>CM060085.1:28271001-28486572 GCA_030533445.1 Cyprinodon diabolis
ATGTTCAATATAATTAAATAAAGAAAGTAACACCCGTCACCTATCAGCAATCAAGTGAATAAATAGAGATCAGAGGAACAGAGGAGAGATGAAAAGGAGAGGATTTTAATTCATTTATTTTCTCAGAAAAAAAAAACATTATTAACCTTTAAAAGATTATAGTTTAGTTTTTTTACTGGTTTGATTTAGGGTTTTTTTTAGGGGGGAAGTGACGCAATTTAACATCGAGAGTGACCCGGATGTAGATGTGGCTGTGCATGTGCAATGAGCTGCTGGTATGGGGAGTTAAGGGTTAATGGTGTGCTGAGCAGACGCCTTACTCAGAGCTCCTAAATGATTCCCGATGTTAAGAGAGAAATAAAGAAATCTCCACTAAAAAATATAGCTTTTAAACTTTAAGTGTAAACATGAGCCAACGTAAGGATATGCCAGTTTCTAAGAAAGTACTCTTTAAACCTACGGGGAATCGTCAATTAGTAGACTCTGAGCACAACTACAGTACACAAACAGCGGTAGCTAATGCTAATGCTACCAGCAAATGAGACGGAGGAACCACCACGCCAACAAATACTCCTGAAAAAGGACAAACAGGAAAGAAAGTTAAAGGCAACAGTGAGGAGACAGTTCCTGAGGAAGCAGTCGGATCCATACTTGCTGCTCTGAAAGCTCTAGGTAAACGGGTTGATAATCGGTTGGATGATATTAGCAGCCAGCTACAGCAGCACAGCGACATGCTAGCTTCTATTGCCAAAACAGTACAGATAAACTCAGAAGATATCGAAGAGTGCAAGAAAAAAAACAAAAACATTGGAAGCACAAGTAGAATTGCAAGTAGAAAGAAAATGAAGAAATGAAGGAGCATATGAGGACCCAAGAAAGATTTAAAAGATGATGGAGTTTACATATTAAAGCTACAGTGTGTAATAATTACAGGGATATACAGTCAGAAATGTAATATATTATACATAACTATCTTATTTATCATCATCTACGAGCTCAGCCTCTTAACCTTAATATTTGCGTTGCCTTAGAATTCGTTATTTATAATTACATAGGAGCGGGTCTCGCAGCCATGGAGGCAGACATCTTTGCGCTACGGCAGCGCAGAGCCAACAAACTAGCGATTGCGAGATCGCCAAAACGTCACAACGATGTAGAAAAAATAACGGGTATATTTATTATCTTAAGTCTACATGAAATCTATACCCTACACAGACTAATGAAATACTATCTGTAAAATTATCTATGTAAACAAACCTCATCACTTGAGAAGGTAGGTGATGCGGACGTCGTGGAAGACATTTTGTCCCGTAACGCTCGCCGTACTGTTGGGGGGGAGAAGCGGTGGGGGGGAGATGTTCATGTTGCTGCAGTCTGCAGTCTGACCGCTAGATGTCGCTAAAAGTTACACACTTTAGCTTTAAAGGTAAAAAAAGAGAAAGTTAAAGAAGACCTTAAAGCTGAAGTTGTGGAGCTGCTAAGAAGGATTTTACCTGACCAGGCTGAAAAGATGGAAGATGCCATTGATGTAGTTCATAGAGTGGGGAGACCAGCAGAAAACCGTCACAGACCAATAATAAATCCTTTTTGCCAAAATAAGTGAAAGAGATGAAGTGTGGAAGCAAACTAAAGCATCAAGGATCTGCAAAGAAGAAGGGATTCTGTTTGCGGAGGATCTGACCCAGGAGGATTGGAAATCCTGTGACCAAGAATTGAGAAGGCATAGAAAGAGGGTAAGGCTGCAGGATTCAGAGGATCCTTCGCCTACATCGAAGGAAAGCATATCTCAGGCTGAAGTGTTATCAGTATATGAGATTTGTTGGATAATTAATATTGGAGAAATTTGATTCATGGGACTGTTAAGGGGACTCTTCTCAAGTGTTGCTACTCTACCTCCTAGAACTTAAAATATATTCCTTGTTTTTTGTTCTTTTATTTAGGTGTTCTATTGTTATTGTTCATAATTCAGAACTTGATTTAAAGACTGATGTTTTTTTCCTCTTTTTAATGTGAGAGGGATCAGAGACTCTGTTAAGCGTAAAGCAGTATTTTTGTTTTGCAAAAATCAAAAGGCCAACTGTGTTTTTATTCAAGAGACACACTCAGAGTCCACCGATGTGAAATCTTGGACTCAACAGTGGGGTGATAAGATCGTTTTTAGTCATGGAACAAATCGTTGTGCAGGTGTAGCAATTTGCTTTAATAGATGTCTAGGGAAGGCTATTTTTCAAGAAACAGATAAAGATGGACACTGAGCAGCATGTGAGTTAGATATTGACAACAATTTGATTATTATAGTCAATGTTTATTGATATAATAATGATCAGGAAAAACAGAAAGCTTTTACAGCAAGTAACCATGGTTATTAAGAAATTTCAGCAGAATTATTCTACTGAACATGTTGTATTTGGAGGGGACTTTAATTTAACACCAGATGAATGGATGGACAGATGTCCATCAAAGTATTCTCAGGTAACTTTGAATCCGATAATGGACAAATTTTTAAATACAAATAAACTAATTGATGCCTGGAGAAACCTTAACTATAACGTCAGACAATACACTGGGCTTAAACCAAATGGACAGTCAAGATTAAGAATTGATTACTGGTTAGTTACATATTCCATACTGGAACACCTTTCTGAAGCCAGCATCACTAGCAGCCCTCTAAGTGATCATTGTGCGATAAACATTCAAGTAGACAAAAAATGACTCAAAAAACAAATTCAAGGGTTACTGGAAATTCAACTCTATTTTACTTTAAAATTGATCAATATTGTAAAAACATTAAGGAAATAATTGAAGAGATTAAAAATAACTCAAATTTAGATACAGCAATACAAAAATGGGAATTTTTAAAAATTTCCATGAGAAAATTCTCTATTTCACACAGTAAAAAGAAGAAATTAGGGAATTTTACAGCACTCTTTTTACGTCCTCATACTCCAAACAAGACAGATTTATTTTTTTAGAAAAATCAGAAATGTTATTACTACCATAGACTCTACTTTTAAAGATGAGTGTGAGGAAGATTTCTGCATAGAAGAATTTGACTGTGTGGTAAAAAAAATGTAGCATCAGATAAATCTCCTGGATCTGATTACTGTAAATTTTTATAAATACTTTTTGACAGAGATAAAAATGTTGTTCTTTGAGGCAGTTATGGAAAGCATTCAGAAAAAAGAACTCATGACGACAATGAAGCACGATGTCATCACATTAATACCTAAACCAGGAAAAGATAAAAAGAACCTGAATAATCTAAGACCAATCACGCTTCTCAATACAGATTATAAAATATTTACTAAAGTTCTTGCAGCTAGAATAAAAGTGGGCATATCAGATATATTTAGTTCTACTCAATCTGTTTTTTTATAAGGTAGAACAATCCATAATAATATTCGTCTAGTTCTGGATCTAACTGAATACGCCCATTTGATTGATGATGATGATTTTATTCTGTTTTTGGATTTCCAGAAAGCTTTTGATACGGTGGAACACGCTTTGATTCTTGAAACATTTAAACACTTTGGCTTTGGTGGAAAGTTTTTGGATATTATCAAGATGTTGTACACAGACATAAATAGTTGTGTTTCCTTAAGTGAAGGGACATGTCCAAGAATGACCATAAAGAGAGGGATTAGGCCAGGATGTAGTGTCTCACCTCTCCTGTTTATCACAGTTACAGAACTCTTAGCTATCTTCATAAGAAGCTCCAAGGCTTGCAAATTACAGATCAGACAATTATCATAAGTCAACTAGCAGATGACACCACTCTGTTTTTTTTTTTAAATAAAAAAAATCAAATCCCTCTGGCCATCCAAACAGTAAATGTGTTTTCCAAAGCTTCAGGATTGAATTTAAATTTAGAAAAATATGAATTAATGTGCATCCATGAATGTTCTCATTCATCACTGTACAACATAAAGGTCAAACTGGAGGTCAAATACCTGGGAATTTGGGTAAGAAAAACTGAAAGTTGTAAAGTCAAACTAAACATTGAACATCATTTAAACAAATGTAAACAGATACTTAACAACTGGTTGCAGGGAGACCTAACTCTTTTTGGTAGAACCCTACTTACCAAAATGGAGACTTTATCAAGATTTATTTACCCCGCATACTCATTATCTATACCACAAAAAATTATCAAAGAAATTAATAAATTAAACTTTAACTTCATCTAGAGAAACAGACATCACTATATCAAGAAAGGAAATGTAGTTAAAGATTACGAAGATGGAGGAATTAAAGCAATAGATTTTGAAATAATGAATGGTGTTTTAAAGCTAAAGTGGCTACTATCTTTTCTTAGAAGTAGTCATGGGATCTGGTTTGCTGTCCCCTCTCTGCTGTTTAGTAAAATTGGTGGTATTGAGTTCCTGTTGAGATGTGATTTTGAGATTCATAAATTACCTGTAAAACTTTCTGCGTTTCACCAGCAAGTGCTGTGAAATTGGAAATTGAAATTAAAACATAACTTTAGTCCCCATAATGTTCGTTTGTGGAAAAAAAGAATTATTTATATCCTGTGTTTATGGAAAACTGGATGGAGAAGGGAATCTGGTCAATTAGTCATTTATTGGATGATAATGGCAATACATATGCATATGAAGATTTAATTCATAAGTATAATCTAATCTGTACTAAAAATGATTATGAAAAAATTATGAAAATAATACCAAATGTATTTATTCAGCTCATAAAAAACAATTATGATACAAAGCAAGTGATTAAATTACAGAATAATGTAATAAATGGTTCAGATTTACTAGACAAAAAATGCAACAATACGTTTTTAAGACAACATTTATCAAAACAGACAAACCCGGGACTGGTTAGAGGGAAATTTATGGATAACTATGAAAAGAAAGACCAAATAAATTTAATGTCAAAGTTTTTAAAATTGGATCTCCCACCAAAATATAAAGAAATACATTTCAAAACTCTACATGATATTTACCCCTCAAACGAGCTAATCAGAAATAGATTTAAAATTGAATGCGATAACTGCTATATATGTAACGAAAGCGAAACAACAGAACACCTTTTCTTTCTCTGCCAACCTATCAAACAATTGTGGGAATCTTTGCACTCTACTGACTAGTAAACTCATAAACATAGCCCCCTTCTCATCACAAACTGTCTTATATGGTTTTTATCTGAAAACCAAAGAGATGAATATCTTATTAATAGCATTATCATCATTTTAGAATTTTATATACATAAATGCAGATTTGGAAAAACTAAGACATTATGGTCTGAATTTTAACAGGAGATCCATCTTCTAAATCGTTCCTTGGACAAAATTCAGAAACCAGAAGCAAAAAGTTTGTCATATCACCTCTCTAATTTCTATTAGCCCTCCCTCGAAACAAATTAACGAATACTGTTTACTTGGCTTTGCCTTTTTTTTTTTACCATTTATTTTATTTTATTCTTTGTCTGTGTATTTTTATTTATTAATTTATCTTTCATAATAATTCTGTTATATTTGACGTATATAATTATCCTTGATTTTTTTTTTTATTCTGTGTTTTTGAAGTGTATTACATAAAGTTAACATCTGTTTACCTCGCAAATTGAAAGTAAAGAAGGGGAAAAAAAGAAGGAAAAAAAATTAATTGAGAAAACTGTTAGGAGGTATGATTGTCCATATGTTGTGCTTAATTATATTGTATTGATTGAGTTTGTCATTGTTACTGTTCCAATAAAGTTATTTCGATAAAAAAAAAATTAAAAAAAATGGGCTGCTGGTAGGGATCGGGAAGCATTAGCAGCATTAGCTTAGCTTGTGTGTGGAGTCATTGTAGAGAGGCTGATAATCTGGGAGTGTTTGCAGTGAGAATGTCTTCAGTCCAGCTTCAAGGAGAGTTTATCACCGAGCAGTTAACTCCTGCTGAAGAAACATTCACGGAGTTTAAAGGGAGTTTGGTCAATTCGGAGGAAAAGATGGACGATCAACATCTACTGCTGGATTTCACCAGGATCCCCCAGATCATCTTACACCGGATAGGTAGGAAACACCTGATAGAAACGATTCCCTGATGAGGCACACTGTGGATTTTAGCCTCATCTGATTGGAAAACTGCTTAGAAGAGATCAACACGCTAAGCTAAAGCTAACTTCCGGTCGGCGGCCATCTTACTGCGGTCAGCTCGCTCACTTCCAGCATTGGGTTTTAATGACTGCGGTCAAGTTAGTCATTTTCTCCAGTTAAACCTCTTCTTCGCTCCGAGTTCACTGCAATCACAGAAAGCCGTCTTTACCATAGAGATAATATTAGAGTAGACCCCGCATTGACTTTCTCTGCGCAGACATTACGGGCGCCATCTTGGGGAGGTCATCCTGCTGCTTTAAGCAGAACAGTAGAAGGATGCCTCAGCACTGCAGCGGAGTTTAGTTTAAATCAACAGACTGTTGACATCAGGGCTGGAGGGAGAACTTCATGAAGGCATCAGAGCTTTGGAAGACATTACTAAATAAACAGCAGATATACACTACATAGAATAGAAACTCCCTTTGTTGGCCCACTGTGGGGAAATAGTGGAGTTACAGCAGCAACAGATTACGGCAACACTGCTCACACTATGTGGACCTTAGAAAGTTTATAAAGATAATAGAATAAGTGACAGAGTGTCGAGTACGATGCCTGCCACTGTTGTATATTTGTTTGGCACTACTTTGTAAAGCGGAAGGCTACGTGTTTATAAAAGCAATAAAGGTGGAGCTTCCTTGTTCTCTGCGTTCAACCAGAGCGGGCAGTGTGGCTACCGGTTAACTTGATAATAATGTCTCCTATTTATCTCATAAGTGAGTTAACATTTATGCAAAGATGCATTCACACGGTTCAGATGATGGTGAAGTGTCCGGTGGCTGCCAT
This sequence comes from Cyprinodon diabolis, assembly GCA_030533445.1. Lineage (NCBI taxonomy): Eukaryota > Metazoa > Chordata > Actinopteri > Cyprinodontiformes > Cyprinodontidae > Cyprinodon > Cyprinodon diabolis. Next base: position 28,277,885 of record CM060085.1, read on the forward strand.
GGAAACGGTAGGAGATCCGCTGCAGAAGAACCAAATCAGAGTTAAAAAAATATCCAATCCAATTTTATTTAAGCACTTAAAAACAGCCACAGGTGACATTTCAGGTGAGCTATTAGGTTTGCTGTGTTAAAAAACCTACAACCTTTTTCCTCCTCTTGGCTTTCTTAGCAAACCAAGAAAAAATAACCGCACTACTGAAGACATGTTTGTTAATTAACAGTCAGTTAATGAAGGAGCCATATTTGGGTCCTGCTAGTAAGGCGCTCAGAACCCTGCTTTGGGGCTGCTCTGCCTGAATAAAATTACACCAAATGTAATTGATTTATCTGCTGCTTTTATCTGACAACTGTACTTATCGGGCCGATAAAGAAATTCAGCCAAATCTGCCGATATTTTATCTGTCCGATAAATCCCTAATCATTTTTATGGTTCATGCATGTGCCTAATAATACCTGTCTGTTATTGTAAAGACCCATGTTTTTCTGCAGCCTGATAAACCAGACTAAATGGGAGATTAAATGTGTAATTTAATATGGCCCTGATGAACGAGACATCGGAAGATTGTTGATAAGAACAACCCGTTGTCTTTCAAACCATGTCTGTGCCTATTGGCCAACGCTCTAACCAATGAGAGCAACTGACTGTGACGTAGGAAGCGCGACAGAAAGCTGGTGGGGGAGTTTAAACAAACAGCCTGTCGGTAAAACGGTGAATACGTCCTTCTTAAAAATGAATGAGCGTAGAACCTCTTCCTGCTCACGTTTCAACGAAAACCCAAAGTCTAATCTTTCCAACCTGATTCCAAAGCTGATTCAAAAATCGCCATCAGAGCCAGCGGTTCTTCACACTCGACTATTCCAAGAGAGGGCCGCTGCAGATGGACTGCCATTAGCCCTGGCTGCCGTTAGCCCTGGCTGCCGTTAGCCTTGGCTGCCGTTAGCCCTGGCTGCCGTTAGCCTTGGCTGCCGTTAGCCTTGGCTGCCGTTAGCCCTGGCTGCCGTTAGCCTTGGCTGCCGTTAGCCCTTGCTGCCGATAGCCTTGGCTGCCGTTAGCCTAGGAGCTCCACTGGTTGCCGCTATCCTTTCAACTTCGAAAATAGTTTTTTTAAATTACGCATTATATCGGTAAATGGACCATATAGTGACGCTTACTTTTATTGACCAACAGAAAGAGAACTTTTAGCTTTCAATGGAGCGCTCCATTGAAAGCTACCGCAGTGCATGCTACTGTTGTGCTTTCTCCAGCGTCGTGCAGCTTTGTCGTCACGCCCTCAAAACCCCGCCCACTTTCAATCCAGACATTCAAACCGCATCTCTGCGTTGTGATTGGCCCGCCAGATTTAGGGCCCTGTGGCCCACAGAGTTTCAGTTTTGCTGCAAGCCCCCCTCCCCTCTTCAAGTTTGTGTATTCACTCTACCTTACTAACTGTCCTTGTTGTAATGCAGATAACCTGTGATGTGACCAGCCCTTCTACATGAGACTGAATAAAGGCTGAAACAACCTAGCATCAGAACAAGAGCTTGCTCCAAATACTTTTCATTACCTGCACTTGCAACATCAGATCTTTTAGCAGGAATGTTTTGATAAATCATATCTAAATCTTTTCTTTAGGCAACTGTATTGAAAAACACAGATATCATACGGGTCCTAGTTTATCTCTGACAGAACTATTATTCTTGATTACTAAATTATTACTCTTATCAAATGTTGGACTTAAACAATAGAGGTTTTTCATTCAGGAGAAATTTGAAACAAAAGTGTAAATTTTTATAAATAAAAGTATTGCAAGTAAAGAAACTTTAACAACACTACAATTTGCATCAAGGCATTTTCTCTGTTAAAGGCCAAAAAAATACTGGCAAGCAAACACAAAGTAAATTAAAGTGCTACGTTGAATTACTGTCTATCTTTTCACTTCTCACTAATTGTGAGATTCTTGTGAAGGAAAATAATCTGCTCAGGCAGCTCCTTTTTGCAGAGACAATGTCACCAGCTGTTGAAAATACCCTCTGTTGTGCAAAATAATATCCTGCAGATAATGAATAAATGATTAACTATTATAGTTAATTATTTAACCTATTCAAAATTGGAGGTGAAATCAATTTAGTGTTCTCAGTTGAATAATTGTAGCTTCAATTCTCTTACTTACCATGGTTTGTGGTTTCACCTCTGGAGGGTTCCTGGACCGGCTGTTAAAATCCAGATCTCCACCAATCTAGTGGCCCAGGCTAGGTTATCAGCAGAGCTATTAATTATCAATAAAGAACCTTTTATCTCTGTTTATTCGCACTATTATCAAAGGGGGGTGGATCTGGCCTGAGTGATAAATCGTCCGTTATATGAAACACAGAACTACTACAAGTTAAACAATGATGTCTTTATTCTAATAGTTCAGGATTACAGAAAATCTAACATCTATGCAAACACTACACGCTATTAGAAAATAAACACGAGGTAGATTAAATGACTAGTTTAAAGAAATCGAAGTAAAGAATAATAAAAATAAAAAATAAAACCCTAAGAGTCTGTTTAACTGGCTTCTGAGATTGTCCAAGATATGCAAGATGTTAATACATTCACTAATGTCCGGTGGAATAGCAGCAGGTATGATGATAACAAAAGTGCAATTATTCACATAAAATTAATACATCCAGCTTAAAAATGGTAAATGCTTAAAAATGCAATAAACAACCGCAGCAGAAGTTGTTTTAGCAAAACGGCATCAACAGGGCAGTATGTGTGTATGTGGGGAAGGCATGTAAGACCTCCAACTTCATGTGATGAAAGGGGAGGGGGGGTGTCCGAGGGAGCACGTGGTCTGGCTCAGCCGTGCGGGTCTTCTACACCACCAGATCCGCTCTCTGGAAAGTTTCAGTCAGTTTGATGCAGAAGGCGTCCCTTTTGCCGATCCGTAGTGAGATCCTCAAGAAAGGAGCAAAAAAACTCTTTTAACACAGGAAAAACTAAAGCTACTTCCAGTTAGCTTTCCTCTGGCATTTCACGTGAAAGGGGCCTGTTCTTACAGGTCGTGAAAGTATGGAAAGAGGAAGATTGAACTCACGCTCTGAGTTTTAAACCATGAGTGACGTGACGCCATTTCCTGTTGAAGTATCCTTCCCCTCCATCAGCTGATTGGTCCATGTTTGAGCTGACCGCCTTCTACAGTGGCCAGCTACAGTACTTTTCCAGAAAATCTTTTGTTCTCTTTGTGAAAAAGGAAAAGGGGGATGGTTTTAGATGTTTCATCCAATTGATTTGGCTCCATTGTGGAAATATATGCCAACATATTCCCTCCTTTTAGCTTTGAAGATTGGGTATCCGTCTCAATCTTTAAAGCTAACCAAGTCTGTTAATCTGTATTGCCACAAGATTCCATTTAGGCCTCCAATGGGTAACTCGATAGTTCGTTAGAGGTGGGTGCTGGCTCGGGGAGAGCAGGTTGGCGCTCGGCGAGTTTATTTCTAGCCTGCTAACTAATGTCATTACAATGCAACCAAACATTGAGAAGTAGACATCTGTTGTACATTCACCACACGTCTAACATTCTTGGTTCAGTGTTCACACTTCAGCAAGAGGAGACAGGAAATAAGAGGAAAGAGAAAAAGAATCCTAATTGTGATTCATAGCTCATTCTTTCAGGGGTCCTGAACCTGTTGCGCTATAAATCTGGGGTAAAAGGGTGAAGGTGTCTAGTTTGTAGTTCTTATTCCGTAGCATGCTATGAGTGCAGTCCTGGCAATAAGAACCATGGAATGGACATTGTATAGCATCTGTGCGGCCATTTCTATGACTGTGCTTTGGGCAAATCCAATAGGTATCTTGGCTTTGGTTCCAGATCCTAAGTTATGCATCAGATTGAGCTTGAGAACGATGTCAATATAGGCTAATATTGAGGAGTTTTAGGTGGACGTGGGTTTATCTTTCAAGCCTCACGTTTAACACGGAATAAGCCTGTACGCATTAGCTCTTTGAAGGATTGGGAGATTTAGCATGAATCTAATTTCTAAGCTATCAGAGTTTACGAAGATTAGAATGGCTAAGTTATAAGCCAGGTGAGTTTGCAGGTGGTGCAGGCATTAGAGACCATTCAAAACTTTAAATTTTTACCAAATCTAGAAAGGGGATCGGATGTGTGTGATCACTCTTTTTATCAAACTGGTTCCAGATAAGTCATCTAACTTGCATACATTTCTGACAACTTTAGAGGATATCATGTCAAGTTTTACCACTTGTGTTGGATCGATCCAGTGCATTATAATCACGAATGGTTTATGGATATTATGACCTTATAGTCCTTCCCTTAAGAAGAGACTAGTTTTGAAAATTGTTTTTGAAATATGGAAATGAAACCTTATTGGATCAGTGCATGTTTTCCTGTGTGTTAGCATACAATCAATCTGCATGGTACTATGCACATGTGTTTTTAAAAAATGGAGGCGCACTCCATTCCACGGGCAGAAGTGGATTCTGGATTGCATTTCATTCTGTCTACCTGTACTATGGAGAAGAATGTTACAAATGCAAGATGTTCAGTACCTTCTATTGGGATGAGAACTGGTCCAATCCATTCATCTTTAAATTGAGCCAAATAGATGTAACCCCCCCTTTGCTTAGGAAGAGTTTGTTCCAAAGGGGCTGTTGATGGGAGCTGACAGCAGTTCTGAGGAACACACCTGTTTGCTGTCAGATTATGGAGACGATTGATGTGTCACCTGCTGGGTAGCATGTCGGGCTGCTTTGCAGCCTCCCTGGACCTTTGCAGGTGAACTATGGGCAGCAGCTGACCTGAACAGGCCAGAACCGGTTACACAGTCTAAGTAAGACCCAATTTCTGATCTTACATCCTGAGAAATGTCACTGACTTCCTGGTAGGGGAGAGGGAAGTGGGGATTGGTCTTCTCTGAAAAGAGTGAGCCGTTTTTAAATCTAGGTTTGGAAGGAGGAACTTCTTGTCCCTCCAATTCTAACTTTTCCCTGATTCTGCCTGAACCTGTAGGACCTTCTGTTCGCTATCTGTACCCTTGCTGGTGCTGACGCGCATTTCCAATGCTATCTGTGCATATTTCTTTATTTCTTGCATGGTGAGGGTTTTGGTTCGGCAATACATGGTAACATCGTAGGGCTGGGCGATAATTCAATAACGATATATATTGATCGATAGACTTGTGGCGCAATAGAAAAAAAAGAGTCGATAAAAGCTTGATAAAAAAGAAACGCAGTTTTCCTTCCTTCTCATTGTAGCCTAGCATGTAGGTTTATGCTAGTCACTACTTCCTCCTAACCAATCACAATCGCGGACCCAGGCACGCCGTCACAAAGCGCTTCCCTCTCAAACCACAACACAGAGCACATGAAGATGTCGCAGCAAGGAAAGGCGGAGGAAATTGTTCCAAAGAAGGGTTTTTGTAGTTCGGCAGTCTGGCAGTATTTCGGTCATGGCAAGTTGGACAAAAAACAAACCACAGTCATATGTAAAATGTGTAGCGAACCAGTGAAAACAAAGTCTGATAACACAACCAACTTTTTTTTTTTTTTAATCATCTGAGCTGCTCACACCCGTAGGAGTACGAGCTGTGTAATCCCCGACGCGGCTCTCCTCCAGGAATCTTCGGGAATATATATATATTTTTTCAGTTCTGGCCAGTTTCCTACGTAGTTCTAACAACTGAGATAAAAACGCTGAGGGGCCAGCAACTTCAAAGTAATAACTCAGGTTAAAGCAGGAATGCCTAACCTGGTTCAGCTTAGAAGAATTGGGGCGGCGGTGGGGGGGCATCTATTTATTTGTTATATTTATTTTGGTCACTTTTCTGGTCACTTTAGTTCATTCTTTGTCAGTGTTTAATAACATAACCCAGGTCTCTTAAGTTATTTTTCTTTAAAACAATTCTGTTATGGTTAAAAAAGTTGGTTAAATAAAGATTTAATTCGAAGTCTGTGTTTGTGTTTTTTATTAAAATTATATCATTTAGCAATATTATAAAAAGTCCAGGCAGAGCTGCACATAAAATATGGTTTCAAATCTTTTCAATAATTATCGATATCGATCAATATGCATTTTTTTTATCGATAAGGTTTTTTTTCTATATCGCCCAGCCCTATAACATCGTATCTTATGCTGTCGTGAAGATTGTGGAGGAAAATATATTATAGGGAGTGGTCTTCTTCCAGCCTAGGGGCGCTGCGCCCCTGAAAATATGCGGCTTGCAACCGACGGTAATAATCTCTCGGCGATTCATTTCTTTTCTGTTGGATGACGAGGGCACCGAACATCGCGGAGCCCGGATCGGTGTGCACTGAATATTCCTCTCTCAATGCTTAACAAAGAGAGGGATAGCGGTCTCGAACAGAGGGCTGGAGGCTCTCTATGAACACATGCACGCTTCTTGAAATAGTTTTCCAGATTAACTTTAACTGCTCCTGGGCAGAGGGATGGGGTAAGTCTGAAAGAGAGTGTTCTACCTCTCTAAGGTAGTCTTCAATAGTGGATTCAGTGTTGCTGGGGTCAAAACACTCAATGTCGTGGGAGAGGGATTCAAGTTGTCGCATTCGTAATCCCCGTTCTGGGATTGGAGCTGGGCCGTCTGAATCCTAATCTGAGAGCTCTAGCCAGCTACTATTGCGGTAGGTTGGAAAGCTCTGCTCTGACCTCCTTGAAGGCATGTGAGGCTGCACATGGTGCACTGGTGGGCCTGTTGCTCCGTAGCCATTAGGCCATGGCCATGGCTCAGGGAGGTAACGCTCACCAGTGTCCCACGGTGGGCTGTACAACGTAAAAACACATCAAGCCCTGTACTTGCCTTTGTGGCAAGGGTGTGTCATAGCAGATTGTGTTTCATGTTTGGTCTGACCTGCTTGTTGCTCTATAACTAGGACCTGGCATGCCGCTCAGGTCCGGCATCCTCTGCGGTCTGAAGCTGCTCTGCTGGGTGGAACTGCAAACTACACTACCGAACCTTCCCTGCTCCCTCATGTTAGATCTCTTCTTTGTGGTTGCCAGAGGAGGATCTCCCCTGGTACACTTTCTATCAACCCTATCTAAAGCAGGGGTGGGTTCGCTTCTTCTCTCTTTTGGGAACCTTCTGCTCTTTCATCTGACCCTTTGTCTTATCCTTCATCTGACCCTTCGCTTGACCCTTCATCTGAACCTTAGTCCTGTGAGCAGGGAGCTACCCCCCTTTGCCATTCCTTCAGGATGTTGGAGGTCGCCATCCTATTCTCTTCTGCATTCCTTACCCTTTCATCAGCTTCTAAATGCAGTTCTTCAGCTTCTACACGCAGTTCTTCGGCCTTCAGGTGCAGTTCTATTTCTAACTGTGACTTTTTCTGGTGCAGTAATGCAAGTTGACCAAACACGTTTGCAAGATGCATTTCTTTCCCTGGCTTCCTGGTTGACTCCATGAGTGTCTGAATCTCTCTGTCACAAGCCTCCAGATCGAGACTATTCAGGGCTCTGTGTTCATCTTCTGATAACGAAATCACTGAGCTTATTAGGTTCTGGGCTTCCATTTTGATGGAGGCCGCAGAAGCTCCCACTGCTTTCTGATCCTGATACCTATCCATTTGATTCGTTAGGGGGGATTGAAGCAGGAAACTCAGCACACTGGCTACAAATTGCTAACCCTGTTAGGACTACACGCACTACACAAACACACTCCATTTACTGTAGGTTTGCTACCTATACGGCAGGTGTAGAACGTACTGATAAAACGATACGCAGGTTGCTTTTAATGTGCAAGTTTCTTTTATACACTGCCTGGCCAAAAAAAAAGTTGCCAGCAAAAAAAAGGTAATTCTCTCTAATACTTTGTTGGACCGCCTTTAGCTTTGATTACAGCACGCATTCGGTGTGGCATTGTTTCGATAAGCTTCTGCAATGTCAAAAGATTTCCATCCAGTGTTGCTTTAATTTTTCACCAAGATCTTGCTTTGATGATGGTAGAGTCTGACCGCTGCAAAGCCCTCTCTAGCACATCCCAAAGATTCTCAATGGAGTTGAGGTCTGGACTCTGTGGTGGCCACTCCATGTGTGAAAATGACCTGTCATGCTCCTTAAACCATTCATTCACAATTTAAGCCAGATGAATCCTGGCATTGTCATCTTGGAATATGCCTGTGCCATCAGGGAAGAAAAAGTCCATTGATGGAATAACCTGGTCATTCAGTATATTCAAAGTCCATTGATGGAATAACCTGGTCATTCAGTATATTCAGGTAGTCAGTTGACCTCGTTCTTTGAGCACATACTGTTGCTGAACCTAGACCTGACCAACTGCAGCAACCCCAGATCATAACACCGCCCCCACAGGCTTGTACAGTAGGCACTAGGCATGGTGGGTGCATCACTTCACCTGCCTCTCTTCTTAACCTGATTCACCCATCACTCTGGAACAGGGTCAATCTGGACTCATCAGACCACATGACCTTCTTCCATTGCTCCACAGTCCAATCTTTATGCTCCCTAGCAAATTGAAGCCTTTTTTCCGGTTAGCCTCACTGATTAGTGGTTTTCTTGCAGCTACACAGCTGTTCAGTCCCAATCCCTTGAGTTCCCTTCGCATTCTGCGTGTGGAAATGCTCTTACTTTCAGCATTAAACATAAGCCTGAGTTCTACTGTTGTTTTCTTCGATTTGATCTCACCACACGTTTAAGTGATCGCCGATCACGATCATTAAGGATTTTCTTCCGGCCAAATTTCTTCCTTGAAGATGATGGGTCCCCACTATCCTTTCAGTTTTTAATAATGCCTTGGACAGTTCTTAACCCAATTTTAGTAGTTTCTGCAGTCCTTTTAGATGTTCTCTCTGCTTGATGAATGCCAATGATTTGACCCTTCTCAAACAGACTAACATCTTTTCCAAGACTACGGGATGTGGCTTTTCTACATGGTTGTTTAGGAAATGAGAAGCAAGTCATTGCACCAGTTGGGGTTAAATAACTTGTTGCCAGCTGAAAGATAATCGCCCATGCAGTAATTATCCAATAGGAGGCTCGTACCTATTTGCTTAGTTGAATCCAGGTGGCGACTTGTTTTTGGCCAGGCATTGTATATATCTGCAGTTTTAAGTTTACCACCCTCCAATTGTTAAAACACTGTTTGTCCACAGCACAGCAATAGTGAAACAGCATAAAAGAAAGAAAGAAAGAAAGAAAGAAATAAAAGGAAAAAAAAACAAGTCACTCCTTCTCTACAGCGGCTGCAATTTCAGGAGCTACCACCAGGAGAATTTTCAAACTGTGGTTGCAATGACAAGCCTACGCCACCAGATGGTGCCAAAGAGAGCACTACACAAATTGGATCTCAAAACACTGGAATCAGCTGAGTAGTTGTAATTACACAAGCTACCACTAGGGGGAGATGACAATCTCTGTCAATTTGGCCTACACTGACCCAGTTGCTGTGACTTTAAGAACCTATGTGATGCACCAACCCACAGTTTGATCTCACGGCTTCAGAATAGCAGAAACCAACAAACAACGCAGCTGAAGTCCCAAATCACCAATGCTCTATTGGATTACAGGTCTGACATTCAATTAATTGGCCGTTAAATCCACTCAAACCCGCTAGACTGAGTAGCTGCAACACGCAAACACACCGGGTCTATTTTCAGCAGGAGTAGCGTTTTTAGCTATTTAACTAAAAGCAGTTTGGAGTATTTATCTGTTATTCATATAACGGACGTTTCAGTCTCAGGCCCACCCAAGGACGCCAATATGTTGTACAAAATAATATCCTGCAGATAATGAATGAATGATTAACTATTATAGTTAATTATTTCACCTATGAAATGAAACACAGAACCGCTGCAAGTGGTCTAGCTCCAGCTGCACGGGTCTTCTACACCACCGGATCCGCTCTCAGGAAAGTTTCAGTCAGTTTGTTGCTACAGCAGACGGCTTGATGTGCTTTTAATTCGAGGAAGATTTTTCTAATGGAAACTATCGGCAGAAGGCGTCCATTTTGCCGATCCATAGCGAGATCCTCAAGAAAGGGGAAAAAAACTCCACTGAGCAATCGGCTCCGGAGGTTTCTGTCTCCCAAGTTAGCACAGCCACTATGCACGATGGACACTGCGATCAGTAACCTTTAATGCAGGAAAAACGAAAGCTACTTCCAGTTAGCTTTCCTCTGGCATTTCATGTGAAAAGGGCCTCTTCTTACAGGTCGTGAAACCATGGAAAGAGGAAGATTGAACTAGCGCTCTGAGTTTTAAACCATAAGTGACGTGGGGGCATTTCCCGTTGTGTCAGCCCCCTCCATCAGCTGATTGGTCCATGTTTGAGCTGACTGCCTTTTATAGTGGGCAGCTACAGTACTTTTCCAGAGAATCTTTTGTTCTCTTTGTGAAAAAGGAAAAGGGGGATGGTTTTAGATGGTTTATCCAATTGATTTGGCTCCATTGTGGCAATATATCCCAACACCTCTCTGATGCCATACTGGTCCCTGAGACACAAAGATAATGCTTTGCAAGGCGAGCCAACAGTGGATTCTCCCTTTCATTTGCTTTCCACCTGATCAGAGGATTCTCATTCAGCCCTGCAGGAGATTCAGCTTTGCATCTTCTGACTTCATCTTCAGCCCTTATTGCTGGAGTTTTTGTACGTGATCCTTTACTGTTGGTAAATAAACTGTCCCAAGGAGAGACTCCAAGGTGCTGGATTTCTTTGGCTTCTTGGGCAAAGTTTCTTCAGTTATTTCATCCGTATCATTGCCATTATTATCTTGCTGTCTAATTGGAAAAAAAAAAAGATTGGGCATACTGTAGCTCTTAAATTAAGTAATTTTCTTTGTAATCTAATCTTTTAATCATGAGTGAAAACATTCTTATTAAATAAAAACATTTCTAAATACTTACATGACGTGCAGCAGTGGCAGCCTCAGCCTGGAGAAGGTGTCATTTTGCTCTGAAGCAGACAGGAATTGAAGGGCCTTAAAGCTAGCATCCAGCACGGAAGCTGCATGCAAGGTGTCCTTTTGTCCATCATATCTTAGACAGCTTTTTGAGTGAGGATAAGTATATGATGGAATGAAGCTGTGACTGCTACTACTAAAAAAATGCACATAAAGAAAATAAAAATACATAGATACCTTGTCACCAAGTTATTTACAGCAGCCTTTCAGTCCCTGACTTCAGCGCTGTCTTCAAGGCTGGGGGTGAAGGCATCTGAAGGAGGGCGAGCAGTGAGGCGATGATGGACAGAGTTGGTTGCTTGTCCTCTGACATCGCCAAAGTAGCTTCTTTCATCAGTTTGTCAGGATGTAACAAATCCTCAGCAGTTGTTACATCCTCCTCTGTTAGGGAGCTCAAATCTTTTTCGTTACTGCTCACGTCTTGAGAAAGGAGAGTAGCAGAGATGGCTGGTTGTTGCTCTAAAAAGCGCTCCAGCATGTCCGATGCACTGTTCTATCTGGTCACAACATCAAGTGTTAGCTTATGCACTGGTAGTTGAAGCAGCTGCTGTTTTTCTTTCGGTGTGTGGTTTGCCGTTGTACTATGGTGAAAGAACGTTGCTATACGCTTCACATGAGCAAGCAGACGTGACACAGCGGAGATTTTTAGACCTGCCTGTGAGGCTAAGTTCAGGGTGTGCGCTAAGCAGCAGCCATGCATCAGCTGCGTTGCTTCCACTGCAAGAACCATATTTGCAGCATTGTCCATAACAACTGCTGGGTGTTTGCTGCTCAGCCCCCATTTCTGTATTGCCCTCGTCAACATATTAGCAATATTTGCAGCAGTGTGGCTCAAGGTAACTTCAGTGGTCTGCAGGACATGAGGCACGATGCGCCACTCATTGTCAATGTAGTGTCATGTAGGACTGCGTTGACAGTGATGTCCATGTGTCACAAGTTATGCCGACTCTCTCTGTTTACTTCATTTTCATTTGGATGTCCCATTTCACTTGTGTGTACATCATGGGGATAACGGTGTCAGTCAAATGTTTGCGTTGCACCATGACATAGTGTGGTTGGAGCACATGAACGAGCTGCTTAAAGCCTTAATTTTCCACCACAGAGTAGGGCCGTAAATCTTTGCACACAAAAGTTGCGATGGCCTCAGTTATCTTGATGGCCCGGGAGAATTTGCTGGAAATGCTATCGAGTCCCTCCATTTTTTTGTGTAGCTCTGGAATGTTTGTTGTCAGATTTTAGCATAGCATGATATCTTGTCAGTGGATTTTGGAGATTTGTAGTTTATTAACAGTAGCTGACCTCCGCTTGACAGATCTTGCAGACCACTTTGGCTTTATCCACCACATTGTCTTTAGTTCTTTTAAATCCGAAATGGTTCCAGGCGTCAGACTTTAATTGGGACAGCTTGCTGAGCGGTGCGTTACTTGCGTCGGCCATTTTGCATTTCCCCACGCCTGCTCTTGTACGTCAACGTCACTCACGTCTCTATAAAACTAATCGATCTCATTCCCTACACATTGATTTTGTTAAATCTTACTGGAATCGATCCAAAATCGATTAAATTGAATTTTTTAAGCCACCCCTATTAAAGATAAAAGTGGAGGTCCAAACCTGTGACTGTACTATCAGATTGCATGATGGGAGATGTAGTTCTAGTCTGTTTGTATGTAGTTAGATTGACACAATGATGATTAAAGGATCTACTTGCCCTACAAACTGAAGGACAGAGTTTGGTGCTTTTATGTGAGGTGTCCTTTCTTTAACTTGCAATACTTAGTCTGTCTGCTGTGTTTGTCTTTCAGACCGCCTTCAGGATTATGTTGGAAAAGAGGAGGATTTCTCTGACCAGCAGCTCTGTGGACAGGAGAGGAATTCCAGTTTGGACCAAGAGGAACAAGAACCTCTGCAGATAAAAGAAGAGCAGCAAGAACCAGAACATCCCTGGACAAAAGAGGAAACCATGGAGCTCCCCATTAGTGAGCATGAAGAGCAGCAACCTTTCCCATGTTTGACATGTGGAGAAACTTTTCTAAATGAAGAACATTTAATGGTTCACATGAGAACTCACACAGGTCAGAGGATTTATGAATGTCTGTCCTGTGGAAAAATTTTCAAAAAGAAACCTGATCTTGATAAACATGTGAGAATTCATACAGGTGAGAAGCCTTTTGAATGTCTGTCCTGTAGAAAACGCTTCACTCAGAAATCTAATCTTGATAGACACATGAGATTCCACACAGGTGAGAAGCCTTTTTTATGTCTGTCCTGTGGAAAAAGCTTTACTGAGAAATCTAATCTTGATAGACACATGAGATTCCACACAGGTGAGAAGCCTTTTTTATGTCTGTCCTGTGGAAAAAGCTTTATTCGGAAATCTAATCTTGATAGACACATGAGATTCCACACAGGTGAGAAACCTTTTGAATGTCTGTCTTGTGGAAAACGCTTTACTATGAAAACTACTCTTGATACACACATGAGAATCCACACAGGGGAGAGTAATTTTTCCTGTACCATTTGTGACAAGAAGTTTATCCAAAAATGTAGTTTGACTATTCACATGAGAATTCACACAGGTGAGAAACCTTTTGAATGTCTGTCCTGTGGAAAAAGCTTCACTCAGAAATCTAGTCTTGATACACACATCAGAATTCACACAGGTGAGAAACCTTTTTTATGTCTGTACTGTGGAAAAAGCTTTACTTTGAAATCTTGTCTTGATACACACATGAGAATTCACACAGGGGAGAGACCTTTTGAATGTCTGTCCTGTGGAAAAAGCTTTACTAGGAAATCTCTTCTTGATAGACACATGAGAATTCACACGGGTGAGAATCCTTTTTCCTGTACCATTTGTAACAAGAAGTTTACTGAAAAAAGTCATTTGACTTTTCACAAGAGAAATCATACCAGTGAGAAGCCTTTTGAATGTCTTTCGTGTAGAAAAAGCTTTACTCAGAAATCTCATGTTGATAGACACATGAGAATTCACACAGGGGAGAAGCCTTTTGAATGTCTTTCCTGTGGTATAAGCTTTGCTCAGAAATCTAGTCTTGATACACACATCAGAATTCACACAGGGGAGAAGCCTTTTGAATGTCTTTCCTGTGGTAAAAGCTTCACTCGGAAATCTAATCTTGATGAACACATCAGTAACATACATTTGTGACAAAGGTTTTAAACAAGAAGATAATTTGAGTCTTTGGGTGACAGTTATTCATGCAGGATGTGGAATGATTTATTTATTTATATATATATATATATATATATATATATATATATATATATATATATATATATATATATATATATATATATATATATATATATATATATATATTTAAACATTGTTTCATATTAATCACAGCAGTTAGACGCCACAGGAATGAACAGTAGAGGCGTTTTCTATGTTTGACTGGTGATAAAATGTCTATCTAGACATCTTCACCTCATTACATGAGAAACCCACAGTTAATGATCTTTTGAGCAAAGTTTTGATGAAGCTGTTAATTAATAAAGCTCATTTCACATAGAAACTAGAACAGATAAGGTGTTATAATGTAAACCTGGTAAATATTCAGGTCCTGGCTGAATATGTGGATGTGAACATATGAAAGGTAAAAATTTTGGGCCTGAGGAAATTTAAATGGTAAAAAAAAAGAACGTCCTGACAAAAAGATGTTTACATTCACAACTTTTCACTTTTCCTCCTATGAAGGGAATAAACATAATAAAGTGCAACAACAACAAGTTTGCTGATCCAGATGGAGCCCTGCTGTAACATTTTGGCATGGTGTAGCACAACTTTTTTCAATGAAAGTATTTAGAATAAAAACTCACAAGTTTTTATTTTTGAGATTTAGAATCTTTTAGCTGAATGATAAGTTATTGGTTGGATATATTCCAGAGACAGACTTAATTCAGATGAAAATAAAAGCAAAGGTAGGACAGATTTAATGTGCTCTGCTCAGTTCTGCTGATGTTTTTGGAGGATTTTTTAAAGGTCGGCTGCAAATGATCAGAGTTTAGCTAATTCAGGGTCTTGTTGGCTTTCATTAGCAATGCATCAATCAGCCCTGCTACGTGTGTTGTTGAAACCAGGCCCACCAAAACTCCAACTGTTTCTGGCACAGTGTTAGAGCTATGGTCAATAGATATTAGAATGAAGTAGATCATCTATAGAGGAGTCTCAGTTGAAGATTTGGGACATATATAAGTGTGTGTCAGTCTCAGAGTTAGTCAGCTACAAGCTAATTAATGTTGCAAAGTAGCTCCAGCCACCTTGAAAGGGGGTGCTGGGATTATGGGGTTAAACTACGGGACATCAAAGAACTCAGTTTAGAGGCTGGAGTCTGTAGTTCAGGTAAATGGAAGTCCTAAAATGATGAAACATGTTTGTTTAAAAAGATAAACTAGATTGATGATGTTGCTGTTATTTTTACTGATCAGTTTGAACCTGCTTTAACTTGGTAAAAAGCCTTTGTCTTAATAATGTATTAAAGAAATCTGACTCTCCTCTAGAAGTGTGAAGTTTCTGCTTTTAAAGATTTTATGAAAGTATAATTTTCCTTTGAACTAATTCTAATAGTTTTGTTCTTGATTCTGTAGATGTTCTATTTACCTGCTATGATTGAAAGTAACTATCACCTATTTTATACAACTGATTTTATGGATTATATTCTGCTGTGGATGTTTTTAATTATTGTAATCACTTCTAAATTGATAAACGAGCAGCAATAAAAACCTCATGGATTGTAAAAATGTGTCTTTCTATGGTTTCATATAAATTAGAAACAATCTTTTTCCATGTTTTCTCTGATATTTTCAGCCAAACTAAAGCTGTAAAATAAATAGTTTAATGGCATTCACCTTCTGTCTTCTCCAGTCTTTCCTGTTGCTCCTCCGTCAGCATTAATCTGTTTGCTTTTTAGAGCCTGAGTGTGTTCAAATCTGGCCATTGGATAAATCCTCCTTTGCTTGTTGGAGAACTTAGATTAGGAAATAATGTAGGTACGTATTCTGGCCCAGTTGGTTTGGCACCTGATAAAACAAGTGTTTCAGTTGCTATAACTGTGTGTGTCCAGAGCCGCTACAACCAAGCAACTAGAGGAATGAAGGATCTAACTATGGCTGTGTTCACAATGCAGCCTGAAGGGAACCACATCTGATGTTTCTATTTATTAAAAATCATTACAAAATGAAAGTGCAGCTTCACAGATGAACTCCAGCAAACACTTTTAGTCCAGTGGGAGGCTGAGTGCGCCGTGTGCAAAGCTGGCTCATTAGTTTCAGTGTCTAATAAAGGTGCTGGAGATCTCAAAGCTCACATGGACACTGAAAAACCTGTAAAAGCTCTGAGAGGTGAGAGTTATTCTGCAAAGTTGACTGAGTACTTTGTTAGACCTGGGAACATTTGTTGAAGCTGTATTTACTAATACAGAAGATATCATGTTTAGATTTTATTAATGTATTATAAAAGAGTTAATTTTCTTATTTTGTTACTGCTTGTTACAGTTATTAACAGGTATTTAGGTATAATAAAGCTGTTAATGAACCTTTGAGAAGCCTGTCTGAATCCGTCTGGAGGCTGGGCAAAGTGTCCTCTTTATGGAAATCTAAATATGCTCACCCTAATATATATACCTATTCTAAAAGAATCAGTTCTGTAGTTCCCATTTTTAAGCCAACTGATGTTTGCAGGAGCTGTTTTGAACTAGACTACAGAGGGACGGCAGCAGTTTATGGATCATGTTACTTCATGTTTTTGAACTTTATTAGGGAGATTCACTGAGCCTCCTGATGGGTTTTTAGGCACAAGACAATTTGGAGATAAAGGCTCTTTATCTAAACACAAATAATCCAGTAGATTGTATGTTTGACCTCCTCTGCCATAAAACACGAGCATATTTACATAAAATTGTTAAAATTAAGAATAAATATTTTTCATGAAACTTTGGTTTAACTGCCATGTCTCCTTTTATATGTTCTTCTGAAATCAATTTATGATTATAATACAAAACAAAATATTTCTATGTTAAAAGTTACTGATAAATGGTACAGTTCATGTAGTTTAAAGAACTTTAATTCTGAAAGTAATAAAAACCAAATTGAATCAGCAGAGATGTCTAGAAGAGGGTCCAACGGGTCTCATCAGAAAGAACCAGAACAACATGCAGACAGCAGTGAGTGGGCCGAACCAAGGTACCTGGACAGGTGAGGAAAAGTTTGGACAACATCCTGAGGATCATTAAATGCTGACTGAGACAGCATCTCCTCCCATCAGTAACTGGATCAGAACCAGGAAAGATATCCTGATCAAATCTAAAGGTTTGCTGTTTATCAATAAATCATTTTTCATCAGAACATCTTCTTCATCTTCCTCATCCACCAGAACACCAGCAGGGGGCAGTCTGGGCTCAGAGGAGGCAGGCCACAGGTTGGGTCAGGATGTTCTGGTAGTTCTGGTGGTTCTAGTTCTACAACCTGGAGCTTCCTGTTTGATGAAGAACCTCCTGGAACCGTCCAGATTCTACCCTGAACCTCAGCTGCTGTTGATGTTTGTTTCAGAGCTTTAATGGTTTAAACCTGAACGATGGAGCTGAATCCCATTGATCCTCATTCACACAGTAACACACCTAGAAATGATGGAAACAGCCTCAGGTGGATGGAAACTGGAAATGTTCCTCTGTTTAGGTCTGGAGATGATGGTCTGTCTGTTTGCTGAGGAGCATCAAATCTATGCATCTTCTCAAAGGGACACTTTCAGTCTGACTGAATAAAAGCAGGAAAATCAGCAATTATTTCTAAACAAGTCAGATGGAAAGAATAATCAGGAGGACAAGGTGTAGATAATCACACACACGTCTATAAATACCTGAAGGTGCAAAGATGGCAGCCATGACACTCCTGGATGAGTCAGTGGAAGAAAGCAGGGGGTCTGAACCAGAAAGCTGGTTTAGATGTTACAGAGGGACACTAAGGAACCGCGTGTCTCTGGTCCAGTTCCACATTTAACCAGTGGAGGGTCCCTATAAGTTTCATTGGGGGCAGCAGGTGGAAACTAATAGGCACTGAAACCAGTTCCTACTAAACCAACAGATTTTCATGAGGCTCTTGCTAATAATGCTATGTACATATTAACACATCAGTGCTGTTTAAATGAATCTATGGTTCTATATAACAAAATAAATGGATAAACAGTTGTTCTTTATCTTTAAAGAGGAACTTAATTTTTTTTTTACATTGGGCCCTTGATTTTACATTATTCCATCATGTTCTACTCACCCATATGAGTTTTGTGTCATTTGGAGCCGTTCTAAAGATATTCTGTTAGGTTATACCCAAGTAACGTCTTCCTATGGGCAACGACTTGAAGGCACAAACTAAACTGTTCATCGTTTATTCTTTATGGTACCCCGGCATTCAGAACATGGAGGCCAATCACTGTCCCCCAGACATCTGCGGTTATATTTTCTATATTTATGTATTTTTAAATCAAGTGGAGTGTGTATGACGTCATCCGGGCGCTCCGGCAACCATTCATTCATCCTGTCCGCTAAACTGCTGCTAGTTTTACTCACATGCCTGGAAGATGTCTCATCCCCTGATGTTGCTTTCCTCCTCTGCAACCTCTGTTTGTTTCCCTCTAGAGTTCAGGTGGTATTACATCCGGTCTGGCTACCACACCGGTCGGCAATAGAGCGATCAGCTGTTCTCTGGATTAAACAAAGGCAGTGTGTCCGGGTGGGAGCGGCATGATTAAAAACAACACGAAAAAAGCACAAAACTCTCAGAAAACAACCTTGTTATAGATGACAAAACTTCACAGAGTTACAGTGAAAAAACAAGCGCAATTAAAAAAAGATAAAAGTAAGAAAGCAAACTGAAGCGGAGTAATTGCAGCATGCTGCTTTTCATGCATGCGCACTATCCAGACACAGAATTAAGACGTCAACCCCAGGGAACGATCAAATATGTTATATAATGATGAGTAAACTTAGTGAGCTTCAAAGATCCTTTTATTAGATTATTTAACAGAATATGGGAATGTGGAAAACCTAGTTGAGGTATAGTAAAGCTGTTGATTAATAGCCTGACGTAGTCCGACTCAATTCTAGTCAGAATATGAGTCTGATACTGCTCCATAGAGCTGTGATTATGGGGCGTGTTTTGAACGAACCAGGAAAAAAATGCCTCTGCACTCAATTGGATAGACCTACAACCAATAAGAGCAACGGAGTGCGTGACGTATGTTGAAAGAGTGGCTGAGGGAGGTGAATGTAAGGAGACCAGGTGTTTTTTTCCACGCATCACCGTCGCTGTTTATCTGTGACTCCATGCGTGCCCATCTCACAGCTGATGTGGAAAACAAGGTCAAACAAATGAACGCTGTGCTTGCTGTTATCCCAGGGGTCTGACAAATGAACTTCAACCGCTCGACATCGGTGTGAACCGGCCGGATGACAGACGGAGACCACAGTTTCACGAAAAGTGGAAGGCAGCGCCGGGCAAGCTACGCAAAAGCCGGCATCATTTCCGAGGAGCCGCCCGGCACGGAAAGTGACTCTGACAGCGAAGAAGGGGAAATTGGCATGTCTGATTTAGCGCAGCTGTTTAAATCAGAAACAGAGGATGATGACTTTTATTAATACTTTGTAATAAATGCATGAATAAAGCACAATCATACTCAGTTTTGCTCCCGCTCTATTTTTAAATACGCAGTAGAGGTATTTAAAGGTAGTAGAGGACATGTACCTGTATATAAAACCCGCGCCCTATAATCTGGTGCACCTTATGTGTGTGTTAAATACATTAATGGCACACATAACTGAGACTGCGCCTTTTAGTACGGTGCGCCTTATGGTCGTGAAAATACGGTGTTTTAAAAGAATTAGTTCTGTAGTTCCCTTTTTTAAGTCTATTGGTATTTCTCCTTTCAGCTTTAGTTTTATTAATCGCATTATTTTCTAGTCATGTGTCACCGACCCCATTCTCTTCACTTCAAGCCCAGTACTACAGCCTTAGAGAATTTGGCAGTTACCTGGAATCTCAGCTGTGTTAACTGCCAAACTTTCAAACGTCAACATTTTCAGGAAGGAACAGTTGGTCGCCATGACAATGGTTTCATAAACAGAAAATGTCAGTGGTTTTACTGCAGCAACTTCATTGTTCCTGAGTACCGATCCTCCTAGATGGTAAAACATTGGTAGAAAGTCTCACCGTGATTTGACTTTCTGATAACTGACGCCTTTAAACATTACAGCAGTGTTGTAATAATATACAAACATTGGTATAAATCCCCAGAAAGTCTCACAGTGATTTGAGTTTCTGACAACTGAGGCCTTTAAACTCGGTCAGCAACATGGAGACACCTGCTCTCGTCTCTGGAAAATAAGGTGATATTCAAGTTATATAAAGAAAGAATACAAATGAAGAGTTAACTGTTAGGAAACCAAACATTACGGCAGTGTTATAATAATATACAAACATTATGCGTGTTTGAGAAACACAATCAACTAATTTCCTCCTGTGATTTGATGAAAGTTCATGAAATTCTAAAATCCAACACACTACATTTACTGGGGGGAAAAAACCATGAAAATCTTGACAGTAAAATGTTTGTGGTTCCCTTTTATGTGAAAAAAAGAAAAGAGATAATCAGAAGCAGCCATAGCTGTATTATGTTCTTTTCCACAGCAATGAAGTGAAGCTTTGAGTTTTATGAGGTGTGTTGAATGGACGAAAGTTTAGGGGTAAACCGTGCTTATCCAGACACTTCAAAAGAAACATTTTTTCCTAAAACACTCAGCAATATTTCTGCTTGAATAGGTTTTGCTGTCAAACTTGGAAAACAAAGTTCATTGGTCTGTTTTTTAACATGTTCTTTTAACCATCTTTGCCGTAACCTGGGTTTGAACCAGTGTTGCTGCGGCCACAAAGCAGAGTACTGACCGCTATACGATCACGGCTGCCTCTTCCATGTCTTTACATCCGCTCTGTGTTTTCTGACCTACCTCACTCAGAGACATTGATATCACTGCAGAATCTTACTTTCATCCTTTCTGCCTGTTTTGTGGAACAGTTTTCAAGGAGGAACGTGAGAAATAACTTGCTCTGTTACTTTTTGTAAGAGCCAATTTGAGACAAATTTATTTATAGTTTTAAAAAGGGTTAAAATACAAGATTGATCAGTTTGTTTGTTTAGATTATAATTTAAGTTTAAAAAAACTCTACTATTAAAAGCATAGAATATAGAAATGCAATTTGAAATGCATGTTTTTGGGCTTCCTGCATGCTGTAATTGTATACGTGGTTTTCTTTGTTTGCTTTTACGTACTGTACGTAAGGACTGAGGGGAAAACAAGATATGCTGGAAGCAACACAGTTTTTGACCGAGTTTATATTATACGAATGTGGATGTTCTCTTATTTCTGTTTTCTTTTAATAAACATCACAAGTTGAAGAACATTATCTTGAATTGCTCGTGTTTCAGTACTTGTTGCTAGACTGTTTTTCCATGCAGTACAGAAGAAACTAAAGGAGCTGGAGTGCCGCTACACTTTTGTTCTCTTTGTCTAAATGTAAATCACCATCATCCTTTATCTGGTGATTTAACTACCCTCTGTTATAACAGAGATATCTGTCAGAACCTAGTAGCCGCATTAAGAATATTTCATTGATGGAAGTTTCACCTTTGAGTTAATATAAATAGCACAAATTTAGTGAAAAGAAAGTTACGATCAGGATTAGTAAACAGTTTTATAAAATTTACGCGAGAAAAACAACCACAGCAGGTTTATATTAACAATTTATGTAGGAAATCAATTCTATCATCTGAGGAGCAGCTTCAACTTGCGGAATTAAATTAATAACTTCTTTCTAGACAAAGTTCAGGGGACCATCATTTGCTTCAGGGCTTGATAGATCCAGGAGGCTGAGAAGAACTCTTTGTATTTCTCTCATCTTAGAAAACAGAGCAGAAATAAAATAGAGGTTTCTTCAGACTTGCACTTTAGTTTTACCTCCTAGGGACCACATGTGACAGATAATGATGGCGCTGTAAGCAGACAGATATTATCTGGCTCAAGCTGTCAGTAATAAGCTGCAGCGCTATAAAGGTGAAGGTAAGTGTGGATTTGAAGTTGCAGAGATAATTACATTATAAGTCTTTTAATTGTAGAATTGAAAAAATGAGAAGTATTTTTTTGTTTACACTTTTTCAAACCGTAAGCACAAGTACACAAATTGTGTTCTACAAGTTGTACATCAAGCAGTGTGGTTTTGGTCCTGGCCGTGGAACACTGGGTGAGGTCTATACCCTCAGCAGGATTCTGGAGGGTGCATGGGAGTTTGCCCAACCAGTCTACATGTGTTTTCTGGATCTAGAGAAGGCATTCGACCGTGTCACTCAGGGGGTCCTGGGGGGGTGGGGGTGGGGGGTTGTTGGATTTGGGGCTTCTGGAAGTATGGGCCCTTTAATAGGGGCTGTTAGGTCTCTGTATGACCGGTGTCAGAGCCTGATCCACATTGCCGGCGATAGAATCGGACTCGTTTCTGGTGAGGGTTGGACTCCGCCAAGGTTGCCCTTTGTTACCGACTCTGTTCATAACTTTTATGGACAGAATTTCTAGGTGCAGCCAAAGAATTGAGGGGATCTGTTTTGGTGGCCTTAGGATCACATCTCTGTTATTCGCAGATGATGTGGTTCTATTGGCTTCATCAGGGCGTTATCTACAGCTCTCACTAGAGCAGTTCGCAGTCATGTGTGAAGCGGCCGGGATGAGGATCAGTGCCTCCAAATCCGAGACAATGGTCTTGAGCTGGAAAACGGTAGAGGGGGCCTCTCCGGGTTGGGGAGGATGTACTGCCCCTTGTGGAGGAGTTTAAGTATCTTGGGGTCTTGTTCATGAATGAGGGGAAGATGGAGCGGGAGATCGATAGGCGGATTGGTGCGGTGTCTGCTGTGAAGCGGGCCCTGTACCGATCTGTTGTGATGAAGAGAGAGCTGAGCCAAAAAAGCAAAACTCTCAATTTATGGGTCAATCTACGCTCCTACCCTCATCTATAGTTCATGAGCTTTAGATAAAGACCGAAAGAATGAGATCCCGGATACAAGCGGCTGAAATTAGCTTTCTCTGTAGTGTGTCTGGGCTCTCCCTTACAGATAGGGTGAGGAGCTCAACCATCTGGGGAGGACTCAGAGTAGAGCCACTGGTCCTCCACATCAAGAGGAGCCAGTTGAGGTGGCTCGTGCATCTGATTAGGATGCCCCCTGGACGTCTCCCTGGTGAGGTGTTCCAGGCACGTCCCACCGGGAGGAGGCCCAGGGGGAGACCCAAGACATGCTGGAGGGACTATGTTTCTTGGCTCCCCTGGGAGCGCATTGGGATTCCCCCGGAGGAGCTGGCCCAAGTGGCTGGTGAGAGGGACGTCTGGGCCTCCCTACTGAAGCTGCTACCCCCGCAACCCGATCCCAGATAAGTGGAAGAAAATGGATGGATGGATGGATAACTTCTCCAACAAGCAAAGGAGGATTTGTCCAATGGCCAGATTTGAACACACTCAGGCTCTAAAAAGCAAACAGATTAATGCTGACGGAGGAGCAACAGGAAAGACTGGAGAAGACAGAAGGTGAATGCCATTAAACTATTTATTTCACAGCTTTAGTTTGGCTGAAAATATCAGAGAAAACTTAGAAAAAGATTGTTTTTAATTTATATGAAACCATATAAAGAAACACATTTTTACAATCCATGAGGTTTTATTGCTGCTCGTACATCAGTTTAGAAGTGATTACAATAATTAAAAACATCCACAGCAGAATATAATCCATAAAATCAGTTGTATAAAATAGGAACTTACTTTAAACATAACAGGTAAATAGAACATCTACAGAATCATGGACAAGACTATTAGAATTAGTTCAAAGGAAAATTATAATTTCAAAAATCTTTAAAAAGCAGAAACTTTACACTTTTAGAGGAAAGTCAGATTTATTTAATACATTAAAACAAAGGCTTTTTACCAAGTTAAAGAAGGTTCAAACTAATCAGTTAAAATAACAGCAACATTGTTAGGTTTATTCTTTATACATCATGTGCACTGTTATTCTGTTAGCCAGATTAGACAGAGTAGAAGGCCTTCCTTCACATTGTGGATGTCACTGTGTGTAAGGAGGTCATCTAAATAGGACAGCTTTCTTGTCTTTTAAAGATACACAGGATATGGGCACATCTTGGAGCCGGACTGATAGAGGAGAGCTATCTGTAATCCTTGGGCATGGATGGCGTGTCAGTTTCTGAGACGGACAGCTAAGCATCCACATGATCCAACACATAGACTCATGAGCTATAGGGAGGAGAAGAAGACCTTGTTCGGGGTTCAATCTTGCCAGACTCTCACGGACGTGATTTTTGAGCCCACAGCTGTGCAAGCTCCAAGCATCTTCTCTGTCCTGTAACAACCTGATCTGGAATAAACTCTGTTACTTTTTTACTCCTGTTTTTACAGTCCTTTTTTATATGGTTTCACCCACTTTGAGTAAACAGTAGTAAGTAACTTGCTCCCAAGAAAAGAACCGGTTGGGAAGTCCCGAGGCGCAACAGCTTTTTAGGGGACATAACTTCCACATTTGAACAACATCCTCAATCTAGTTTATCTTTTTAAACAAACATGTTTCATCATTTTAGGACTTCAGTTTACCTGAACTACAGACTCCAGCCTCTAAACTGAGTTCTTTGATGTCCCGTAGTTTAACCCCATAATCCCAGCACCCCCTTTCAAGGAGGCTGGAGCTACTTTGCAACATTAATTAGCTTGTAGCTGACTAACTCTGAGACTGACACACACTTCTATATGTCCCAAATCTTCATGTGAGACTTGTCTATAGATTATCTACTTCATTCTAATATCTATTGACCATAGCTCTAACACTGTGCTAAAACAGTTGGAGTTTTGATGGGCCTGGTTTCAACAACACACGTAGCAGGGCTGATTGATGCATTGCTAATGAAAGCCAACAAGACCCTGAATTAGCTAAACTCTGATCATTTGCAGCTGACCTTTAAAAAATCCTCCAAAAACATCAGCAGAACTGAGCAAAGCACATTAAATCTGTCCTACCTTTGCTTTCATTTTCATCTGAGGATATTTTCATCTGAATAAAAGTCTTGTTTCTGCAGTATATCCAAGCAATAGCTTATCATTCAGCTAAAAGATAAATGAATAAATTCATTCAGAAAAAGTTGTGCCACACCATGCCAAAATGGCACAGTATGGGTCCGTCTGGATTCTTTCCAATTTAAACTTAAACTATAACTTCTCAATGGCTTGTTGTACGGACACAAAACTTGCTTCATCTGTAACCAAGATAATTTTGTTGCACTTTATTATGATTATTCCCTAATTACAGAAAAAGTAAGACATTTTGAATGTAAAAACTTTTTTTTTTGTTAGGGTAGCCCAAAATAATTAACTTTCAAATTTTTACATCCATATTCAACCAGGACCTTAATATTTACCAGGTTTATAGTATAACAGCTTATCTGTTTTAGTTTTTATGTGAAAAGAGCTCTTCATTAATTGGCTCTCTCAAAACGTTGCTCCAAAAGACCATTAACCTTTGAGTTTTTCATGTTATGAGGTGAAGGAGTTTCTAGATGGACATTTCATCACTATTCAAGAAAACGCCTCAACTGTTAATTCCTGTGACCACTAACTGCTATGACTTATGTATTGCAATTTATTTTTAAATACAAATCATTCCACATCATGCATGAATATTGCAATCTAACTACTCAAATTACCCTCTTGTTTAAAACCTAGGTTTTAAATCATTCAGGAAAACAGCCTCTCATCCGTGTGAATTCTCATGTGTCTCTCTAGTCAAATTACCTTTTTATAGTAAAACGGTTGCCTCAAATCTTGCAGGAAAAAGGCTTCTCACCTGTGTGAATTCTGATGTGAGCAGTCAAATTTCCTTTTTTAGCAAAATTTTTTTTACAAATGGTACAGGAAAAAGGCTTCTCACCTGTGTGAATTCTGATGTGAGCAGTCAAATTACCTTTTTTAGCAAAATTCTTTTTACAAATGGTACAGGAAAAAGGCTTCTCACCTGTGTGAATTCTGATGTGAGTAGTCAAACTACATTGTTTAGTAAAATTCTTGTTACAAATGGTACAGGAAAAAGGCTTCTCACCTGTGTGAATTCTGATGTGAGCAGTCAAACTACCTTTTTTAGCAAAATTCTTGTTACAAATGGTACAGGAAAAAGGTTTCTCACCAGTGTGAATTCTGATGTGATTAACAAGATCTGACTTGGAGGTGAAGCTTTTTCCACAGGATAGACATTCAAAGGGCCTCTCACCAGTGTGAATTCTCATATGACCAGTCAAACAATGTTTTAAAGTAAAACGTTTGCCACAAATCGTGCAGGAAAAAGGCTTCTCACCTGTGTGAATTCTACTGTGTTTAGTCAAACTACTTTTTCCAGTAAAATTCTTGTTACAAATGGTACAGGAAAAAGGCCTCTCACCGGTGTGAGTTCTGATGTGTCTAACAAGATCAGATTTCTTTGTGAACATTTTTCCACAGGACAGACATCCATAAATCTTCTCACCAGTGTGAATTTTCATGTGTCCAGTCAAATGATGTTTAACACTAAAACGTTTGCCACAAATAGTGCAGGGAAATGGCTTCTCACCAGTGTGAATTCTCATGTGAATAGTCAAATTTCCATTTAAAGTAAAATTCTTGTTACAAATGGTACAGGAAAAAGGCTTCTCACCAGTGTGAATTCTGATGTGAGCAGTCAAACTACATTGTTTAGTAAAATTCTTGTTACAAATGGTACAGGAAAAAGGTTTCTCACCAGTGTGAATTCTGATGTGATTAACAAGATCTGACTTGGAGGTGAAGCTTTTTCCACAGGATAGACATTCAAAGGGCCTCTCACCAGTGTGAATTCTCATATGTCCAGTCAAACAATGTTTTAAAGTAAAACGTTTGCCACAAATCGTGCAGGAAAAAGGCTTCTCACCTGTGTGAATTCTACTGTGTTTAGTCAAACTACTTTTTCCAGTAAAATTCTTGTTACAAATGGTACAGGAAAAAGGCCTCTCACCGGTGTGACTTCTGATGTGTCTAACAAGATCAGATTTCCTTGTGAACATTTTTCCACAGGACAGACATCCATAAATCTTCTCACCAGTGTGAATTTTCATGTGTCCAGTCAAATAATGTTTAACACTAAAACGTTTGCCACAAATCGTGCAGGGAAATGGCTTCTCACCAGTGTGAATTCTCATGTGAATAGTCAAATTTCCCTTTTCAGTAAAATTCTTGTTACAAATGGTACAGGAAAAAGGCTTCTCACCTGTGTGACTTCTAATGTGTCTATCAAGATCAGATTTTTTTGTGAACATTTTTCCACAGGAAGGACATTTATAAATCTTCTTATGTGTGTGGGTTCTCATGTGAACAATTAAAGGTTCTTTTTTTAAAAAGTCTTTTCCAAATTTTAAACATGGGGAAGGTTTCTCTCCTGTAACTTCTGTCTCTTGCTTCAGAACAAGCTGCTCTTCATGCTCACTTATGGGGAGCTCCATGGTTTCCTCTTTTGTCCAGGGATGTTCTGATTCTTTCTGCTCTTCTTCTATCTGCAGAGGTTCTGATTCCTCTTGGCCCGAACTGGAATTCCTCTCTTGTTCATAGAGCTGCTGGTCAGAGAAATCCTCCTCTTTTCCAACATAATCCTGTAGATGGTCTAGAAAGGCAAACACAGCAGAAACACTTTCTGTTGTAGGTTAAAAAAGTACACTTCACTTTGATCTGTGTGTTGATCTAACTACATATAAATTCAATTCAATTCAGTTTATTTATATAGCATCAAGTCACAACACAAGTCATCTCAAGCCACTTTACAGTTCAACAAAGGAGAATTTAGAGAGGCCAACTAACCTAACAGTCATGTTTTTGGACTGTGGGAGGAAGCCGGAGTACCCAGAGAGAACCCCGCATGCACAGGGACAACATGTAAACTCCATGCAGAAAGACCCCGGGCCGGGAATCAAATCAAAAAAATATTTTAAACATTTCTTTATTAAAGAAATGTTAAAAATATTTTTTAGCTTTCGTTTTCTGAACTGTTCAGGTTTTACTGCACCTTTTGCCCAAAGACTGCTGGAGCACTAGCTCCACTGTGACACTATGGATAATCCCCAAATGAGGTTATGCACACACATTTAACACAGAAGGCCAAAATAAAAGGGAGGTGCATTTCAGAAAGCCTGAGCACCATCCCATTCTGCTCTGATCAAGCTTTTTATCTAGCACACTGTCTTCGCTGACCTCAGTACAGAGCTAGATTCTCAACCTTTTCTGACTCCAACTCTAGACACAATAAGTAGAGAAAGATTCAAAAATATTGTAAAAATACATAATGCCCCTCTTCTTAAGACACAATATGGGTAATGCAAAGAAAGACAGGGTTAATTTAACATAAATTACATTTTTATTGCATTATTCTGCAGAACAAATATTGCCTTCAATCTCGAAACACAAGTTCAATCTTTTCCCTGTTACTCTCATACAAAGCTTCATGCAGCTCAGGCTCCTCCTATTTGACTTTTCAGTCCACAGTAAAGCAACTGTGCGTCACTGTGAAGGACCCTAAAGGCTGATTTATACTTCAAAACTAGGTAGTCTGTGTAGGTGACGCAGTGAACGCAAAGACGTCCCCGCCCCCTCCGCAGACACTCTGCTGCACCTCTCCCAAATTGTAGGTGACCACAGACAGTGCCGCAGACAGGAGGCCTCTGATTGGTCAAATCTAAATCCGCACCGGCTTGTTTTTTTTCCTTATATGACTACAATTGCGAAAAAAAACAATTGGTGAAGTTGGACCAGTTAGAAGAGCGAGTTGCACGCTGAGACCCTTTTTTCACCTTCTAGCATTTTTGCCCTCATGTCCCTCTGTTGTCGGACAAACTTGCCCCCACTTCCTCGCTGCCTCAGCTGTATCTAGACCCACAACTAGTTCATGATTGTACCTCCTACGTTGTGGCGTGGAATAATAACGTTTCGCAGACCACGCTTGAAAGTTGAGCATAAATCAAAAATATCTGCGCCAAGCTCAATGGAGCCGTTCTGAAGATATTACGTTAGGTTATATCCAAGTAACGTCTTCCTATGGGCAACGACTTGAAGGCACAAACTAAACTGTTCATCATTTATTCTTTATGGTACGCCAGCATTCATAACATGTAGGCCAATCACTGTCCCCGCCAATAGAATACCAGCTGCCTGCTTCTGCTCTAAAAAGTTCTTGCACAATTTGGAGGTGTGTTTAGGGTCATTGTCCTGTTGTAGGATGAAATTGAATGGAGTGATAGCCTTCCTTATTCAGAATCCCTTTTACACTGTACAAATCTCCCACCTTACCAGCACCAAAGCAACCCCAGACCATCACATTACCTCCACCATGCTTAACAGATGGTGTCAGGCATTCTTCCAGCATATTTTCATTTGTTCTGTCTCACAAACGTTGTTCTTTCTGATCCAAACACCTCAAACTTGGATTCATGCGTCCACACCACTTTTTTCCAGTCTTCCTCTGTCCAATGTCTGTGTTCTTTTGCCCATCTTAATCTTTTTCTTTTATTGGCCAGTCTCAGATATGGCTTTTTCTTTGCCACTCTGCCCTGAAGCCCAGAATCCCGCAGCCGCCTCTTCACTGTAGATGTTGACACTGGTGTTTTGCAGGTACTATTTAATGAAGATGCCAGTTGGGGACCTGTGAGGCGTCTGTTTCTCAAACTACAGACTCTAATGTACTTATCTTCTTGCTCAGTTGTGCAACGCGGCCTCCCACTTCTTTTTCTACTCTGGTTAGAGCCTGTTTGTGCTGTCCTCTGAAGGAAGTAGTACACACCGTTGTGGGAAATCTTCAATTTCTTAGCAATTTCTCGCATGGAATTGCCTTCATTTCTTAGAACAAGAATAGACTGTCGAGTTTCAAATGAAAGTTCTCTTTTTCTGGCCATTTTGAGCGTTTAATTGACCCCGCAAATGCGATGCTCCAGAAACTCAATCTGCTCAAAGGAAAGTCAGTTTTGTAGCTTCTGTAACGAGCTAAACTGTTTTCAGATGTGTGAACATGATTGCACAAGGGTTTTCTAATCATCAATTAGCCTTCTGAGCAAATGAGCAAACACATTGTACCAGTAGAACACTGGAGTGATAGTTGCTGGAAATGGGTCTATACACCTATGTAGATATTGCACCAAAAACCAGACATTTGCAGCTAGAATAGACATTTACCACATTAGCAATGTATAGAGTGTATTTCTTTAAAGTTAAGACTAGTTTAAAGTTATCTTCATTGAAAAGTACAGCGCTTTACCTTCAAAAATAAGGACATTTCAATGTGACCCCAAACTTTTAAACGGTAGTGTATGTTAAATATATTTGCATATTTATTCCAGAGTTAGCTTAAGATAGCTTAAGATATATTTACTTCTTAATAAATTTTCAATAATTTAAAAGCAAATTTAATCAGCCTAATTAATTTTTATACTAGTTATTTTGCTAATTAATTAAGATTTAGATTAAACTTTAAAGGTAAATAAATCTATATGTGTAGACAAAGGGGTGGTCTTTGGGGTTCTCAGGTGAAAACTCCTAATCGCCGTTTATGTCCCAGTCCCAGTAGAAAGCATTATCAACCATTTATAACTTTATGTCAGGTGCTATCCTAATTCTGAAAGTTAGGATGTTTTTTTGTTTTTTATCATCCTAGATTTAAATCCAATAAGTAGGTTTTAGGTTTAATTCTCTTGTAAACATACTTCTTTTTAAATGTGCCAAAAATTATTATTCATATTATTTCACTCTCAGAAAAACATGCCACTTTGATTCAAATCTTTCAGGAATTAATTATTTATTTTTTGCAAATCTGCCATTTTAGTTAATAAACTCATAGCTTTTATATATTTTAGTTGCATTTTTCCAAACGACATCCCATATATTTAGTGATCTGTAGGGTAACATTTATTTTAAACACTTAAGGGATGAAAATCGCTGATTTCATTGATCATATGTTTTAAGTGATATACATGTGTATTAATAATTTTCTGGAGGAAAGGAAAATCTAATTCTCTTAGTTTTCGTTATTTAGTGAAATCTAATTCAGATTGTTTGGATTAACTGAGTGTGCAGCTGTTGCAGCTGTCCAGAGGAACTCCATCTGAAGTTAAGTTATTTTCTCTGTGATATCTCTGTATCTAAGTAACTCTAACTGACTAGTTTAAAACATAGCACCTTCTGCTGCACTTTTCTACTGAGCACTTGTCAGTTTCCACGGTTTTATTTCTGATAGCAAGGAGTAGCTAGCCTAGGCTAGTGCTAGCTTAGCACTGCTATGGCTTCTCTCTCTCCCTCCCTTGACTCTTTTCCAACTCTTCCTTCTTCCTCTCCTCTCTCCTGCTCTCTGTGTCAGATGTTCAGTTATTCCTCTGCCTCCTTTAGTGATAATAGGATGTGTAATAAGTGTAGTATTTTTGTAGCTTTGGAGGCGAGGGTGTCAGAGTTAGAATCCAGGCTTCAGGCTGTTGAACATCCAGGAGTTAAAGTAGGCCCCCCACGTAGCTGTCCTCCAAAAGTGCCTGAGTAGCCAGGCGATTGGGTTACTGTACGCAGAAAGCATAGTCGTGGATCTCTGTCCACTGGTCACCACCAACCCGTTCACGTTTCTAACCGGTTTTCCCCACTCAGTGACACACCCACTGAGAAGCCCACTCTGGTGATTGGCAGCTCCATAGTCAGAAACGTGGCATTAGAGACACCAGGGACCATAGTCAAATGTTTGCCGGGGGCCAGAACGGGCGACATCAAATCCTACCTGAAACTACTGGCTAAGGATAAGGTTAAATACAGTAAGATTGTTATTCACGCTGGTGGTAATGACACCCGGTTACGCCGATCGGAGGTCACTAAAATTAGTGTTGCTTCGGTGTGTAAGTTTGCCAAAAAAATGTCGGACTCCGTAATTTTCTCTTGTCCCCTCCCTGATCTGACCAGTGATGACATGTTTAGCCGCATGTCATCATTCAACCGCTGGTTGTCTAGGTGGTGTCCTGAAAACAACGTGGGCTACATTAATAATTGGCAATCCTTTTGGGGAAAGCCTGGTCTGATTCGGAGAGACGGCATCCATCCCACTTTGGATGGTGCAGCTCTTCTTTCTAGGAATCTGGCCACATTTATTAGTCCTCCAAAACCCTGACCACCCAGGGTGCAGACCAGGAAGCAGAGTTGTAGTTTAACACACATCTCTGCAGCTTCTCTACTGTTACCCACTCTTTACTCCATCCAGACAGTGTCTTGCCCACGACCAAAATCTAATAAATTAGCAAAGATTCCCAAAGGAGTAAATCATGATAATCTAATTAAAATCAAAATAACTCCAATTGGGGAAAAAGTTAAAACAATTAAATGCGGTCTGTTTAACATAAGATCGCTTTCCTCTAAAAGTCTGCTAGTTAATGACTTGATTTGTGATAATCACATTGACTTGTGTTGCCTTACAGAAATCTGGCTGCAGCAAGAGGATTATGTGAGCATAAATGAGGCAACTCCTTCAAGCTATTTAAATTTTCACATACCCAGAAGTTCTGGGCGAGGAGGAGGAGTAGCAACAATCTTCCAGTCTGACTTACTGATTACTCCCAAAACAGTTAATACCTACAACTCTTTTGAACATTTAACCCTTAATTTCCCTCATCCAAATTTCAAGGCAAGAAAACCTCTTCTTTTTATAACTTTGTATCGTCCGCCAGGTCCTTACTCTGAATTTCTAGATGAGTTTTCAGAGTTCCTTTCTGATTTGGTATTAAATACTGACAGGGTCATCATAGTGGGAGATTTTAACATCCATGCTGACATTGAAGGCGATAGCTTAAGAGCAGCCTTTAATGCTATCTTAGACACTATTGGCTTTGTTCAAAATGTGAATAGTCCCACACATTCTCATCTTCATACTTTGGATCTTGTGCTGACATACGGCATAGAATGTGAAGAAATAACAGTATTTCCTCACAACCCTGTCCTCTCTGACCACTTTCTAATAACCTTCAGGATTACTTTAACAGAGTTCTCCTCCCCCAAAAGAAGGTTCAATTTTAGTAGATCTTTATCAGATAGTGCAGTTATAAATTTTAAAGAATCTGCTTCACTTTCTCTCTCCTCTGTGTCGCTGAGCAGTGCTGCAGAGTGCAAAAGCATAGCTTATTCCCCTTCACAGGTTGATGATTTTGTTGATGGGGTTGCTAGTTCTCTGCGTACTGGTTAGACAACGCAGCTCCCTTGAAAATGAAAACCGTTGAAAATAGAAAGCTTGCTCCTTGGTTTAATGCAGAGCTGCGTACTTTGAAGCGATATGCAAGGAAACTGGAGAGAAAATATCGCTCCACAGGCCTGCGGGAGTCCTTCCTAGTCTGGAAAAATGGTTTACTGCTGTATAAGAGGACCCTTTGTAAAGCAAGAGCAGCATACTTCTCCTCATTAATAGAGGAGAATAAGAATAATCCCAGATTTCTTTTTAATACAGTTGCTAAACTCACCCAGAGCCATAGCTCTGTTGAACCGTCCATTCCACCTGCTCTTAGCAGCAATGATTTTATGGGATTCTTTATAAATAAGATTGATCTTATTAAAAATAAGATCATAAGCACTCCTCTATCCGCGATTGTACCTGAGGTAGTCATGGAATCTGAACCGGGTTTAGACTGCTTTGATCCAGTTGAACTTTCTGAATTAGCAAAATTATTGTCTTCATCTAAGCCTTCAACTTGTATGTTAGATCCAGTTCCAACCAGGTTATTTAAGGAGGTATTCCCTTTGATCTCCTCCTCCATTTTAGATGTGATTAATCTATCTCTGTTACAGGGATATGTACCTAAAGCTTTTAAGGTTGCTGTAATTAAACCTCTGCTTAAGAAACCGTCTCTTGACCCAGATGACTTGGTTAATTATAGACTTATATCCAATCTTCCTTTCTTATCCAAAATTCTTGAGAAAGTAGTTGCCAAACAAGTTTGCGACCACTTACACCATAATGAACTTTTTGAAGAGTTTCAGTCTGGCTTTAGAGCTCATAATAGCACTGAAACAGCTCTGGTGAAAGTCACTAATGATATTCTCAGGCCTCAGATAATGGACTTGTATCTGTGCTCGTCCTGTTGGATCTTAGTGCTGCATTTGATACAGTTGACCATAATATTCTTTTAGAAAGACTTGAATATTTTGTTGGAATTAAAGGAACAGCACTAGACTGGTTTAAATCTTATCTATCTGATCGAATTCAGTTTGTTTATGTTAATGATAGATCTTCAACACGCTCAAAGGTTACCTGTGGAGTACCACAGGGATCAGTGCTAGGAACAATTCTCTTTACTTTATACATGCTCCCAATTGGTAGAGTTATTAGACAGCATGGGATTAATTTCCACTGTTATGCTGATGATACCCAGCTATATCTGTCTATAAATCCAGATGAAGCTAACCCATTACATAGATTACAGGCATGTCTTGAAGACATAAAAACCTGGATGACTCTTAACTTTCTGCTTCTGAATGCAGACAAAACAGAAGTTATAGTCTTTGGACCAGAGTCTCTGAAAAAGAAGCTGATTAGCCAGTCACTTCATTTGGATGGGATTAAACTGATTTCAGATAATAAAGTAAAAAATCTTGGTGTTATTTTTGATCAGGACCTGTCATTTAAATCCCAGATCAAAGAGGTTTCTAGAATTTCCTTCTTTCATCTGAGGAACATTGCAAAAATTAGAAATCTCCTGTCCAGGGGTGATGCTGAGAAACTAGTCCATGCATTTGTTACTTCAAGGCTGGACTATTGTAATTCTTTACTATCAGGAAGTCCACAAACTGTAGTTAAAAGCCTTCAGCTGATCCAAAATGCTGCAGCCAGAGTTCTGATGAAAATTAAAAAGAGAGATCATATCTCTCCTATCCTGGCTTCTTTTCATTGGCTTCCTGTTAAATCAAGAATAGAATTTAAAATCCTCCTTCTCACATATAAAGCCTTAAATGGCCAAGCTCCATCTTATATCAGAGATCTGATTGTTCCTTATGTTCCTAACAGAGCACTTCGCTCTCAATCTGCAGGTTTACTAGTGGTTCCTAGAATTTCTAAAAGTAGAATGGGAGGCAGATCATTTAGTTATCAGGCTCCTCTCCTGTGGAACCAACTACCAGTTTTAGTCTGTGAGGCAGACACCCTGTCTACTTTTAAGGCTAGGCTTAAAACTTTCCTTTTTGATAAAGCTTATAGTTAGGGTGGCTCAGGTTATCCTGAGCTGTCTTTAAAGTTATGCTGCTATAGGCTTAGACTTTTGGAGGACATAGGGACCCCCATTTCATCATTCTGCTTCATTCTCTCTCTGTTCTCCTATTCTGCAGAATCTGTTTGTTCAATCTCTAACCTTCTGCTCTCTCTGCTTTTCCTCAGAGTAGCTTTGCCTCGTCTGTTCCTGTTTGGCTGTGACGTCATCCAGGAAAGAAACATCAGCTGTGCTGCTTCCATCAACACCCTTGTTTGTAGATGTTGGAGATCGGCCTGTCTTCAGGTGTGGTCCTGTTTCTCTGGCCGTGGCTGGGTGGATGTCCTCTCTTCATCCTCTGGCATGGGAGCTGCCTTGGAGCTCGTCTGCCTGGCTGTGTGTTTCCTGGACGGGGCCGCCTTTTACAGCTGCTTTTGTATCTTTGCTTCTGTCTCCTTGAACCCCAGTTGGCCTTGGCAGATGGCCGCTCGCACTGAGCCTGGTTCTGCTGGAGGTTTCTTCCTGTTAAAAGGGAGTTTTTCCTCTCCACTGTCGCTACAAGCATGCTTAGTGTGAGGGATTGTATTTGAGTCAATGAGTCAATGCAATCAACTGGTTTTCCTTAGATAGAAAACTTTGTATCAATTTGACTGTATGATCTGGTTGAACTGTAAAGTGCCTTGAGATGACATGTGTTGTGAATTTGGCGCTATATAAATAAACTGAATTGAATTAAACTGACACATAAGTTTAGATTTTATCCTATTGGATTATATTATTCATTCTTTTCCCTCTATAAGGTGCTATTTTGTTTACATTTTCATAAGTCAGAGCAACCATCACCTTTTCCTGTCTTAGTCAGAACCTCAGACATTCATGGCACAGGGACAAAGCAACATACCACAAAATCCTGCAGAGATGAAGCTAATCTCTCCGAGTGGCTGCTGTGGAAATAGAGAATTTGGTTTGTGACTAAAACCTCTGCACATTTTACTACTACTGTGTCAGACCATGTTTGGACCCTTTTCTCTCTCTGGATTTGCCTCAGTTTTCATCTCCAGGTTCGTCCATAACATTATGGAACATGGTGACAGCAGGAAATGAACAAAACCAGACCCGTCCTGTTTTTAAACAACCACAGGCCTGATAATAAACGTTTTGTTTTCCAGTCCTGAAGCCGACATAGGTTAAGGTATTTGCTGCTGAGTTTTTTCTCTTTTAAAAAGATAATTTTTGGTTTAGATATTTAAGGTTGGTTATAATTTCATCAGAAATTATTATACTGACTCTAAAACATTAATCTTTAGTGAAAGCCAACCAGGCTGTACATCATCACCCTCATTAGACATTTTCCCATAAACTCATGTCACGGAAGTCAGTCTGTCTGTTTTCTTCATTGCAAGATGCAGAAAGGAATCTAATAAGAGAGAGTTATCAAGCATAGTTTGAGGTCTATGGAAATGGAAAATAAAATAAAATATATAATCAATCACTTTACCCCTTTACTCATTGCTGCCAACAGGCGGTTTCAGTCCTGGAGCCCCCCCACCTCAGTCCAAAAAGGTAAGTCACTTCTCAAACAAAAACAAATAATTAAAAAATAATTTAGCACCGCAGAGAAGGAAAGCCTTATGTTGGTGCACCTCCTCCTTGTTTCCCCACAAAAAAGAAATTCCCAGTGTCTCTGTCCTCATGGTTCTTGCACACACACAGATTGTGGAGCAGGTTGCAGCTCAGGTGAGTTATTAGGGTCAGGGGTTCAGAGCAGATGAAAATCCCCATATTTTAACTCATCATTTCCATCCGGTTGCTGTGACGGTGTGTGTGCGTTGGGGGGTGGGGGGAATTTAATTTTGTATTTGTAATGTAATTTTAGGTTAATTCCTCCATTTTACAAGTGTTTTCTCTTTTAACGTTTAAATTTCACCTTATTTTATGCCCTACTTACTTTTTTTTCTGTAATAATATAATAGTTTTTTTTTAGCTATGAGTTAATTTCCTCTAAAAATTTTAGAGTTTTGTTTCTTTAAAAGCACCATTAAAATTAAAATGTATTAATATTACTTAGTATAGAGTAAGTTTAATATTTAATACAGTGTAAATATGTTTAGTATCAGGTTTAAACACTGTCTTTTTAGTATAGTGTAAGTTTAATATGTAATACAGTGTAAATATGTTTAGTATAAGGTTTAAACACTGTCTTTTTAGTATAGTGTAAGTTTAATATGTAATACAGTGTAAATATGTTTAGTATAAGGTTTAAACACTGTCTTTTTTGACTTCCTATTTTAACCCATTTCCTTTGAAGCTGAGAGTTTCTTTATATATATATATATATATATAATCTGTGACTCCATGCGTGCCCATCTCACAGTTGATGTGAAAAACATGGTGAAACAAATGAACGCTGTGCTCGCTGTTATTCAGCCGCTCGACATCGGTGTGAACCAGACGCAGCAGAAGCAGCGAGTTTACATGCAAAGTCAATGGTTGACGCGCGTATAGGCGCAGCAAAAGGTCCCGCGGCGCGTTTTGAGCAGCAGGCGCAGCGCGTCGGGAGCGTTTAAGCATCTGACGCGCTTGAGGCGCCACCAACGCGCTGCTGCTGCTAGAGATTGAAAAATTGAAGTTTTGCTGCTGGAAGCGCCGCATCAACCAATCAGAGAAGCTGATCTGGGAGCTGACAGCGAGACAGACACATCGCTGATGATACGCATATACAGAGCGCTGTGATCGCTCCTCTGAAACAGTTTATTGACGCCTAAATTAACTTAACCTGCCGACAGAATATGTTCGCTTTTATTATCCAGTTTTCAGGTGGATTTTCCCACTTAAAAACATATTAAAACGACTTTATTCCCACTGATCACAGCAAATATAGCTGCAAGGCAAAGAAAGGAACGCCACCGTTTGCGGATGGATTGTAGATGCTTGGACTAACGAGTCGCTGGCTCTGTTGTTCGAGCTTTCGCAAAAACCGGCATCATTTCCGAGGAGCCGCCCGGCACGGAAAGTGACTCTGAAGGTGAAGAAGGGAAATTGGCATGTCTGTTTCTGAATTAAACAGCTGCGCTAAATCAGAGGATGATGACTTTGATGGGTTTGATTAATACTTTGTAATAAATACTTGAATAAAGCACAAACATGCTCAGTTTTGCTCCCGCTCTATTTTTCTACCTGAAAACTTAATTCAACAGCAGCCTCTGGGCCGCGTCGCCTCTGGTTTCACCGCGGCGGCTGGCAGGTGTTTTTCATCTAAATAATCTAAAGGATTATAAAAGGATAATAGGATAATAAAAGCAAACATATTCTGTCGGCAGGTTTCAGGATTGTAAGTTAATTTATGCGTCAATAAACTGTTTCAGAGGAGTGATCACAGCGCTGTGTCTCTCACGGCCGGCTCCCAGGTTTGAATAATACTTTGTAATAAATACACCTTGCAGCTATATTTGCTGTGATCAGTGGGAATAAAGTAGTTTTAATATGTTTTTAAGTGAGAAAATCCAACTGCAAACTTAATCATTGCAGTCAGTTCATCCAGATTATCATCCTGCCTTCTAATAGTATTTCTGTCAGAGGCGCTCAGACCCCCACATACCAGCGGTGCGCCGACAGTAGAGATCCCTTCAACAGCAGCCTCTGACCGCGAGGAGGCAGGCACCAGGATAATAAAAGCGAACACATTCTGCCGGCAGATTTCTGCATTTTTAGTTAATTTATGCGTCAATAAACTGTTTCAGAGGAGTGATCACAGCGCTCAGTGTCATCAGAGCGATGTGTCTGTCTCACGGCCAGCTCCCAGGTTTGAGTAATACTTTGTAATAAATACATGAATAAAGCACAATCATACTCAGTTTTGCCCCCGCTGTATTTTTAAATACGCAGTAGAGGTATTTAAACGTAGTAGAGGACATGTACCTGTATATAAAACACGCGCCCTATAGTCCGGTGCGCCTTATGTGTGTGTTAAATACAGAAATGGCACACATAACTGAAACTGCGCATTTTAGTACGGTGCGCCTTATGGTCGTGAAAATACGGTAAGTCTCATCTGCCAGCACCAACTTTCTTTGTAAGAACTGGAAACTGATCTGTTTAAACTAGATATGAAATAATTACATTTACCAAACAATTACCATGAAAAAAGGAAGACGCATTCCCTAAATCATCATCTGAACAATTTAATACCATTAAACAAATTATATTACAGCTTTAGGTTGTCTTTAAATTTCGGAAAAAACATAATAAAAAGATAATTTGTAACTTAAATGAAACTTTACAAATTTTTAGAATCCATTAGGTTTTTATTTCTACTCACTACATCAATCTAGAAGTAACTACATTAAAGGGGAAAAAACATAATTTGTATTAAGAAAAAATTTATTTCTGCTGTTAATGAAAAGCTTGTCCGAAAAACCTAGCAAGAAAACTGTATTAACCAATCAGGTTCTCATGTAATGAGGTGAAGGAGATTCTAGATAGATGTGACTTCTTATGTGAAGCAACACATCTTTCTTTTTAGGATAATTTGTTTCATGTGTTTCTCACATGAGTCGCCATGTGTTGAGTCACATTATCTTCTCTAGTAAAACTTTTGCAACAAATTGTACAGGAGAAAGGCTTCTCCCCCGTGTGAATTCTGATGTGTCAATCAAGTTGAGATTTCTGGGTGAAGCTTCTTCCACAGAACAGACAAGAAAAATGTCTTTCATCTGAATGAGTTGTCATGTGAAAAGTCAAATGACTTTTTATGGTACATTTTTTGCCACAAATTACACATGAGAAAGGTTTCTCACTTGTGTGAATTCTCATGTGCGTATAAAGATTAGATTTCTGAGTTAAACTTTTCCACAGGACAGACATTTGAAAGGCTTCTCACCATTATGATCCATTTTGTATTTAGTTAAATTACTTTCTACGGTACACCTTTTGTAACAAATAGTACAGGAAAATGGTTTCTCACCTGTATGTAGTCTGATGTTTGTAACAAGATTTAACTTCTGAGAAAAGCTTTTTCCACAGGACAGACATTCACTGATCTTCTCGCCTGAGTGAGTGCTCTTGTGATCTATAAAATGTTCTTTATTTTGAAAGTTTTCTCCACATGTCAAACACGGGAAATGTTCCTCTCCTGTATCTTCAGTCTCCTGTTTCAGAACAAGCTGTTCTTCATGCTCACTAATGGGGAGCTCCATGGTTTCCTCTTTTGTCCAGGGATGTTCTGGTTCTTTCTGCTCTTCTTTTATCTGCAGAGGTTCTGGTTCCTCTTGATCCAAACTGGAATTCCTCTCCTGTTCACAGAGCTGCTGGTCAGAGAAATCCTCCTCTTTTCCAACATAATCCTCCAGGCGGTCTGGAAAGACAAACACAGCAGAAAGACTTTCTATTGGTGGTTAAATAAAGGATACTTCACATAAAAGCACCAAACTCTGTCCTTGATTTTTAGGAGCGAGTGGAGCAGTAAAGCAACCTGAAGATATGAAGTTAATTCTGGCCTAAATTTGTTTGCCAAAAAGAATAATTAAAGAAAGTAAAGCATTTATATCCAGTACCACAGTGAGTGTCTGGCAATTCCGGAAGTCACGAAACAAGCTAGCCGCAGTAGCGCTTCCTGTACACGTCTTCCTGGAAGAGATATATCCCAGCTGAATGCGTCGGAGGCAAAGCAGATGTTAAATAATTTTCTAGTGAAATTTCTATTGTATTAAAAAGAAGCATTATGGTAGGAAAGAGAAAAACAGGCCTAAATGACATAGCCATCTGGAGCAGCTTTCTCATGTTTTGTTAAAAATGTAACAATGAGCAGGGCAAGAAGGATATGGTATTTTTCTTCCTGTAAAAATATTTTCAATCATAAAATTAAGTGAGTACAGTTATAAATAGATCAGTGCAAGAAGTATTCTGTTGTTGATAAGACTAGACTGTACTGGAGGTAGGAAGGTCTGCAAGGCCTGGATGATGAGGTGATTGTTAGGTTCGAAAATGTAGGTTCGTAAAAGAGGAACTGAGTCTACACAGAGGAGGGATTTTTAACAGCTTCTGCAGAATGAGAGAGTTACATTCAGCTCACTGCTCTCTGACGGACTTCCTCTGCAGAAGCCTTTTTATTAGCAGATCATAACACATGGGCTGGGTTACAAAATATAGTGTTCTTCTGACAAGGCAGCTGATCAGGTCATAGGAAAATGCTCCTCTGATTGAATCACAGAACAGAGTGGTCTTCTGTGATTAGCCTCGCACAAACATCAGTAATTTTCCACCGCCGTCGCATGACAGTTTGCAGTAAACAGAGTGAAGCATCTCATTTTCTCCAATGTTTCATATGTACACACATTAACTTTATAATCATCATTGAATAAACCTAACAGTGATCACCTTCAGTCCCTGACATGGAAATGCAGAATCCCATCCTGGACGTGTTAAAAAGGGCAAGTTTTTGCTCTTCTGGGAACTCTTGTCTGGGTTCCCATCACAGAAGAGCGAAGTTACTCAGCCCTATCACTTAAGAGGAGGATACTTGCTTTCACTGCCGAAGAAAAAAGACAGTTGACAAAAATGAAGATGGTCAGAAGAAACGAGGAACAATAAATTTGACCAGAAAAAACTGAAGAAACTCCCAATACACATCATAAAGGTGGGGTCAGATAAAGTTAGTTAAACCATATTAATATTGATACGGATGACTACTATTCCAAGAGCCATTAGGATATGGGTAAGATCTGACGTGAATTGTCACAACTGATATTTTCATGGCCTCAGATATTAGACTTGTATCTGTACTTGTCATTTTAGATATCAGTGCTGCATTTGATAGGCTTGATCAGTATTTTCTTTTGGAAAGACTTGAATATTTTGTAGGAATTAAAGGAACAGCTCTAGACTGGCTTAAATCGCATTTATCTGACCGATTTCAGTTTGTTCACATTAATGACAATTCTTCCTCATGTTCCAGGGTTACCTCTGGAGTACCACAGGGATCAGTGCTAGGAACAATTCTCCTTACTATATATCTGCTCCCAATTGGTAGAAGCTGATGATACTCAGCTATATCGTCAATGAATACGGATAAAACTAACCCATTGCATAGATTACATGCATGTATGAAGGCATACAACCCTGGATGATTCTTAACTTTCTGTGTCTGAATGCAGAAAAAAACAGAAGTTATAGTCTTCGGACCACTGAACAGCTATCTGGGTTACCGGGCTCGGACTGTTCTCTGCACAGTTTCAAAAGGATAGTGTAAATGGGGCTTAACTGTATTTTCTCTCTTCATCCTCTTACATGGGAGCTGGCTTGGAGCTTATCTGCCTGGCTGTGTGTTTCCTTGATGGGGCCGCCTGTGGAGCTGGTTGAAAGTGGCCTTTTGTATCTATGCTTCTGTTTCTTTGTCTGCTTCTGTCCCCTTGAACCCCAGTCGGCCTCAGCAGATGGCCGCTCACACTGAGCCTGGTTCTGCTGGAGGATTCTTCCTGTTAAAAGGGAGTTTTTCCTCTCCACTGTCGCTACAAGCATGCTTAGTGTGAGGGATTGCCTTTGAGTAAATGAGTCGATGCAATCAGCTGGTTTTCCTTAGATAGAAAACTTTGAATCAATTTGAGAATATGATCTGTTGAACTGTAAAGTGCTATTACATGACGTGTTGTTAATTGGTGCTATATAAATAAACTGAATTGAATTACTATTGAGACTCCTCGTAGACAAGAATTAAGAAACAAACTGGGAAACAATCAAACCTTAATTAAGTT
This sequence comes from Cyprinodon diabolis, assembly GCA_030533445.1. Taxonomy (NCBI): domain Eukaryota; kingdom Metazoa; phylum Chordata; class Actinopteri; order Cyprinodontiformes; family Cyprinodontidae; genus Cyprinodon; species Cyprinodon diabolis. The sequence goes on from CM060085.1 coordinate 28,320,881, forward strand.
GTGACAAATGGGTAGGGCTGGGCGATTTTTCGAATTTCAATTTTATTTGTGATGTAAAACTTCTCTAGGATTATCATTGAGACATTTGATAAGCTGGCGCCTTAAAAAAAAATCAAAGTTTTCACCAACCCATGAATACCCAATCCCATCTTAACAGCGCCGAGAATAACCAATCAGTTGGAACATAGCCACATATGCATAGAAGCTAGCAGCAGCGCAAGGCCGTGGTAAAGTTCGCAGCAAATAATTTCTCCAGCCAAACCATAAAACCTTCTAAGACTTTAAAAATGAGCAAGAACTCTGTTGATGGAAGTTCTGAACAGCAAGTGAAATCAGGAGGACGACAATTTTGTTGGAAAAAAGTGCCTGAGAGGTTTGCCTACCTAGAGGTACTTTGGGCATTTGAAGTCGGGTAGACAACAGAGTAGGGTTGTCACGATACTAAAATGTTTAACTTGATACCGATACTCAGGAAAATATTAGATACTCAATACCATTTTTGATACTACAAAAAAAAAAAACAAAGACCTCAAAATTCAACAGAAAAATTTTTATTAATAAATAAAATACAAAAAATAAATACAATGAACAATAAGAGCAATATTTTGAGGTAGTCTGCTGTGCACAAAATTAAACAAGCTTGATAAAAAAAAATAACAACTCCACTGTGGCTCCTTTCCGCTCCGCTCTGAGTTCCTTGGAGATGGTAGAGAGCATGCGCCAGATGATTAAATTCAAAGCAGCAAAACATGCGGAAATGAACCAGGGTTTTGCGCGGATAATTAAAAATAATTACAAATCATAATTTTTGGGATTTTTTCATTAATTTCATTCATTTTTATCGGATTTCGGTGTAACAATCCCTAATAGTGTTCCACCCCTAATAGGGCTGGACGATATAGAAAAAAAGCTCATCGATAAAAGAAATGCATATTGATCGATATCGATAATTATTGAAAAGATTTGAAACCATATTTTATGTGCAGCTCTGCCTGGACTTTTCATGATATTGCTAAATGATTTAATTTTAATAAAGAACACAAACACAGACTTCCAATTCAATCTTTATTTAACCAACTTTTTTTAACCATAACAGAATTGTTTTAAAGAAAAATAACTTAAGAGACCTGAGTTATGTTATTAAATACTGACAAAGAATAAACTAAAGTGACCAGAAAAGTGACCAAAATAAATATAACAAATAAATAAATAGAATACCCTATCTGGGTGGGAATAGTACCCCACCAGCTTGTGGTAATTAAAAGATTGTAGGACTAGGCTACCATGTAAACTAATCATTAACCTAACTGTGGGAGGCAGCCGGAGTACCCAGAGAGAACCCACGCATGCTCAGGGAGAACATGCAAACTCCATGCAGAAAGACACCGGGCCGGGAATCGAACCCAGAATCTTCTTGCTGCAAGGCAGCATTGCTGCCCACTGCTCTACTGAGCAGCCCTCATGTGAAACATTCTGCATTGTAAATATTTATACTGGTTTCTTATTCCCAGAGAAAACCGGAAGTGACACAAGTTAGTGACTGAGTCACCTACTAGGTGGCGCTCACATCAGCAGATGGTGGAGAGGATGCTGGAGCAGCAGAAAGCCATCCCTCAGGTCTTGGGAGCAGACAAAAAGATGATAAAACTGGTTCCTACATGGCAAGATATAGATGTTCTGGAATCTGGCCCTGAATCCACTACTGGAACTCACCGATTCACTCGCCAGTGAAAATGATGTGAGTGTGTCATATCTGAAGCCCATGCTGCCCCTTTTCAGGACAGATTCTAAAGCCATCGACGATAAAACACAGCTAGATGCTGATGCTTCTACTGTATTTTCACGACCATAAGGCGCACCGGACTATAGGGCGCGTTTTTTATATACAGGTACTGTATACAGGTGCTGGTCATAAAATTAGAATATCATGAAAAAGTAGATTGATTTCAGTAATTCCATTTAAAAAGTGAAACTTGTATATTATATTCATACATTACATACAAACTCATATTTCAGATGTTTATTTTGTTTAATTTTGATGATTACAAATGACAACAAATGAAAATCTCAAATTCATCATATCAGAAAATTAGAATATTGTGAAAAGGTTCAAAATTGATGGCCCCTGGTGCCACACTCTAATCAGCTAATTAACTCAAACCACCTGCAAAAGCCTTTAAATGGTCTTTCAGTCTAGTTCTATAGGCTACACAATCATGGGGAAGACTGCTGACTTGACAGTTGTCCAAAAGACGACCATCGACACCTTGCACAAGGAGGGCAAGACACAAAAGGTCATCGCTAAAGAGGCTGGCTGTTCACAGAGCTCAGTGTCCAAGCACATTAATAGAGAGGCGAAGGGAAGGAAAAGATGTGGTCGAAAAAAGTGTACAAGCAAGAGAGATAACCGCACCCTGGAGAGGATTGTGAAACAAAACCCATTCAAAAATGTGGGGGAGATTCACAAAGAGTGGACTGCAGCTGGAGTGAGTGCTTCAAGAACCACCACACACAGACGTATGAAAGACATGGGTTTCTGCTGTCGCATTCCTTGTGTCAAGCCACTCTTGAACCACAGACAGCGTCAGAAGCGTCTTGCCTGGGCTAAAGAGAAACAGGACTGGACTGCTGGTGAGTGGTCCAAAGTCATGTTCTCTGATGAAAGTAAATTTTGCATTTCCTTTGGAAATCAAGGTCCCAGAGTCTGGAGGAAAAGAAGAGAGGCACTTCATCCACGTTGCTTGAAGTCCAGTGTAAAGTTTCCACAGTCAGTGATGGTTTGGGGTGCCATGTCATCTGCTGGTGTTGGTCCATTGTGTTTTCTGAGGTCCAGGGTCAACGCAGCCACATACCAGGAAGTTTTAGAGCACTTCATGCTTCCTGCAGCTGACCAACTTTTTGGAGATGCAGATTTCATTTTCCAACAGGACTTGGCACCTGCACACAGTGCCAAAGCTACCAGTACCTGGTTGAAGGACCATGGTATCCCTGTTCTTAATTGGCCAGCAAACTCTCCTGACCTTAACCCCATAGAAAATCTATGGGGTATTGTGAAGAAGAAGATGCAATACACCAGACCCAACAATTCAGAAGAGCTAAAAGCCACTATTAGAGCAACCTGGGCTATCATAACACCTGAGCAGTGCCACAGACTGATCGACTCCATGCCACGCCGCATTGCTGCAGTAATACAGGCCAAAGGAGGCCCAACTAAATACTGAGTGCTGTACATGCTCATACTTTTCATGTTCATACTTTTCAGTTGGCCAACATTTCTATAAATCCTTTGTTTTTATTGGTCTTCAGTAATATTCTAATTTTCTGATATGATGAATTTGAGATTTTCATTTGTTGTCATTTGTAATCATCAAAATTAAACAAAATAAACATCTGAAATATATGAGTTTGTATGTAATGTATGAATATAATATACAAGTTTCACTTTTTAAATGGAATTACTGAAATCAATCTACTTTTTCATGATATTCTAATTTTATGACCAGCACCTGTATAAAAAAAGCGCTCTGAGCGCCTCCGGCAGAAATACTAGGCAGGATGATAATCTGGATGAACTGACTGCACTGATTAAGTTTTCAGGTGGACTTTCTCACTTAAAAACATTAAAACTACTTTATTCCCACTGATCACAGCAAATATAGCTGCAAGATTTAGATTATTTAGATGAAAAACACCTGCCAGCCGCCGCGGTGAAACCGGAGGAGACCCGGCCCAGAGGCTGCTGATGATTTAAGTTTTCAGGTAGAAAAATAGAGCGGGAGCAAAACTGAGTATGATTGTGCTTTATTCGAGTATGTATTACAAAGTATTAATTAGTGTTGCACCGATACCAGTATCGGACGGGGCCCCGATACTGCCCTAAAATGGTGGTATCGGCAAGTACCAACAAATAGGGCACCGATACCATTTTGAGAGCCATAAGTTTATTCAACTATTGTCACCCATTCCTGGTAGGCAATAAAAACTTTTTATTTTTATTATCCAGTAGAACTTTTTATTAAAAAGTTCTACTGGATTCACTTTGTATTAGATTTTTTCCTGCTTCACAAAGGTAGGCAGCAGCTTGACAACGCCATGATAGCAATTATTTTACATTATTATGGTATCGGCCGATACTGCACAGCCAGGTATCGGGTATCGGAATCGGGGCCAAAAAATGGCATCGGCGCAACACTAGTATTAATCAAACCCATCAAAGTCATCATCCTCTGTTTCTGAATTAAACAGCTGCGCTAAATCAGACATGCCAATTTCCCCTTCTTTGCTGTCAGAGTCACTTTCCGTGCCATGCGGCTCCTCGACAACGGTTCACACCGATGTCGAGCGGTTGAAGTTCCTTTGTCAGACCTCCCGGGATAACAGCGAGCACAGCGTTCATTTGATTCACCTTGTTTTTCACATCGGCTGTGAGATGGGCGCGCATGGAGTCACAGATTAACAGCGATGGTGATGAGTGGAAAAAAACCACCTGGTCTCCTCACATTCAGCCACTCTTTCATCATCTCCTCAATGAGGTGGTCTCAAAAGTCCGCAGTAACAACACACATAGGGCGCACCGCACATTTTGAGGGGAAAAAAGACGTTTATGTGCGCCTTATAGTCGTGAAAATACGGTACCTGAGAACATGTTGATGTTGCCACTTGTTAGAGCCATGTTTCAAGACACAATACATTAAGCCAGAAAACATTCATGCCAACAAAATGAGAGCAGTGACTGAGATGTTAGAGGACTGCTCCACTTCAGCCAGAACAGAGGAAGCAGCCTCAGAACAAGCAGAGGCAGGAGAAGCTCCCCTGAAGAAACAACAAAAGTCCTTGGGCAGCTTTTTTAAGGAATCAGAATCCAGCCCAGAACACAATGACAGAGAGAGAGCTGAGCGGGAACTTAAAAACTACTTGATAGCAGCAGATGCAGACAGCGAGATGGACCCACTGCAATGGTGGAAGGTGAATGAAAGGAACTTCCCAAGACTCGATGGCCTTGCAAAGCGCCACTTGTACATCCCTGCAACCGGCACATCCTCTGAGGGTATTTATCTCAGGGGAGGAACATTGTGAGCTGCCACAGGACAGCTTTAAAACCTGAGATGGTGCACACGCTCGTCTTCCTTAATCACAACTTGTGAGAAACAGTATAGCACTTCTTTTTGTTCACTGCAGCACACGCTCTATGCACTTCATGTTTTTGAAACCTAAAAGCTTGTTAACTATTTTTATTTACTACATTTGTAGTCCAGAAAATAAAAGAAAAAATACAAAAAAGTGATTTTGTTTATATCGTGATATAAAATGGAAATTGAACATTCTGGAAAAAAAATAAATAAATAAAATATATATCACCAAGCTCTACTAATGGGATCTGCAAAGCAGGTGTGTTTTGGCAGAGAGGCGGCTGTGTTGTTGCCTGATCATAATGCTGCTGTGTAAATAATGGGTTTAAATGTTTTATAGTTGTTCTGCTGTGTTCAACCACCCAAAAAGCACCAGAGAGCCTCCAGCCTGTTTCCATACAACCACTGTGATAAATAGAAGTTCCAAACTCACTGATAAAAATAAATATATATGGTTAGTTTAACTCTTAGCAGCTTTTTTGGAATGACTGTGGATGACTGAGAATCTTCACCAGCAGAAGCTATTTTCTGATCATTTCGTATCAAGGTGACCAACTCTGTTGAAAAGAGAAACAAGGAAATAAATCTCTCACATTCTGCAATCTAAAGCATAATTTACATCATCAATGGGTTTTGAAAATGTATGTCACCAGCTAATCTAGATCCACTGAAGGAAACACAGATCAGTAACAGTAAACAGCTAAAACCATGAAGGTGATCCAGAGTTATTAGTCTAGAATGTGAGCTGGAACAGGAAGCTCTGTGTTTACATCTTTCTCTCCTGATTCTTTCCTGACCAGAGATCACTCTGAACAAACACTTCAAATATCACTTTATAACATTTATGGCCTAAATTACTAGAAAACACGAAAACTACTTTTACAGAATTGTAATCTTATTCAGACCAGAGAGGCTGCAATGATTGGACGGTACCACCAGGTTTGCTTCATCAGAGTCAGCAGCACAGATAAACATTTAGAGAATCATTTTATAGAACTTCAGCATCGCAGCCTGACACATCATCACATCATCCACTTCTGTCAATGAGGAGACATCCCTGCTACAGCCATAGGAACATAATACAGTGTTTTAAGATCAAGGCCATTCTGAGGCGCAGTGAGAGATATCTCTCTCTGTGAGGAATGATCCACTCTCTCTGTGCTGCCATTACATTCCCTGATCTATTTCTAATTAGAAAAATAGCTTAGAACAACACGAGTCTTTCCATTAACAGGCAGGTGTTATGAGGCAAATACCTGAACCATAAAAACAATCCTAACAGCTCAATAAGTACGAGGAATTGCTGAGAACAGAGAAGGTTGTGGTTCAAAACCACCGTGGTCTGTTTCTATCTTTTTAATACCATTGAGTTGGACAAGATAAGGTTCAACTATTAGTAGGAATAGACACACATTTCCTTACTACTAAACATTTCCTAATGAGTTCTTCTTTCACATTGTGCAGGGAAGCATGCAGTATATAGGCTCACAGTAGAAACTTTCAAACTGCCTGTAAATCTAAACCCTTCATGATTGAAAGTTTCTCTGGAAGCAAATCTAATAACGCAGCTCCACTGATAGAAGGGAACATGACATCACAGGTAACTTTATGAACATGGTTACAGACCATGGCAGTGTCATAACAGCCACATGAAGCAATGAAGGATAATTAGAAATCCCAATCTAAAGTACTGTAATCCTAATTAATGGATTTAAACATCATCCCAGCTGTTGGAGTGTTTTACAGTCCATCTTCTTCCAGATCCTCCTGGATCCCAACTTTCAGGACTCTGCAGACTCAGATGCTTTTTTTCACAATGAGGTTTTGATCACAACACTTCAGTTTCCCACAATATTTCCCATTATTCACATCCATCAAACACGTGTTTGATAGATCTGAGGCCTGAAATGAGGACATTTATTCTGACCTGTTTGTTCGTTTTAATCAGGCAACCATGCAGCCACCTCATCTCTCCTAACATCTGTGCTATATGCTCTGTTCGAAAACCTGTGACGCGTCCTTAGAAGGCCAGATTCGAAGGACGTCATAGCGCCGCGCCGAGGTCTGGTCGGATTCCAAGAGTCCTCGTTATGCGGCCTTAAAATGCGTCCTTCTTTTTGCCCGATTTGAAGGACGGGTCCGATGTATCCTCGGTATTCTTGGATATCCCAGGACTCATTGCGAGACCAAGCAAGCCGTGATCAAAGGAAAGGTTACTTGGCGCCGAACAGTGGTGAAAACTGGAAGTTCAGTTTAATATAATCCAGTCTGTGAATAGTTCTGTCTGAGATGAATGAAAATAGTTGTTTTAATGGTTATTGAGTCAGATATGTGGCGGTAATGTTTGATTTATGTAAAGGTTTTTATCTGTTACTGTGTAAATGAGTTTGGCTGGAATTTAAGGGAAGATTAAGGTTTCTATCATTACATTTGATTTTATTTGTTCCTGCTCCCGGTGGTTGGAACCTTTATTCCACTCTGGATTCTTGTTAATGTAGTCCTTGTTCATTTTACAATAAAAAAGAAATAAATAAACTTCGGTTTTCATTCTTTTCCTGCTTTGTGTGTCAACCGTCACGGTTGCTAAGCAACAGAGCATACGGCGGTAAAACCTGCCAAAGGGTAGGCCTGTTTGAATTCACAGCCAAAACTCTTCCGGTCTACTTATTTTCAAGGATTTCGAAGGATCCAGTCTAGGTAGACCGCGTCCTTGGAGGATGCAGCCCAGGAATTAGAACAGTTTAATCTCCCCACCTCCCCAAGATGGCGCCCGTAATGTCTGCGCAGAGACAGTCAATGCGGGTCTACTCTAATATTATCTCTATGGTAGAGACGGCTTTCTGTGATTGCAGTGAACTCGGAGAGAAGAAGAGGTTTAACCGGAGAAAATTACTAACTTGACCGCAGTCATTAAAACCCAATGCTGGAAGTGAGCGAGCTGACCGCAGTAAGATGGCCGCCGACCGAAACTTAGCTTTAGCTTAGCATGTTGATCTCCTCTAAGCAGTTTTCTAATCAGATGAGGCTAAAATCCACAGTGTGCATCATCAGGGAATCGTTTCTATCAGGTGTTTCCTACCTATCCGGTGTAAGATGATCTGGGGGATCCTGGTGAAATCCAGCAGTAGATGTTGATCGTCCATCTTTTCCTCCGAATTGACCAAACTCCCTTTAAACTCCGTGAATGTTTCTTCAGCAGGAGTTAACTGCTCGGTGATAAACTCTCCTTGAAGCTGGACTGAAGACATTCTCACTGCAAACACTCCCAGATTATCAGCCTCTCTACAATGACTCCACACACAAGCTAAGCTAATGCTGCTAATGCTACCCGATCCCGACCAGCAGCTCATTGCGCATGCGCACCTACATCTACATCCGGGTCACCCTCGATTTTTTTATTATTTTTTTTTTACATTAAAAGTCAACAATAAAATATAAAACAAATAAATAACCAAATATGCCTGGGGATATGTTACAAATAATAAATATAATCAGGAGAAAAGACAAACATGTGTGTTGGGGAGTGTCATGTCTGCATATCTATGTATACATATATACATTCTACAAATAACAGCCAAGTATGTTTCCAGGACAAATCTGTCACAAATCGGTTCCAATATGGAACAACAACAGGAACAGATGCCACCTCTCTCTGAAAGAGGGATCTGATTGACTTATTGTTCTTACGAAGAGACGAGGTCAGACATATTTTGCCAACAGAAGAGTCCATGGGAGTCAGAGAAGGAGATGAAGAGGAATGGAGTCTCAGCCTCTGTCTGTATAAATGTCCTTTTCAGTGCCTTTATCAAGATCTAAAGCCTGAGCAGCATAAGTTAGCCTAGAGATGCCCGCTGGATCAGAAAGACCCTTTAAATTGTCTGACTATAAAAAAGAACTAGGAAAATTAGATTCCAGAATTACATTTTACACTTGTGTTGAAACACATTTTAAAAGAGGTAAGTGGATGTTTCTATATATTTACTTGTTTTCATCAAAAAATGTGTTCTTCTGCAGTATCTACATGATCTGCTTTTTTTATATGGCAGAAGACGATACCTCAGACTCTGATTGTGAAATTGTCATCACATCAAGGAGCATGGCAGAGTTCAATCGAGTGTGTGTACCGTAAATCCTCTAATATTGGCCTGTATTTCATTAGCGACCGGGCCTCTAACAATGGCCGGTCTCGCTGACGGCGGAGGTAAATAATGGCTGGACTGGTATATAGGCCGGGACTATAATTAGAACTAAAAATGTTCCTGGGCAGTCCTCAACAACTTGTGACAGTAACATACCAGTACCACAGCGGGGCAATGTTTGCTAATTAATCCAAGCCATTAGCATGGGAGGTCCCATCCTTACACAGAGATCGTAGTGGCCTTTACACAATCGTTCTGATCTGAAAGACAAATGTGATTAGCGGTAGGTCTGCTGGGAACCAGGCAGCATTAAAATGACAGAATTTCGTTGGCCTTCGTTGTTCTGAATTTCCCTTGAAATATATGATACTGGTAGCCTACTTCCACTTAGCCTGCCTCAAATAAAATTTCGCTGTGATGGCAGAACAGTTTCCATTATTCTTTTTTAATACTTTGTTTCGCAAGTCAGTTTGGCCAAGATTCCATTCTGTGTCTTTTTTTTTTCCGTATTGCCGTGCAGAAGAATTGCAGCTGTGGGAGGATGTCTGAATAATGTTCTGTATACCGTTATGGTAATTGTGCTTTTTCTATGAAAGAACCTAGTATTTTAAAGGTTCAAAGAGACACAAAGTCTCCTTTTGATTCATTCCACTGGTCGTCTGTTTTGATCAAATAGAAATAGAGGCCTGCCTCTAATTCTGGCCTCATTCCAGTAATGGCCTGGACCAAGATGCACCTGAGTGAAATAAAAGCCCCGGCCTATATTAGAGGAACAACACAGAGTGAGAGAGAGATAATCGGACTGAACAGTATTGGAAATACATAGATAGATAGATAGATAGATAGATAGATAGATAGATAGATAGATAGATAGATAGATAGATAGATAGATAGATAGATAGATAGATAGATAGATAGATAGATGTTGCAGTATCTATCTATTTATCTATCTAGATCTATACTCTGTGTGTGACATAAAATATGGATCTCCATCCCTGCCACAAAGGCCATCAAATAATGTTTAAAATAAAAAATACAGTAGGTTGAAAAGGCAGAGTATCCATCCATCCATCCATCCATCCATTCATCCATCCATCCATCCATCCATCCATCCATCCATCCATCCATCCAACCATCCATCCATCCATCCATCATCCATCCATCCATCCATCCATCCATCCATCATCCATCCATCCAACCATCCATCCATCCATCCATCCATCCATCATCCATCCATCCATCATCCATCCATCCATCCATCCATCCATCATCCATCCATCCATCCATCCATCCATTCCCCATCCATCCATCCATCCATCCATCCATCCATCCATCCATCCATCCATCATCCATCCATCCATCATCCATCCATCCATCCATCCATCCAACCATCCATCCATCCATCCATCCATCCATCCATCCATCCATCCATCCATCATCCATCCATCCATCCATCCATCCATCCATCCAGATTTCTCCCTTTCTCCATATAGACTATCATTTGATCGTTCACGCTCTCCATAGTTCTCCTGTGGCGCGAGCACAGGGCGACTGTTACGCGCCTTTAGCGAGCATGCGCGTTTCCTGTCACTTGCGCGGTGAATCGTGCCGCCTGCGCTGTGCAGAGATGCAGGGGAAACCGTATCTGATGGGGAAACGCAGCTCGGCGTAACACCGGTATTTCCATGAGGAAAAAGCTGTTTTGCTGCTGGATCCTCCTCACTCTCCATCTCTCTGTGTGCGCTGTACGTTAACACCCGCCAGCAGAAACACCCACCTACCCAACTGACAGACGGAATCTCACTATACATCAGCCATTCTCATCCTTGTTTGGCCCAAAGTGTAAAACTTTGAAAAGAAACTGATGCTCTAACCTCTCAAAGGCTTTGCAAAAGAAGCAAAGTACCTTCAGATGACTTGTGTTGTGAATTGGCTGTATATAAATATAATGAAATGAATTTCTGGGATTATCTCAGAGAATTTATATTCCAGGTTTTTAAAGAGATCTTATCAATAATTCACGTCCACACACCATGAAGCAGGGCGTTATCACCCTTATACCCAAACCAGGAAGACAACAAGGTTCTAGACAGCTACCAACCAATCACCCTTCTGAACTGTGATTATAAACTATTGACGTATATCTATAGAAATAGATTCAAGACTGGTCTTAATGATGTTATTTCTGAAACACAGACAGGTTTTATGTCCAAACGATCTACGCATGATAACATCAGACAGGTGCGTCCACACACCAACTTTTACTCATGAAACAAAGGATGAGAAAAAGTTTTATCAGAAAATTATAATTATCTGATAAAACTTTTATAAAAGATTAAAATACCTCAATTATGAATACTTTTCCCTGACAGCAAACTTCCTTTCCCACAGCCTCATGCCAACATTTTTGACTCCATGGTCTGAAATGTAAACAAAATTATTAGAATAGAGTGACAGATTTTCTGAAGTATAATACACCTGAAGTAGATACAAAGCACATTCATACAACTTTTATGTTATTTCTGAAAAAAAAAAAAAACTCAAAATCATAAGACAGACACTGTGACTTTAATGCTAGGCTTAAAACTTTCCTTATTGATAAAACTAATGGTTAAAACATTGATGTTTGCTTGGTCGCTGGCTCTACCTTTCTCATACCTCATCCCAAATAGTTAGTTTATCCTGAGCTATTTTCTACATTTATGCTGCTATATGTTTAGGCTGCTGGAGGACATAGGGACCACTTTTCATCATTCTGCTTCATTCTATCTTCATTTTCCCACTCTTCAGTATTTGTTAGTTCAACCCATTACTTTATCTTCTCTCTGCTTTTTAATTGTGACGGTAGCTTCGTCTGCTCTGTTGCTGTTTGACTTATTAGAGCAAGAGGAGACGATGAATAAAGAAGAAAACTGTTTGATTAATTTACCTTTTTTCAATACAGGTATTAAAACAAACCCTGAGGAGAATTAAGACGTCAATATCTGAGAACGACCAAATATGTTATATAATGATGAGTAAACTTAGTGAGCATCAAAGATCCTTTTATTAGATTATTTAACAGAATATGGGAATGTGGAAAACTAGCCCAGAGTTGGAAAGAGGCTACAGTGGTTCCAACACCAGAACCTGGCAAGGATTGTTGAAGACCAGAACATTATAGGCCGGTTGGTCCAACATCATGCTGCAGTAAAATCATGGAGAAAATGCTTCATGAAAGACGAACCTTTTTATTGAATCCAATGGATATTTATCTAAGCATCAAAGTGGTTTTAGGAGAGGGAGGAACACTATGGACCCTGCAATATGTTTACAGCATGAGGGAATGAAAGCTAAAGTTAATAAAGAAAGTGTTTTGGCGTTCTTTCTAGATACAGAAAAGGCTCATGATATGATGTGGAAAGAAGGATTAATGATTAAACTGAGGAAAATAGAATCTATTACTGGTTAGATCACTTTTTAACAGAGCAGGTAATACAGGGAAGAGTTGGTAAGATTATTCAGGGAAATATGATTTAGAAAATGGGACTCCAAGGAAGAATAATAAGTCCTTTATTATTTTCAGTTATGATAAATGATGCATTTAAAGAAGCAGAGAATGAAATGGGCTGTTCTCTTTATGCTCTGTAGAAAACCTTTAAGTTTAAACTGGATTAAAAACAGAATAATCAAAATAATAGTGTCTGATAGTATAGCAGCTTTATTAAGGATTGAATCAAATCATTGAAAAAGTAAAGATATTATTGATGGTATTTATCATCCTCTGAACAAACTACATGTAAAGAAAATAACAGTAGAATTTGTTTGGGTTCAGCTCATGTTGGAGAGGAGGGAAACAAAGAGGTTGATCTTTGAGCTAAACAGGAACTAAAATCTAAAAATGTTGATCTAGAAAATCCTTTAGTCAAGATTGAATGTAAAATAATAATGATAATAATGTTAGAAATACGTCAGGCAAACTGGGACATAAGTGATAAAGAGGAAACTGATATAAAATTCAGAAAAATGTGGAGATAAAAGGAAAGCAGGAAGAAACAGGAGAATAGAATCAATAATTTCATGATGCAGAATTGGTCAAACAGGTTTGAATAATTCACTTCAAATAACTGGTAAACATGCAGCAGGTTTATGTGAAAGTAGCAACCTGCCTGAAACTGGACAGCATGTGTTTATGGATTTTATTGGTTATAAAACTGAAGGGAGACAGTTTAGAGAAACTATGGATCAAAGGATAATTTACTATTGAAAATGTTTCAGCTATAAATTAAAATAAAAGATCAAATCTTCATGGATTTGAGAAATATTTCAGAGAAAATAGTTTGAATCTCCTGTTGACACTCCAGTCCAGCAGGTGGCGGTAATGCGCTTTAATAGTTAGTTTGTCGTCCGCCATGATGGAAGAACAAAACTCACCATGAGGCGACCAGACTGGACAGAACAGCAGCTAGCAGCATTAGCTTAGCTTGTGTGTGGAGTCATTGTAGAGAGGCTGATAATCTGGGAGTGTTTGCAGTGAGAATGTCTTCAGTCCAGCTTCAAGGAGAGTTTATCACCGAGCAGTTAACTCCTGCTGAAGAAACATTCACGGAGTTTAAAGGGAGTTTGGTCAATTCGGAGGAAAAGATGGACGATCAACATCTACTGCTGGATTTCACCAGGATCCCCCAGATCATCTTACACCGGATAGGTAGGAAACACCTGATAGAAACGATTCCCTGATGATGCACACTGTGGATTTTAGCCTCATCTGATTGTAAAACTGCTTAGAGGAGAACAACATGCTAAGCTAAAGCTAACTTCCGGTTGATAGTGGCAGTCTATTAAAGGCTAAAGTCTGCTTCGTGTTCGGTCATTGCAGCTGTTAGAGTCTGAGTGGTTTATGGTTATCTCCTCTCTCTGTGTTTCTTTTTTATTTTATAATAAGAAGAGGAGAAGTGTTCACTGCGTCGGTATTTTTATGTTTTAGCTCCGTCATCCTGACTTTTTTTTTAATGTACTTTATTTAAACAAAGTGGGTACAAACAAGTTAGGCAATAAGAACACTAGAATTCTAATACTATGGAAGGCACAGTAGAGGCAGATTTCAGAATGGAAATACAAAGTAACTTTGATGAGGAAAATAAAGAATGATACAATAAATAATATAAAGACAAGGGGATTTATATGCTAGGATTAATGTACATCAGTGGGCAGTTCCATTAGTATTTCAGTGAGATATTTGTAAGCTTCGATACATTCAAAGGATGTCAAATATAACTTAAATTCAGATAAAAAAATACTAAAGATTGGGGATGATCTCAAGACTCTCTCTTTATGAATAAAGAATTTTGCTAAACATAAAATTAGGTTACAACAGAGTTCTATTGTTTTGTCTTTCAATCGTATTCCAAAAACGACCATAACTGTAGAGATAGAGTTAGGGAGTGAATTTCATCTTTCTAAGCAATTCCAAAATGTTTTAGTCTGACTGCATTCATAGAAGACATGGTCTATAGTTTCTACATCACTTTCACAGAATCAGCATTTATTGTCATCAATATTAAAGCGAATTCTTAGTAGTTCTTTTGATGGGTAGATGGCATTTAAAATTTTAAAGTGAGTTTCTTTAGCTTTTGGTTGTATGGGAAGTTAAAAAAAAAGTTCTTAGTATTTCAATTGATTTTTGTTCAAATTTGCAAAGAATGTTATTTTTATTTATTTTCCCAGGGAACAAAGTTTCATTTAGACAGTTTCTAATTGTGTGGTTATGGAATGTTTGATCAGTGATTGATATGCCATTAATAGATAAATCGGGTAGTTTGGGGGTAATTGGATTATATATTGTTATATTTTGAATCTAATTAATAAATTGTTTTGGCAAGGCGTTCAGTAATCTTGTAAATTCATCTTTTGGAGGAAGGAACTGATATTTTGTACAGAATTGTTGGTAATTTAATATGTAACCATTAGTGTCCATTAAGTGTATAATAGACCAAATATTCTTCTCCATCCAATCTTTGTAGAATTATGACTTATTGCGATTTAGAGTAAATCTATTATTCCATATGATAGAGGAGTGTGTCGAGTAGTTATGAACATATATCATTTTCCAGTATAGTAATACTTGTTGATGGAACTCTGATAGTTTAATGGGTAATTTCTGTATATTGTAATCAGCCAAGAGTACAAGTTTTAGACCACCTATTTTGATAAATATATAATTAGGAACACAATACCAGAATAAATGAGAATTTTTAATCCAGGATTTCAACCAGTTAATCTTAAGGGTTCCGTTAAGATAGTCAAAGTCTATTACTTTCAGACCGCCATCTTTAATTTCTTTGACCATATGACTTTTTCGTAAGTAGTGTGGCCTGTTTCTCCAAATAAAGTTCATGTTCATTTGGTTAATAGTTTTGATTATGCTATTTGGGATGGCAGTACTATAAGTTGAATAAATTAACCTTGATAAGCATTCCATTTTGGATAAGTAAATTCGTCCTAAAATAGAGAGGTCTCGTTGGAGCCATGAGTTAAGTTTGGATTTACTTTCTTTAACTTTGTTTTCAATAGTTAAGGTTGAATTTTGATTTTTGGTTACAATAGTTCCCAAGTATTTACTTTCAGATTTAATTGGAATGTTGGATATTTCTTTTAGATGGGTGTCATGAATAGCTATAAGTTCACATTTTTTTAATATTCAGCGTTAGTCCTGAAGCTTCTGAAAAAAGTCTAATTTTATCAATTACAATTGGAACTTGTTTGTGATCTTTTAAGAACACGGTGGTGTCATCTGCTAACTGGCTAATGATTAATTCTGTACCGAAAACGTCTAATTTCTTAATATCTGCACAGTTTTTAAGATAGATTGCTAACATTTCTGCAACTAAGTTAAACACATATGGTGAAACGGGACAACCTTGAGGAATTCCAACATTAATGTTAAATCTAGCTGTGGTGCCTTTAGGAAGTATTACACAGCTATTAATGCCTTGATACAGACCTCTGATTAAGTTAACAAAGTTTGCCCCAAAACCTAAATGTTCAAGAACTGTGAATAAGAATTTGTGTTCCACTGAGTCAAAAGCCTTATAAAAGTCAAGGAAAAGAATAAAGCCGCCATCTTGGATCATGTTGCTATATTCAATTAGATCTTTAACCAGTCTGTCTAATATTGTTGTGAATTGATCTTCCTTTTAGGAAGCCAGATTGAGATTCTGTAATTATATTTGAGATTCCAGATTGTAGACGTGTGGTAAATATGTATGTTAATAATTTATAATCTGAATTTCTGAGTGTAATCGGTCTTCTATTTTCAATAATTCTGGGGTCCCTGTCTGGTTTAGGGATAGATATAATAATTCCTTGTTTCATTGTGGTAGGTATAGTATGACTTTTAAAGATGTCTGTAAAAACTTGATGCAGTAATATTTTGATGTCTTCCCAAAAGTGTTTATAAAAATTCCCAGTAAGTCCATTTGGACCTAGTGCTTTGTTTAATGATAAACGATTAACAGCCTTATCAAGTTCTTCTATTGTAATAATGTTGTCACAGATTTTTTTGTAGTTATCATGTATTTTAGGAATAAATGTTTCAATTTGATCAAGAAAGGTGTGGGATTTTGATTCCGAGAATTTGGAAGTATATAAATTGCTATAAAATTTAAATATCTCTGTTGATATAAATTTTTCATTGTTTGTTTCAGCATTGTTTATTATTAAGGATTGGATAGAATTTTTTTGTTGTCTTCTTTTTTCCAAATTACAAAAGTAGGCCGTGTTTTTTTCTCCTTCCTCGATCCATTTCGCTCTTGATCTAATAAAGGCTCCTTTAGCCTTTTGAATATACATTTCATCCAGTTTATTTTGGAGGATTCATATTTTTTGTTTATCTTCACTTGACGGGTTGGGTTTATTGCAATATATATTTAGTTGTTGTACAATATCAAGTTCTTTTCTTTGGAGTTCTTTTTTCATTTGTTTGCTGAATGAGATAGAAAATTGTCTGATCTTGTACTTTAGGAATTCCCATTTTTGAACAGGGTCATTTAATTCTTCAGAATGCTTTATATTCTGGATTAATTCTTAGATTTTTTGACAGTAGGTGTCATTTTTTAGAAGACTGTAGTCAAATTTCCAATATTTATTTGCGGCTGGTTTCCGGTTTTGAGGTTTCATTTGTAAGAAAATAAGACTATGGTCAGTTAACGGTGCAGCAGAAATGTCTGAGTTGATGTCATTGATTAAAATTCATTTGTTATAAGCCAGTAATCAAGTCTTGATTTGCTATTTAAACTAAACCATGAAAATTTAATACAGTTGGGGTTAAGATGACGCCACACATCTACTAAATTTTGTTCATTGCAAAAATTGTTAAATATTTTGTTTGGATAACTTGATTTATGTTTAGAAGGCCATTTATCATAATATTCATCTTGAACAAGGTTGAGATCACCACCAATTACAACCTTGTTTGTCGAGTAAAGTGATTTTAGGTGGTCTAAGTTTAGGGTTATTTCTTCTAGCAATAATTTGTTCTGGTTTGGACTATTATAACCATATATATTTAACAAAATAAAAGTTAAGTTATCCAAACAGACAGTGAGGAATAACCAGTGACCTTTTTCATCCATTTTACCTGAGATTACGTAACCTTGGAAGTTTTTTAGAAGAATAGCGACCCCTGCTGACCGTGAAGAACCATGACAAAAATAAGCTTCATCTCCCCACTGTTTAGTCCAAAAGTTGCTATCATCATGTTTTGAGTGAGTTTCTTGTAAGAATATTATATTAGCATTTTTCCCTTTACAAAATAAAAAGAAACTTTTCCTTTAGTCAAATCTCTTAGTCCCCTTGCATTAACAGAAATTAGTGAACGTTCACTTTTCAAGTTAGACATAAGGAATTGATACAATAACAAAAAAAAGTAGAAAAATAAATAAAATAAGGTTGAATAGTATTTAAATGGGTTTTACCTGAGAACAATTAAACTGTAGGTAACATAACTCCTGAACTGTAAGGTTATTTGAAGTTAGAACTGTTGTGTAGAACTGTTGTGTCTCTAAGGAGTAACTCGTTGACCGTTGATAAAGGCATATGGACCTTTAAATACCGCCTTTATTCCAGCTTTCCGTGCTTGCTCTACTTTGGGCCACAGGGCCAGCCGTGCCTCTCGGTCTTCAGCAAAACGGATGTTGAGCTCCCTGCAGATGGGATGTTGTTTAGTGGATCGCCAGAGTTCGTCCCTGAAGACCCGTCCTGAAAACTGTACAATAATCTGCCGTGGGTGGTTGGTGTTGTTTGGGCCAAGACAATGTACAGTGTCCAGGATAGAGTCCATCTTTTCTTTCCAATGTGGCATAATCTGTCTGATGAGGTTTGCGACTTCCTGTCTTGTATCTTCGTCCTTCCGCTCTTTTAAGCCTTTGATGCGCAGATTCCATCTTCTTTTATAGCGCTCTGATTCTCCCGCCTTACGTTCACAATCTTGGACCTTCTTTGTCAGCTCGGTGTTCATGGTTTTAAGATGAGCAATTTCACTTTCCATCTTTTCGTTTTTTTTTTCTTACAATCTTGAATTTCGGCACTATTGAACTCCACCGCTTTGGCCGTCATCCTGACTTTACAGCCGCACATTCGCCAACCATCACCTCTCGCGGGGCTTCTGTACATGCCCCTGAACCCTGTTGCATGCTGGGTAATGGAGTTTTAGAGCTTCCATGCTCATACCGTCACACTCCCCTCCACACGGACAGAATTTCCGCCCGGAGCCCCTTGAGCTGGACTCCAGGGTCGCGGGTTCGATCCCAGCAGATGCAAAGTTAGGTTTGAGGGAACAATGTTACCAAAATAAAAGAAAGTTTAAGAAAGTAACTTGTGCCTTCTTACAAAAAATTAGAAAATATTATTTCGTTAAAAATAATTTGTCTCATATTTTATATTACAACGCAGCAAATTGTATTTGCTAAAACAAAGCTTTCCTTTTAAAGTTTTATTGATTAACATATTTAATTATTTTTGTTTTCTTATTCATTGGTATATAAAAATAAAAATTTCCAATCATACTATGTAGTACCTAGATACATTTACTTTAATGTTATTAATCATATCCACTCCTCAAACCATGTTTTTTTTTTAGTATGTATATTTTCTAAGGCATTTTTATAGTGAATTAATTATAAATTTTCCCTCGTTTCTGCAAAGTTTTATTATGAATATTTCAGAATCAATAGCAACTGCTGCTTATTCACAGTAGACCAAACACTGTATGTTTTAAAGAACCAGATATTTATTTTCCAATAAATGAAAAGACAGTGAATTAAACACAGTAACAAAAACAAGCACAATAAAGAAAAAGCAAATGAAATCCATTTCAACCATTGTTCTTTAGTGAGAGTCTCTACGGACAGTAAATCTGCCCTCTGCATTGGCTCTGCCCTGTTTCACTGATTCTGAACCGCCCGCATTTTGTTGCAGATATTATGCAAAACTTTGTGGGTCAGTTTTCAGGCTGCTCTGTTAGGATGAACGGAGGCTGCTCCTGGAACTGGACCAGGGGCCACAGGAGGGTTAAAAAGTATTCAACCATTCATCCTAGTTAAATGAACAGAGATCAATGGATTTCACTCAGGCCCCGTCCACATGAAGTCAAAACGAACACGAAACGCTAATATTTTCCAGAACGTTTGTCGTAAAGACGGAGACGTAAAATAAATGTGATCGTCCACACGAATGCATGAAAACGCTGCAAAATGTATGCCAGGCCTGTAAGTGGCGCTGTGGTGCCAAAGCAAAAATAGGCGACGAAATGTTGGGCATGCGCACTAATATTTATACATGGTTGCCCTGCGGGTCCATTTTCGTGGTTCAGTCAAATTCAGGTGCTGAACTATGTCGTCGATATTGCTCTGTTCTTCCTGGAGATATTCCAGAAGAAGAAGATTCTGTTGTAAGCCCGACAGCAGGGTGAGTAGCATGAGCAGCAACCATTCAACACAGTACGGCGCCATTGTTGTTGTGATACTGTGTTGCGCATGCGTGTTTAGAGGCGACGCTATGACGCATGCGTGTAAAAAAAAAAATGCGGTTAGAGCTTAAAGATGGAAACGCGAAAACGGCGTTTCAAAATCTTCCCACTCTGAAGGCTTAATAAAAAAAAGATTGTTTACAGACCCCCGAAACGCCGGCTTCGTATGGATGAGAGGCTGGTTTGGGGAAAAATTTTGTGCGTTTAGGCCAGGGTTCGGCTTCGTGTGGACGGGGCCTCAGTCGGCACATTTATTCACATCTTTGCAAAGAGAGAACAGTTCATCATACAGCCCTTTTATTTTATTTTATTTAGGTTGTTTATTTATTCTGCTCTCAATTATCAACCCAAATTCCACATGGACTGTTCCAGATGGAAAAATAAGCAGCATCTATATGGATCCTTATTAGCTTAGCTTAGCTGATTTTCTCGTGTTTTATCTTCTTTCCACCCTTTTCTTCATCAGAACAAATAACAGATGTTCTGTTGAAGAAACAACAATATAAAGTTTCAGTCATTTAACCTCCAGATATATCTGAGCTATGGATTCATTGAGAATAGATCATTTAAAGCCTCCATCATTCATCTTAATGTAGGAATTAAATCCTGTTATCTATATCCTCTGTCATTGTAATCATTATTATTAATGTTATCATTATCATTATTATCAAATATTATTATCATCATTATTTCCAATTGAGTCATTTGAACACCGTATAATTATTAACCAATAATTATGTTAAATATATTTGCATATTTATTTCACATCGGCTTAAGGTATATTTACTATTTACTTCTTAATGAATTGTCAGGGGGGGGATCAACGGTAAAATAGCTGCTTTTCAGTCTATTTATCCGCAGGTCATTTAACTCTAGTCAATAAACAGCGAACCAGTTACTATTCTGCTGGAAGCCAGCCTGGGATAATAGGGAGATCTCTCTGAAGACCTCGTCACCTCTGACCTAAGAATCAGAACATCTTATGGCGTATTCTGCTGCCGCCCCTCAAAAGAAGCCTTTTTCAGGAAGGAAATGTCTCGTCAGTCGCCCCACTTCATCCTTCAGTCACTTTAAGTCACCTTTGCCCTCACCACATACTTTTCTCATTTAATTTCCTCATATTTGCTTTTTCTCATCAACCTTACTTTTCTCTATTTAATTTTCTTAGTTTTTTTATTTTATTTTAGGTTAATTCCTCCATTTTACAAGTTTTTTCTCTTTTAAGCTTTTTATTTCACCTTATTTTATGCCCTACTTACTTTTTTTGAAAAAACATTATTTAATAGTTTTTTAGCTATGAGTTATTAATTCCTGTAAATGTTTAGAGATTTGTTTATTTAAAAGCACCATTGAAAGTAAAATTCCTTATTATCACTTAGTATAGTGTCAATATGTTTAGTATCAGGTTTAAAAACTGCCTTTTTGAATTCTTATTTTAACATATTTCTCTCTGGAGCTGAGAGTTTCTTTGAACTCTCCTCTCATCCAACCATCATTTTAAACTGTTTCCTTTCTATTTTATTTTATTTATTTTTTATCTGTAAATCCTCTTACCATAGACCTTCTTTTTAGCCTCTTAACTTCTCATCATAATGTTTGATCTTATCTTCAACATTTATGTATTGCAACATTAAAAGAACCTTATTTTACAAGCATTTGATCAAAAATTTCTCCTTGGGCAGCTGACAGTTCCCTGGAACCTTGCCTTTGTTCTACTACGATAGAACTGCAAAACCTTTCCCATTATCTACAGGTAATTTACTGGTTTCCAATATGCACACCATTCCTCTGGTGCCGACCTGGATAACTGGGGGGGATCCCACTCTAGATTACTGACGTCTCAGTAAAATGAAGTGCCTTCTGGTGGCACCTACAACCTTCCTCTCACCCTTACAGAGAGCCTCACGTTCCTATGCGAGGTCTTTTGGTTCACAGGTGGAAAAAAAACAGAATTGCCTTTTGTGTCCCCAAAAGAAAAGTTATCTTTTATTTTCTATGTATATTGTTTAGTATTATACTAATATTAGTGCATTAAAATGATTAACCTATTAATCTTTAATGTATCTAGTTTCTTATTTTTTTTGTTTTTTTGTTTTTGTTAGATTACATTTAAGAAGAGGACTTTGTTTGAGCTAATATTCCAGTATTTGATTTCTAATACCGTATTTTAACGACCATAAGGCGCACCATACTAAAAGGCGCAGTCCCAGTTATGTGTGCCATTTCTGTATTTAACACACACATAAGGCGCACCGGACTATAGGGCGCGTTTTTTATATACAGGTACATGTCCTCTACTACGTTTAGATACCTCTACTGCATATTTAAAAATAGAGCGGGAGCAAAACTGAGTATGATTGTGCTTTATTCATGAATTTATTACAAAGTATTAATCAAACCTGGGAGCTGGCCTTGAGACAGACACATCGCTGATGACACAGAGCGCTGTGATCACTCCTCTGAAACAGTTTATTGACGCATAAATTAACTTAAAATCCTGAAACCTGCCGACAGAATATGTTCACTTTTATCATCCTGCTGCCTGCAGTTTAGATTATTTAGATGAAAAACACCTGCCAGCCGCTGCGGTGAACCGCGAGGAGGCGACCCGGCCAGAGGCTGCTGTTGAATTAAGTTTTCAGGTGGAAAACTTAATTCAACTGAGCGCGAGAACAGTGTGTTGAGAGGGTTTTTCAGAGTTGAGCATGCGCCAGACCGGTTTTGCGCACGCGTCAATGCGCGCTCGGATTGGTTCCTGCGCGCTCAAACCGATGGCACAAATATCTCTCCATAGAACGAGCACAGCGTTCATTTGTTTCACCATGTTTTTCACATCTGCTGTGAGATGGGCACGCATGGAGTCACAGATTAACAGCGACGGTGATGCGTGGAAAAAAACCACCTGGTCTCCTTACATTCACCTCCCTCAGCCACTCTTTCATCATCTCCTCATCCATCCAGCCCTTTTAATTTGCCTTAATAACGACTCCAGCTGGAAAAGTCTCTTTAGGCAAAGTCTTTCTTTTAAAAATCACCATAGGCGACAGTTTCTGTCCATTTGCGTTTTAGCCAAGCACAACAGTAAACAACGCCTTTTCATACCCCGTTGTGTGTAATGCTACCGTGCTGGTCCCCTTCTTCTCCACCCTGTGATTCACCGGGATGTCGAAAGTGAGCGGCACCTCGTCCATGTTGGTGATGTGGCTTGGCTGGATGCGTTTGTCGGCGATGTGTTTGCTGCAGAAGGAGTGGAAGCTCGCCAGCTTTTCATTATAATCCGCCGGACGTCGCTGAGCTACTGTAGTCCTGGTCCGGATAGAAAGATTGCACTGTTTCATAAAACGAAAGCACAACGACGGACCTCCTTGAAAATTTTCAATTTTCATTTCTTCCGCTAGCGTTACTGCTTTTAGTCGAACAGTGACCGTCGAAACGCTGGCCCCACTCGTTCTTTGCTCGATGATCCACCGCTCGAGTCTTTCCTCCAACTCGGGCCACCTCGCCTTATGTCCGCGGAAACTCAGCTGTG
The DNA here is from genome assembly GCA_030533445.1 of Cyprinodon diabolis. Lineage (NCBI taxonomy): Eukaryota > Metazoa > Chordata > Actinopteri > Cyprinodontiformes > Cyprinodontidae > Cyprinodon > Cyprinodon diabolis. Next base: position 28,344,683 of record CM060085.1, read on the forward strand.
TCCTCTTCACCTGTCGGAGTTCGTTTTCCATCTTCCTCCACTTGCGAACAATCCATTCATTTATCTTGAATTCTCTCGCGGCTGCTCGATTTCCATGTTCCTCTGCATAGCTGATAGCCTTCAGTTTAAACTGTTCTTCATAGGCGTGTCTCTTTGCCATTTTTAGGGTTGTTAAGACAACAATGTTCTGCATAAAGCACATACCTGTTCTTTTATACACAAGCCACGCCCACACTTCCCCCTTTAACGTTCTCATGATCTTTTATACACAAGCCACGCCCACACTTCCCCTTTAAAGTTCTCATATACTCATGGTGGTCTCAACAACGTCGGCAGATAGGGTGCATCGCACCATAGGGCGCGCCGCACATTTTGAGGAACAAAAAAGACGTTTATATGCGCCTTATAGTTGTGAAAATACGGTAATCGTTACATCTGTTACATCTGTTGTTTTGTAATGTAGTTTTTGAAATTTTATTTGAACTGAGACGACAAAAGATTAATCTCACCGTCTCATAAAATGGTTGGTTTTGATCCTCCTGCTGACTTCCAGGGACCTCGATGCCAGAAGTCCTCAGTCCCTTAACCTTCTAACGGGGTATTGAGGCTGGAAGACTGCTTCCTCCAGGTGGTACCTGACACTTCTGACAATCGCTGTCCTCAGAAAAAAATCAGGCAAGAAGAATCGTGCCAACCACGCCAAATTGTCGTGGGAAATAAATAATCAACTTCTGACCCTAGTTAAATGAACTGAGATCGATGGATTTCACTCAATCAGAGCATTTATTCATATCTTTGCAAAGAGAGAACAGTCATCATACAGCCCTAATGGCTCAGCATTCTGCCCTGTTCTGCATGAGCAGCGTTCCTTCCCCTTTACTTACAACAATGGGAACGTAGTCAGACACTTTGGTTAAACAGTAACGTGATTAATAAACCTTGAGAGAATCTGGTTTGTTATGGGAAGAAGCTATGTCTGGTCTACAAACACCATCCTGCATAGAATGGTGTGGCCTTGAGAGAGAAACAGCCTGAGTGAAAACTTTTATAGTGAGTAAATAGGATAAATATATAATAAGAGAGAAATCTAAAATTTCCAACAACAGTTACGTGTCCGAACCGATTGACTGTATTTGTGTGTATGTATTTATGTGTGTATATATATATATATATATATATATATATATATATATATATATATATATATATATATATACATACATACATATTAGGGCTGCAACAACAAATCAATAAAATCGATAAAAATCGACTTTTAAAAGCGTTGGCAACGAATTACATCATCGATTAGTTGTGTCGCGCGATTAATGCGTCATCCGCTGCCACCGTCATCACTGCCACTTGACTGAAAATAATGGATTGTAATTATTTTAAATGACCCGCGGAGACCCTGGATCATTTCCGTATGTTTTGCTGCTTTGAATTTAATCATCTGGCGCATGCTCTCTACCATCTCCAAGGGACTCAGAGGGGAGCAGACGGGAGCCACAGTGGAGGCTGTAGGCTTTGCTTTGAGCAGCCGGTCTGGGGCGCAGCGGGGGTTGCTGACGGAGTATGAGGGATTTCGGGGTTAGCATGACATCTTGGTCATGTTGCTGTTAGCATAAACAAAAGTGTTGCACAATGCTTGCACACTGTTGCATTTTTATCGGTCCCATACAGCAGACCTATAAAGTGCTGCTGGCGCGTCTTCCAACTCCTGTTCTTTCCCACTCGCCATTCCGACACAATTCTCCACAACAACTGATTTTTTTCCCTGCTACACCCGGCTAAGCTGCTTCGCTGCTTTTTCTTCTTGTTTACTACTGGTGGTTGGCTTTGGTCGCAGTACCGCCACCTTCTGAACTGGAGTGTAAACGCTTTGCCTATGAGAAAAAGGAGCAGCGCATGAACCGAACGAAACACACGCAAATCGAACCGAACGGTTCGGACGGTTTTCATAAATCGTCCCATCCCTAATAAATATATATATATATATATATATATATAATATATATATATATATATATATATATATTAGGGATGGAACGGTTCACAAAATCCACGGTTCGGTTCACGGTTTCGTGGTTACGGTTTTCGGTTCGGTATATGTTGATTGTTACCCCAAAATCCCATAAAAATTAATGAAATTAATAATAAAAAAATCCCAAAAAATTAATTAATTATTTTTAATGATCCGCGGAAACCCTGGATCATTCACGCATGTTTTGCTGCTTTGAATTTAATCATCTCACGCATGCCCTCTAAGATCTCCAAGGACCTCAGAGCGGAGCGGACTGGAGCCACAGTGGAGGCTGTAGGCTTTGCTTTGTGCAGGCGGTCTGGAGCGCAGTGGGGCGGAGCGCCGACGGAGTATGTGGGATTTCGGGGTTAGCATGACATGTTGGTCGTGTTGCTGTTAGCATAAAGAAAACGTGTTGCACAATGCTTGCACACTGTTGCATTTTTATCCACAACTTTCTTTCCGCCATCATCGTAGGTCACTCTAAATCACTGGTCTCCAACCCTGGTCCTCAAGATCTGTCCTACAGATTTTAGATGCATCCCTGCTTCAACACAGCTGAATCAAATGATTGATTACCTTTTCAAGCCATTCATTTGATTCAGCTGTGTTGAAGCAGGGATGCATCTAAAATCTGTAGGACAGTAGATCTTGAGGACCAGGGTTGGAGACCACTGCTCTAAATGCAAAGTGGTCCCATACAGCAGACCTATAAAGTGCTGCTGGCGCGTCTTCCAACTCCTGTTCTTTCCCACTCGCCATACCCACACAATTCTCCACAACAACAGATTTTTTTCTGCTACACCCGGCTACGCGGCTTTGCTTCTTCTTCTTCTTGTTTACTACTGGTGGTTGGCTTTGGTCGCAGTACCGCCACCTTCTGCTCTGGATTGTAAACGCTTCGCCTATGAGAAAAAGGAGCAGCTCATAAACCGAACGAAACACACGCGAACCGAACCGAGACAATCGAACCGAACGGTTCGGACGGTTTTCATAAACCGTTCCATCCCTAATAAATAAATATATATATATATATATATATATATATATATATATATATATATATATATATATATATATATATATATATATATATATACCAATACAGTCACACATACATAATCACATACAAAAATACAAATGCAATCATATTATGAGTAACAAAAGCTTTTGACAGAATGAGGTAATGCAGCAAGTCAATATTTGCAGTGTTGACCCCTCTTCTTCAGGACCTCTGCAATGCTCCCTAGCATGCTCTCAATCAGCTTCTGGACCAAATCCTGACTGATAGCGTCCATTCTATCAAAATCAATGCTCCCTTCAGTGGGATTAAGGTCAGGGGAGTTTCCAGGCCATGGACTCAAAATCTCTGTTTTGTTCCCTGAGCCAGTTAGATATCACCTTTGCTTTATGGCAAGGTGCTCCATCTTGCTGGAAAAGGCATTGTTCATCACCAAACTGCTCTTGGACGGTTGGGAGAAGTTGCTCTCGGAGGATATTCTGGTACCATTCTTTATTCATGGCTGTGTTTTTAGGTCAGACTGTGAGAGAGCCGACTCCCTTGGCTGAGAAGCAACCCCAACACATGAATGGTTTCAGGATGCTTTGCAGTTGGCATGAAACAAGACTGGTGGTAGCGCTCACCTCATCTTCTCCCAACAAGCTGTTTTCCAGATGCCCTAAACAATGGGAAAGGGGATTGGTCAGAGAAAATGACTTTCCCCCAGTCCTCAGCAGTCCACTCCCTGTACCTTTAGCAGAATATCAGTCTGTCCCTGATGTTTTTCCTGGAGAGAAGTGGCTTCTCTGCTGCCGTCCTTGAGACCAGGCCTTGCTCCAAGAGTCTCCGTCTCACAGTGCGTGCAGATGCACTCACACCTGCTGCCATTCCTGAGCAAGCTCTGCACTGCTGGTAGCCCGATCCCGTAGCTGAAACACTTTTGCTTGCTGTTCTTTCTTTGGTGCCCTGGAGCCTTTTTGGCAACAATGGAACCTCTCTCCTTGAAGTTATTGATGATGCGATATATTGTTGACTGAGTTGCGATCTTTCTAGCTGCGATTCTCTTTCCTGTTGGGCGATTTTTGTGCAGTGCAATGTTGACATGTCATTCTTAATTATGACAGATTGATCTCCAGCCCTGTCCTCATCACCACCCACACCTGTGTTAATGGAGCAATCACTGAAACGATGTTAGCGGGTCCCTTTAAGGCAGGGCTGCAATGATGTTGAAATGTGTTTTGGGGGATAAAGTTTTTCTAGGTAAATATTGACTTTGCAATTAATTGCTGTTTCGCTGATCACTGTTTATAACATTCTGGATTATATGCAAATTGCAGTAGACCTTGTAAATATTAACATTTGAATTATTCTCAAAACTTTTGGTCATGATTAATATATGTATATATATATATATATATATATATATATATATATATATATATACCTACCCAAGGGTAATTGATGATTAGAAAACCCTTATGCAATCATGTTCACACATCTGAAAACAGTTTAGCTCGTTACAGAAGCTACAAAACTGACCTTCCTTTGAGCAGATTGAGTTTCTGGAGCATCACATTTGTGGGGTCAATTAAACGCTCAAAATGGCCAGAAAAGGAGAACTTTCATTTGAAACACGACAGTCTATTCTTGTTCTTAGAAATGAAGGATATTCCATGCGAGAAATTGCTAAGAAATTGAAGATTGCCTACAACGGTGTGTACTACTCCCTTCAGAGGACAGCACAAACAGGCTCTAACCAGAGTAGAAAAAGAAGTGGGAGGCCGCGTTGCACAACTGAGCAAGAAGATAAGTACATTAGAGTCTGTAGTTTGAGAAACAGACGCCTCACAGGTCCACAACTGGCATCTTCATTAAATAGTACCCGCAAAACACCAGTGTCAACATCTACAGTGAAGAGACGGGATTCTGGGCTTCAGGGCAGAGTGGCGAAGAAAAAGCAATATCTGAGACTGGCCAATAAAAGAAAAAGATTAAGATGGGCAAAAGAACACAGACATTGGACAGAGGAAGATTGGAAAGAAAAAAAAAAGTGTTGTGGACGGATGAATCCAAGTTTGAGGTGTTTGGATCACAAAGAAGAACGTTTGTGAGACGCAGAACAAATGAAGAGATGCTGGCAGAATGCCTGACGCCATCTGTTAAGCATGGTGGAGGTAATGTGATGGTGTGGGGTTACTTTGGTGCTGGTAAGGTGGGAGATTTGTACAAGGTAAAAGTGATTCTGAATAAGGAAGGCTATCACTCCATTTTGCAACGCAATGCCATACCCAGTGGACAGCGCTTGATTGGAGCCAATTTCATCCTACAACAGGACAATGACAAAGAATACTTTTAAACATAAAAGTTGAGGTTCAAACCTGTATGTCAGGGCTGACGTGCATGTTGGGAGATGTAGTTCCAGTCTGTTTATATGTAGTTGGATTAACACAAAGTGGAGTGTCCTTTATTTAACCACCAATAGAACATCTCTGCTGTGTTTGTCTTTCAGACCGCCTGCAGGATTATTTTAGAAAAGAAGAGGGTTTCTCTGACAAGCAGCTCTGTGGACAGGAGAGGAATTCCAGTTTGGACTAAGAGGAACCAGAACCTCTGCAGATAAATAAAGAGCAGCAAGAACCAGAACATCCCTGGACAAAAGGGAAAACCATGGAACTCCCCATAAGTGAGCATGAAGAGCCACAACCTTTCCCATGTTTGACATGTGGAGAAAACTTAAAAAAAAAACATTTAATGGATCACATGAGAACTCACAAAGGTCAGAAGGCTTTTGAATGTCTGTCATGTGGAAAAAGCTTCACTCAGAAATCCAGTCTTGTTTCACACATCAGAATTCACACAAACGAGAAGCCCTTTTCCTGTACCATTTGTAACAAGAGTTTTACCCAAAAGAGTACTTTGAATTCTCACAAGAGAATTCACACTGGTGAGAAGCCTTTTGTATGTCTATCCTGTGGAAAAAGCTTCACCTCAAAGTCTTATATTAACAAACACATAAGAATGCACACAGGTGAGAAGCCTTTCTCTTGTACAATTTGTAGCAAGAAGTTAACTGACAAGCGTAATTTGACTTCTCACATGAGAATTCATACAGGTGAGAAGCCTTTTGAATGTCTGTCCTGTGGAAAATGCTACACTCAGAAATTTTGTCTTACTACTCACATGAAAAGTCACGCAGGTGAGAAGCCTTTTTCCTGCACAATTTGTGGCAAAAGTTTTACTCTAAAAGGTAGTTTGATGGATCATATGAGAGTTCACTCAGGTGAGAAGCCTTTTGAATGTCTGTCTTGTGGAAAAAGCTTCACTAATAAATCTAGTCTTAACACTCACATGAGAATTCACACAGGTGAGAAGCCCTTTTCCTGTGCAATCTGTGGCAAAAGTTTTACTCGAAAAGTTAGTTTGATGGATCATATGAGAGTTCACTCAGGTGAGAAGCCTTTTGAATGTCTGTCTTGTGGAAAAAGCTTCACTAATAAATCTATTCTTAACACTCACATGAGAATTCACACAGGTCAGACGCCTTTTGAATGTCTGTCTTGTGGAAAAAGCTTCACTAAGAAATCTAGTCTTGACACTCACATGAGAAAACACACAGGTGAGAAGCCCTTTTCCTGTGCAATTTGTGGCAAAAGTTTTACTCAAAAAGTTAGTTTGATGGATCATATGAGAGTTCACTCAGGTGAGAAGCCTTTTGAATGTCTGTCTTGTGGAAAAAGCTTCACTAATAAATCTAGTCTTAACACTCACATGAGAAAACACACAGGTGAGAAGCCTTTTTCCTGTGCAAATTGTGGCAAAAGTTTTCCTCAAAAAGGTAGTTTGACAGTACACATGAGAATTCACACAGGGGAGAAGCCTTTTGAATGTCTGTCCTGTGGAAAAAGCTTCCGTCAGAAATCTACTCTTAATACTCACATCAGATTTCATACAGGTGAGAAGGCTTTTTCCTGTGCAATTTGTGGCAAAAGTTTTACGCTAAATAGTCATTTGACAAACCACATGAGAATTCACACAGGTGAGAAGCCTTTTGAATGTCTGTCCTGCGGAAAAAGCTTCTGTCAGAAATCTGGTCTTGATACTCACATGAGAATTCATAAAGGTGATAAGGCTTTTTCCTGTGCAATTTGTGGCAAAAGTTTTATTACAAATAGTAATTTGACATCACATATGAGAATTCATACAGGTGAGAAGCCTTTTGAATGTCTGTCCTGTGGAAAAAGCTTCACTCTGAAATCTTATCTTGATAGACACATCAGAATTCACACAGGTGAGAAGCCTTTTAAATGTGTTTCCTGTGGAAAAAGCTTCACTCGGAAATCTCATTTTGATGACCATATGAGAATTCACACAGGTGATAAACCTTTTATCTGCATGATTTGCGGCAAACGCTTTACTAGAAAAGATAGTTTGACCATACACATGTACAGAATCCACACAGGTGAGAAGCCATTTCCTGAATGATTTGTCACAAAGGTTTTAAGCGAGAAGGTAATTTGAGAATTCAGTTGACATTTATTAATGCATGATGTGGAAGGGTTTGTATTTTTTTTTAAGTCATAGGGAAATCATATTTTAATGTCAAATCATTGTTGCTTAAGCATGTAGGTAAATGTACTCTTTTGTCAGACGATATTGTCCAAAAGAAAATTTTTGTAAAAAAAAAAAAAATCTTTTTTAAAATCTTTGGGTTTTTTTTTGTTATCTTACGCAGGCCAGTTAGTTATTTCTTCTTGTACACCTAAATTCGGCAAATCATATATCAACAGTCATCTGTCAGTCAAATTTTTTCAATTATCGCATCTTGATTCATATGTCGCAGCTAATATAGGTGAAGGTTAAAATAAGAAATAAAAATAATTTCCTTTACCATTGAGTTCTGTCCCAGTGTTCACGGGGATGGACGTCTGTGTCTTCGGCAGGCGTAGAGCTAACAGAACTGGCAGCGTTGCGAGGCAAGGGCTCAAACATGTACGGCTGGAAGCCTTCTACACCAAACCAAGCTTCTGCCGCCCTGGCGTCCTCTTCTACAACATCTTAGTCCCCGCTTTCCTCCTCTAAATAAAAAATGGATGACGGAGGAGACTCATCCACGACCTCCGACACTAAACTCTCCTCCTCTTGCATGTTTCCACTGTCCATAGCGTTCCTTGACAGCGTCGTTTCTAAGTCACCAATTTAGTGCTACTTGGTCCCAATGGAATTTCCCATTGGGACCAAGTAGCACTAAGTTGCTAACTGGTTAGTAAGATGCTTCCAAACATCGGCACCAATTAAACTTGCTTGTGAACCTTCTGCCACAACGACCCGCCCTCTTGATAAACAACCAATTACATTCACTTTATTCACTCGTGTAAAGTTGTGCACTACTTGCGAGAATATGGAAGAATATATACGGTTAGAGCAGCCGTTTCCCTACAACTTTAAAAACATTCGTGTCACTTAAGTTGCAGCATTTAGATGCCACAGGAATGAACATTACAGATGTTTTCCACGTTTGACTGGTGGTAAAATCTAGAAACTTCTTCACCTCATTACTTGAGAAACTCACAGGTTAATGGTCTTTTTGGAGGAAAGGTTTGAGAAAGCCATTAAATAACAGCTTTGTTTACATAGAAACCAGAACAGATAAGGTGTTATATTGTAAACTGGTAAATATTCAGGTCCTGAACGAATATGTGGATGTGAACATTTGAAAGTTAATTATTTAGGGCCTGACTAAATTAGATTTAAATGGCCAAAAAACGGAATGGTTCCCTTGCAAAAAAGATTTTTAAATTTCTGGATTTTTCTTTAATGAAGGGAATAAACATAATAACGTGCAACTACAACATCTTAGTTACAGATGAAGCAAGTTTAGAATCCATACAACAAGCAATTGGGAAGAATGTTTAAATTGAAATAAAAAATCCAGATGGACACTGCAGGGGTCCATCTGGATTTGAACTTTTTCTGGATTAATTTACTCGGGAAAAAAAAACTCAATTTTATTTTTAAACATGAGAAATCTTAGCTGAATGATTGATTGCTATCAGTTGGATATATTCCAGAAACGGATTTTTATTCAGGTGAAAATATCCTCAGATGAAAATAAAAGCAAAGGTAGGACAGATTTAATGTGCTTTGCTCAGTTCTGCTGATGTTTTTGGAGAATTTTTTAAAGGTCAGCTGCAAATGATCAGAGTTTAGCTAATTCAGTGTCTTGTTGGCTTTCATTAGCAATGCATCAATCAGCCCTGCTACGTGTGTTGATGAAACCAGGCCCACCAAAACTCCAACTGTTTTTAGCCACAGTGTTAGAGCTATGGTCAATAGATATTAGAATGAAGTAGATCATCTATAGAGGAGTCTTGGATGAAGATTTGGGACATACAGAAGTGTGTGTCAGTCTCAGAGTTAGTCAGCTACAAGCTAATTAATGTTGCAAAGTAGCTCCAGCCTCCTTGAAAGGGGGTGCTGGGATTATGGGGTTAAACTACGGGACATCAAAGAACTCAGTTTAGAGGCTGGAGTCTGTAGTTCAGGTAAATGGAAGTCCTAAAATGATGAAACATGTTTGTTTAAAAAGATAAACTAGATTGATGATGTTGCTGTTATTTTTACTGATCAGTTTGAACCTGCTTTAACTTGGTAAAAAGCCTTTGTCTTAATAATGTATTAAAGAAATCTGACTCTCCTCTAGAAGTGTGAAGTTTCTGCTTTTTAAAGATTTTTTGAAAGTATAATTTTCCTTTGAACTAATTCTAATAGTTTTGTTCTTGATTCTGTTGATGTTCTATTTACCTGCTATGATTGAAAGTAACTATCACCTATTTTATACAACTGATTTTATGGATTATATTCTGCTGTGGATGTTTTTAATTATTGTAATCATTTCTAAATTGATGAACGAGCAGCAATAAAAACCTCTTGGATTGTAAAAATGTGTTTCTTTATCTGGTTTCATATAAATTAGAAACAATCTTTTTCCATGTTTTCTCTGATATTTTCAGCCAAACTAAAGCTGTAAAATAAATAGTTTAATGGCATTCACCTTCTGTCTTCTCCAGTCTTTCCTGTTGCTCCTCCATCAGCATTAATCTGTTTGCTTTTTAGAGCCTGAGTGTGTTCAAATCTGGCCATTGGATAAATCCTCCTTTGCTTGTTGGAGAACTTAGATTAGGAAATAATGTAGGTACGTATTCTGGCCCAGTTGGTTTGGCACCTGATAAAACAAGTGTTTCAGTTGCTATAACTGTGTGTCCAGAGCCGCTACAACCAAGCAACTAGAGGAATGAAGGATCTAACTATGGCTGTGTTCACAATGCAGCCTGAAGGGAACCTAATCTGATATATTCTTTCATTAAAAAACATTTTAAAAATGCCAAAATGAAAGTGCAGCTTCACAGATGAACTCGAGAAAACATTTGGAGTCCAGTGGGAGGCTGAGTGCACCGTGTGCAAAGCTGGCTCATTAGTTTTAGTGTCTAATAAAGGTGCTGGATTTTCTTTTTAAGCCAAGATGTTTGCAGGAGCTGTTTTGAACTAGACTACAGAGGGACGGCAGCAGTTTATAAATAATGTTACTTCATGTTTTTGAACTTTATTAGGGAGATTCACTGAGCCTCCTGATGGGTTTTTAGGCACAAGACAATTTGGAGATAAAGGCTCTTTATCTAAACACAAATAATCCAGTAGATTGTATGTTTGACCTCCTCTGCCACAAAACACCAGCATATTTACATAAAATTATTAGATTTAAAAATATTTCAATTTTGTTTTAATGAAACTTTGGTTTAACTGCCATGTCCTCTTTTCTCTGTTCTTCTGAAATCAATTTATGACTATAATACAAACTGAAATATTTCAGTTTTAAATATTACTGATAAATAGTACAGTTCATGTACTTTAAAGTACTTTCTAAGCAACTCACATGGAAATAATAATCAGGAGGACAAGGTGTAGATAATCACATGTGTATAAATAGCTAAAGTTGAAAAAATGGCAGCCATGACACTCCTGGATGAGTCATTGGATGAAAGCGGGGGGTCTGAACCAGAAAGCTGGTGTAGATGTTACAGAGGGACGCTAATGCTACGTTCACACCGGACGCAGCTGGCGCAGCAAAATCGCGTCTGCTGCTTGTACCAGTTAGTTCTGACCGCGCTGCTCTCGCTGCGCGGTCCAAAAGTGGGTCTGACGCGCTTTGGGCGGAGCTTCACTGTCCTTTCTTTGCCTTGCAGCTATATTTGCTCTGATCAGTGGGAATAAAGTAGTTTTAATATGTTTTTAAGTGAGAAAGTCCACCTGAAAACTTCATCTGTGCAGCCAGTTCATCCAGATTACAATCCTGTCTCCCAATGTTATTTCTGTCGGAGCCGCTCAGACCCCCACATACCAGCAGTGCGCCGACAGTAGACGCGCTGCGCCTGCTGCTCAAAACGCACCGCGGGACCTTTTGCTGCGCCTTGACGCGCGTCAACCGTTGACTTTGCATGTAAACTTGCTTCTTCCGTCGCGCCAGCTGCGTCCGGTGTGAACACAGCATAATACCCCAATGTACACTACCCTTGAAAAACCGATCCATGCCGAGACCGGTCCGAGCTCGGATCGGTTAACCAGGTCGAGCTCGGTACTGACGACTGTTTACACATCACGCTATCTTGGTTCCTCGCCTCCTAGTGACGATCTGCGGTATTACTGCCGGTATTGTAGGAGGAAATCAAGCAGTTGGTGGCGGTAATGAGTTCCGGGAAGATGGCCAACCGAAAAGTAAGATTCCTTTTTTTTTTTTAGCACCTAAAGATTACTGAACATACCTATATATTTTATTTCTTTGTAGTTTATTTGTTTTTTACCAACTTTCAGAAAAAAAAGATATGAAATGAGAAAAAGCCGATACTGTGGCTAAGCTAGCGGTAACCACCAAGACATGCTCTCCTATCGCTGACCACGAGTATGCTATGGAGACGTCACTGCCAACAACCAAAAGGAAATGTCCCCCGACACCTATCAAAACGCCGACACCACCCAGCAAGGTAGTTGTTTCCTAAAATGGAGAAGTAAACAACTCAATTGTGGAAGCCATTAACAAGTTAACACACAAGATTGATAACCTGGGCGTGCAGCCATGTGACATGATAATGGTTGCTAACATCTTTAAGCTAGCCGAAATCAACGCAGCTGACATAAAAGATTGCAAAACAAAACTATCTAGCCTGGAAAAAGAGGTTCCTGCGCTCATCCAAGAAAATGCAGAGATGAAGGAAAGATTATTGGAACTAGAACGTTATAAGCGCCGCAAGAATCTAAAACTTCAGGGCAGAGGAAATAAAATAAGGAAGATACCCAAAAAGAAGTCATTGGCATCTTAGCCAAGATTGCACTGCACAGGGTCTCGTCTGTTGGCAATATAGTGGACACAGCTCATTGTCCGGGGAAAAAAGAAGAAGGAAGACATCGCTAAATACTAATTCAATTCAGCATGAGACACCAATGAGATGCCTTCTGGAAACTGACCAAAGATTCCAAGACATGCAAGGAGTTGGGTATCCACTTTAAGCAAGATTTCTGCAAACTGGATCCAGAGGCAAGAGCTGCAGTCTGGCCCAAAATGAAGCAAGCCAGGAACGAGGGGAAAAATGTCTACTACCGAGGGCACATCTGCTATATTAGCGGAGTTCTGGTTCTCCCTGATTGACTGAAGATCCAATGGTGGTGTCTAGTAATCACATATAATCACACATTATTGCACAAGAGCACAAGGTGCTAGTTTATCATTCAAGAAAGATTATATTCGTTTATTTCTAAAAAAATTCCTTTTGAATAAATAAGGCTAGTTAAAAAGGCAAAGTTAATTATTCACAAGTTTGATGAATCTTTTTCATAAATATATCCTAATCTTATTTGGTTAGAGGTCAGTTACTCTGTTCTGAATTCAATTCAATTCACTGTATAAATCTGCTGGTTTTGCTTTACTATTGAAACATTTTCAGAATAAACTAGAAACTCATAGGAAAGACAAACAGGGCCACTGGATTATTTCTCTCCTCAAAATGAAAAGTAGCTTTCTGATTCTCTGTAATGTCTATGGTTACAACAATGTTGCTCAGAATAAAGGTTTATTATCCGAATTAACTAGTCATCTAAACGAACTAGCTCAGAAATACTACACAAATAATTTCATATTGGGAGGAGATGTTAATATGGTGTATAATGAATGGATTGATAGATCACCCTCTAAATTCCAATCTCATCATATAAATGTAGTTTTACTAAACTTTTGCCTAGATCTGAACCTGGTAGATCCGTGGAGAGAAGCAAATCAACACGGTCAGTCATTCTCCTGGCATAAACCTGATGGCTCAGCTAAGTCGGGTATCGACTTCTGGCTAATTTCAGATTGTCTGATGCAAAATAGTGTTAATGCTGCAATTGCACCTGCACCTTTATCCGATCACTGTCTGATAAAACTCAATATCAACTCAATTGGAAAAATCCTGTAACAAAGGTTACTGGAAGTTTAACTCAACGCTGCTTAACAAAGAAAGGTTTAATAACGAAATCCTGGAGCATCTCAATTTAATCTGAAGTGATAAAAATCTAAATTCTTACAGGGAAAAATGGGAATTCTATAAATTTAAAGTCCGCCAAATCTCAATCAAACACAGTAAATTAATAGCTATGCAAAATAAGGAAAAGGAATTAGAAATCATTCAAGAACTTAGTCACATCTGCTCTAAACCGTTTTTTAATGAAGATGACAAGCAGCGCAAAAACATTCTACAATCTGAATTAGATGATTGTACTTATATATACTTATACTAATACTATACTACTTATATATACTTATACTAAAAAAGCCAAAGGAGCATACCTGAGGTCCCGAGCTGAGTGGATTGAAGATGATGAGAAAAGTACTGCATATTTCTGCAGATTAGAAACAATTAGACAAAAAAAAAATGCAATAAATTGCTCGCAAATTAATAATAAACCATGCACTGATTCGAAATTAATATCCAAAGAAATTTGTACTTTTTATAGCAATTTATATACTTCTGCATATAATAACTCCATGGCAGAAGCATTCTATCATTCTATTCAACGCTTGATTCCAAAAATGGATGACAATTTTAAGCAGATATGTTGTATTATGAAATCTAGGCAGGATGGGGATGAGTCAGTGATAAAGATGCACACACAGATACACACACTGTGTCTGCTAGAGTAAAATGTGTGGTTTTATTCCGCCACAGAACACAGCAAAGCATGCACATCAATCAAGGCGCGGTGCTGAATACAATTTATATCTTCCCCCTACGGTGACACAGAGGGCCGGTCAATCCTGGCAGGGCAGCAACCCGCGCAGCTAGGCGTTCGTACGCAACCCTAGCAGACCCTGCCAGTGCCAACTGCCACCCGTCATTTATGCCAAACTTCAAAGGAAAATCTTTCACCCAATCAGGAAAGTGATCGCTCCCTCTCACGCCTGGAGCGCATGATTACAGAAACAAAAATATGTTTCCGGCATCCCCTGAACCCACCCAGGGCTCATGGACAGCCGAAACCAAAAACAAGTTACATCATGGTCAGAGCACTGTTCAGTGGGTCTTCTACATGGTACTTCACAAAGATTTAGCATCAACAAAGGTAGAAAACAAGCTTTTTCAATATCTGCTCTGCTATTTATTGCTGCTGCAGAAATGCTTTCCATATCAATTAAAAAAGCTCGATTTGGTAAATTATCGGTGGAAGGCAAAGAGTTTTCTATTAGTCAGCTAGCTGATGACACAACCATCCTCTTAAATAACCTGAATGAAATTCACACAATCCTTAAATTGATTGAAACGTTCTCAAAAGCTTCAGGACTTAAATCAAATTTAAACAAATGTGAAATTTTGCCTCTAAAAAACTGTCCAGTATCTAGTGCTTTTAATATTCCTATAAAATCCAGTGTTAAACATCTGGGTGTGCTTATAAATAAAAATAAATCTGACTTGGAAAATTTGAATATTTGGGAGAAACTTCAAAAATGTAAAACTCATTTAAATAAATGTGCACACAGAGATTTATCTATTCTGGGAGGAATTTTTCTCACCAAAATGGAAAGTATTTCCAGACTTATCTACCCTGCAGATACATTAGGAATACCCAGTTCAGCAATCAAATTTATTAACAGGAGGAATTTTAACTTTATATGCAAACAAAAAACTCACTATATCAAAAAAGATAATTTAATTAAACAATTTGAAGAAGGAGGACTACAAGCTATTGAATTTGACAGCATGAATGGCACTTTGAAAATGAATTGGCTTTGGTCATTTTTAATAAATCAATCAATTATGGTTCCATATTCCAAGTAAAATATTTTCAAACCTGGGCGGAATTAGTTTCCTTCTTAGATGTGACTTTGATATAAAAAAGCTACCCGTTAAACTTTCCTTCTTTCACCAGCAGATTTTATTATATTGGAGATTAATCTATAAACATAACTACAGCCCACACAATGCTCCCTTGTGGAATTGCCGTTACTTAAAAGTGAATAAATCAATCTTTGCACGTCTCTGGCTAGAACAAGGTGTTTGATCTGTGACGCATTTGTTCAATAATGAAGGGATTATGTCTTATGAAGAGTTCAGAATTAAATATAACTTGCAGATAACCAAAGGTGAATTTCAAAAGATTATTAGAGCTATTCCCCTAAATATTTTATGCACAGCTAAAGATTTTTATGAGAATTTCCGTAAAAGTAAAAAAAAAATCCACTGTTTCCAAGATTTGAAGACGTTTCGCCACCTCTCCAGGAAGCTGCTTATGTTAACCCTGTTTACAGTTTATTCCTGTGCTACCTGGACGTCTGATTAATGGGCACAATATCACAGATAATAAACTAAAAAAATAAAAAATGAGGGAACGCTTTACTAATATTTAGTTTCCTTTTATTTCAAACCCAAAATGTACATTGAATTTCTTCTCCAAGTCTAAAAGAGCTAAAATTAGAACAAATTATTTAAATCTTCCCATTCCTCCTAAACCCAAGGAAGTCCACTTTAAAATCTTTACAGGTGTTTACCCCTCTAAGGGATTTCTTAGACTTTGATTTGCCATTGATGATAATACTTGTTTATTTTGTGACGGTGATATTGACTCTACTGAACATCTTTTCTATGAATGTATGGACTGCAAAGCTTTGTGGGATGATGAGCTCTACTGGCTTTTCCTCAAAATTCCAAACTTACCTGAATTCTCTAAGAAATATGTTATTTTTGGGACTCTGAGAAAAGAGGAAATTTGAAAGACTACTAAATATAATAATCATCATGGGCAAGTCTTTTATTCACAAATGTCGTTTTCTTAAAGTCAAACCATCTTTCCCCTCTTTTCACAAGGAATTCTGCCACCTCTTCTTATCTCTAAAATTAATGGACAAAAAACAAGAAATATTCTGATAAACAATCTGGAGCTGATGAGACACCGCTAATGTATGTGTGCTTGTAGTTTCTCTTTTTTTCTTGTTTGTGCTTTATTTATTTTTATCTTTAATTTTTTTCTTTTTTTGTTTTATTTGTTCTGTAAATGTGGAAGCAATTGCTTACCTTAAATATCCTATCAGTCCTCAAGCTAAAGAAGTTCATTTAAAATTCTCAATGACATTTTTCCATCCAGGGAACTATTAAGACAAAGATTCAATTTTGACACTAACAGCTGAACCTTTAGTGACGACGACGTTGAAACATCAGATCATCTCTTCTTCTATTCTTTGCTCACTGGTACATTTTGGAGAAACTTTCAGGACTGGATCTCAACCAAACTTTCCCTCCATCTTCCCTTAGAAAGAGAGGATATAATATTTGGAACCACCCGCAGAGACAGAAGAACCGACCTCATTCTGACCAACCTGATGATCTTTGTGAAATTCTTCATCCATTCCTGTAAATGGGCTTATAGAAAACCTGACTTTTCAGCCTTTAAAGACCTTCTAATGGAAAACCACTTCAGAACCTTAAAACAGATCAAAACCAGCATGGATTACAGCTCTTAGACGCCGTTAATGATCTGACTTCTTCTGCTCCTTTATCTCTTTCTATTTGTTTTTGTAGTTCTGTTATCCATCTGTTTGATGTCTGACTAAATTTATTGATATTTTTGGTTTATTTTTTTAAATTGCTGTCTTATAATTATATATGTTCCTTAATCCTGTAAGACTTGATTTCTTCATGTATATAAATGAATTTGATATTGAACAATTGTTTATAATGTTCAATAAAAATTACATAAATTAATTAAAAAACACCCAATGTTTACATTCTGACCGGTCTGACTAGGGAGTACCAATATGGCAGCGGGTAACGTCACAGCACCGTGTTCTACAAACAACCTATCAGCATCCAGTGAATAAATGGAGATCAGAGGAACAGAGGAGAGATAAAAAGGAGAGGATTTTAATTCATTTATTTTCTCAAAAATCATTATTATCCTTTAAAAGATTATAGTTTAGTTTGTTTACTGGTTTGGTTTTGTTTTTTAGGAGGGAAGCAACGTAATTTTACATCGAGCGTGACCCGGAAGTAGATGTAGCTGCGCATGCGCAATGAGCTGCTGGTCGGGATCGGGTAGCGTTAGCAGCATTAGCTTAGCTTGTGTGTGGAGTCATTGTAGAGAGGCTGATAATCTGGGAGTGTTTGCAGTGAGAATGTCTTCAGTCCAGCTTCAAGGAGAGTTTATCACCGAGCAGTTAACTCCTGCTGAAGAAACATTCACGGAGTTTAAAGGGAGTTTGGTCAATTCGGAGGAAAAGATGGACGATCAACATCTACTGCTGGATTTCACCAGGATCCCCCAGATCATCTTACACCGGATAGGTAGGAAACACCTGATAGAAACGATTCCCTGATGATGCACACTGTGGATTTTAGCCTCATCTGATTGGAAAACTGCTTAGAGGAGATCAACATGCTAAGCTAAAGCTAACTTCCGGTTGATAGTAGGAGTTCACGTTGTTGTGCTGAAGTTAGTTATAAGTTGGATATTCAGACATTTCCTCCGGTTATTCTGGTACTCTTTGATCAGAGAAGCCGCTCAAACATTTCAAGTGCTCCCGTATTAGAGACTTTACAGTAAACGCTCGGCGATGGAAAACCTTCACCTCATCTACGACTTCCTGTTTTCAGACTACAAGTGTAGGCCTAGATCTTTTTTTTATAGATATGTAATTATCCTTTATACAAAAAAGAATGTTTAGAGATTTCATACATAAAACTAAAAGGTGAATCTCATCAAACCAGAGCAGCATGATCCCTCAGAGATTTTCTGTCACTTCATTAATAAACCTGGAAACTGTTTATCTCCCCTCTATAAAGGCTATAAATAGACTTGAAGCCAATAGAGAATTATGATCCAACGCTGATTTTGACTCAATTGATCTCATGTCCTTGAAGCTGTTAAGCAAAATGCTAATATTTCCATATAAAAAAATATTTCAAATAATTTTAGATTGAAATGGAGAAATAAAAGGTGTTACTTTTTAAGAAGATGGAGTATAAATATCCAACAGGTACATTTCAGCCACTGCTGAAATACCACCTGGTACCGTAGTTAGAACTGGAAGAACTCAAGTCTTTTCTCTGCTTTCTGGGATGTTTTGTATTTCTGAGATCTTAAACAGTCCAGGAGTCAAGATCTTGTGGAAAAACGTGGGTCTGCAAAAGATGACAGGCGGTGAGGGAATCTGCTACTGGAAGCTTGTTTTTCTTATTGGTGACGACATCTAGAAGGGTTGTAATATCAGATGTGTTTATTTAATCCCATTTTTGAATTGGTGTCATGTGCGTGCTTTGGGCTTTAGACTCGCAGCCAAGATGTCTGGAAAAACAGAGAAATAAGAGACTTGTTTAAAAGTCAAAGTGTGATTCAGAGAAGTGTGTAACACCCCTCCTAAAACACCTTCACTGGATCCATAAAGCAGCAGATCCACTTCAAGATCCTCCGCCTCATTTTAAAGCTTTCAATAACCTTGGAAAGTATATTTGTTTTATTGAATTTGCTGATAAATAGACTTTGTTATTGTTATGTGTTATTATTATTATTTAAAAAAAAGAAAACAAATACAATCTATGAATGTGATTATAAGAAATCCCAGTTCATCATAAATGTAAAACTATGTTTCTAATCTATATTGATAGTTTCAGCCTATTTTCTCCAATTGTTCATGGCATACATGCTTATATTGTGTCAGGAGAATGATTGTAGAGATGAAAGAGAAAGTGGGGAAATCAATCAGAGAAAAACTACTAGAAAACACGCTGCTGTCACGTTTTTTGTGAAAAAAAGGTTTTCAACTATTCATTCCAGTTAAATAACGGAGATCGATGGATTTACTCAGTCGGCACTTTATTTACTTTTCAAAGTAAAGGAGAACAAGACATTCACAGCATGATGGTCTGCCCAGTTCTAACTTAGACAAAGTTGTTCCCTTACTTTTAAAGCTGAAGTCTGTAAGTTTTTGTCATATTGGCTAAAACTGTCCCTATGCCCAGTCAGCAGTACATGTGATATGTAACCTGTGAAAAAAACTGCTTCAATTGGTCCCGCATACTGCCTGTATTTCAATCTGAAAAGAATAATTCGGGACGAGTCAAAACAACCAATCACAGCCAGAGGAGCATCTGATGGAGTGTCAATCACAGCTCATCACAACCCCCCCCCCCCCCCCCCCCCCCCCCCCCCCCCCCCCTCACCGCTTAACCTGCCGCAGTCACGAGGACACGCGTGGAAGTCATGGCGGAGCAACAGCCACCAGCGAAAGAGAAACTGCCCTTACTGCCCCTGCCGACAACTGCTTACACGGCAAACTTCGGTATAACCAGCATCTTATATCTAGCTGCTTGGAGGTGAGTGTTATCGCTCTTACCGGTTCACACTCCATGCCGCGTACGCTGCTTGGACGCTTCTGGTCGCATGCGGTAGCCGCGCAGGTGCTGTGAGAGGGGTGGGGCTTGGAGGTGGGGCATGAGTGAAGCAGAGAGGGTGGGGGAGTGGCGTGAAACCTGTTTTTCTTCAAATTTTCAGTCGAAGTCTGCTCTCTTCTCAATGTTACAGACTGCAGCTTTAAGGCAGAGTCAAAACAATAACAGACACTTTGGTTAAACAGTTACCCTGAGGAAGTGTGTGGTTTTGTTATGGGAAAAAGGTATTTCTTGTCTATAACCATCTTCCACTCAGACATGTTGTGGCCTTGCAAGTGAGACAAACTAGCTGAGAAAAAAACATTTTTAGAGAGTACATAGCATACATCAATATACTGAGAAGGAAAGAACAAAAATACAATTTTCCGACAACACACGCCTGTCTGGTCTATGGCGTCCTCGTGCCATGTGCCTTATAGACATCCTTGTGCTTGAAAATAGTGTTTGTAAGCCACTATTAGTCAGAGACTTTTATTTTTTCAGGCCCACTTCCTGTGTTGCCCAAATGAGTTAGCTTCTTTAAAGCCCCGCCTCAAGCATGCAGTTCAGGATCCTCAGCTGTTTCCACTGTGATTGTGGCTGCTGGTGTCTTCTCCATGTGTTCATCTGAAATCTTTAACTCTATTGGTCTGATTGCTGGAATCATTGCCGTTGTTTACCTGGACCATCGCTGGGATTCTGCCAGAGCTGATTATGGCTCAGTAAACCCCACTCTCTTTGAAAAGGTTGGGTTTTTTTCTTTTCCCCCTTTTGGATCAGATCCTCATCTGGATCTGAAGATGGTAAGCTAGTAATGGACTATGGACTTTATGATTTTCAAATTAATTTGTTTTCAGTCAATCCTCTTGTGTCTCATGGTGTTGCTGTATTTTCTGTTTTATTCGATCACCTAATATACATCCACCAAACCTAAAAGCTGTTTTTTTTCCACTCTTCTGATGCTGCTTTTGTAGCCGCAGTTAGCTGGCGAGCCCATTACTGTTACATGTTCATGACAGATAATCTGTGCCTTTTTAGCTGCTCTTTTTCTAACCGGTCACATGGGGGAATTTATGCTCCCTGAAAACATAGCCTCTGTTATCATTCAATTCAGTTTATTTATACGGCGCCAATTCACAACTCATGTCATCTTGACCACTTTATAGAGACAATTCAGTCAGATTGGTTTCAAGTTTTTTATCTAAAGAAAACCAGCTGATTACATCGACTCATTGACTCAAAGCCAATCCCTCACACCAAGCATGCTTGTAGTGACAGTAGAGAGGAAAACTCCCATTTAACAGGAGGAAACCTCCAGCACAACCAGGCTCAGTGTGAGCGGCCATCTGTCTTCAAAGACACAGAAAGAAGCAGAGATACAAAAGTTGGCCTAAACCCAGAAACACAGACAGACAAGCTTTAAACCAGTTCCCATGCCAGAGGATGAAATGGAGCACATACAGTTAGTCACAGTAAGAGAAACAGGACAATGAAAAACAGGCTCCAACATCTATAAACAAAGGTGTTGATGGCAGCAGCACAGCTGATATTTCAATCTAGGATGGAGTCACAGCCAAACAGGAACAGACCAGATGAAGCTATAATGATGAGAAAAGGCAGAGAGAGCATAAAGTGAGAGGTTCTACTGGGCCTGGGCAAAAAATCGATCCAAAGAATAAATGCACGTTTTTTGTTGCGGGTAAAGAAGTGTAATCTGTTTTTATTTTTTTATGTAACAGTACATTTTAGGCTCACCAGATTTTATTAGCTGAAGTGTTACTCTCAGGTTGCAGTTTGGCAAACGACAGCTCAACACAAAGCGGGAAAGGTTATAACAAGTGAGAAGTTCGTTCTCAAAAAGTTCTCAAAAAAGGAATAAGGAATAATAATCATCTGTTGTTTGGAGCTGCAGGGCTTAAAGTTCTCCTGCATAGTGATGGATTTCTGGCTTGTATCAACTGTGGATTGTGTTCTGAAATGCATATTTTAAAACTATCAGAAAAGGTTTCTGGTCCAGATGGCTAACAAGCTAGCTGTTAACAGAAGGCAAGGCAAGGCAAATTTATTTGTATAGCACAATTCAGTACAAAGACAATGCAAAGTGCTTTACATGATTAAAATACAGGAAGATAAAACAGAATCAAAGGAAGTAGGGGAAAAAAATGCAGAAACAAAAAAAAGAATATTAAAAACAGTTGGATTAAAGAAAACACATTTTTGTTGAACTGTTTAACTAGAATAGTCGAAGGCAATCCTAAACAAATGTGTTTTTAGTCTTGATTTAAAGGAACTCAGGCTTTCCGCACTTTTACAGTTTTCTGGAAGTTTGTTCCAGATAAGTGGAGCATAGGAACTAAATGCTGCTTCTCCATGTTTAGTTCTGGTTCTAGGTATGCAGAGCAGGCTGGAGCCAGAAGACCTGAGTGGTCTGGAGGGTTGATACACTGATAGCAAGTCTGTGATGTATTTAGGTGCTAAGCCATTCAGAGATTTATAGACTAACAGAAGTATTTTAAAGTCTATTCTCTGAGATACAGGGAGCCAGTGTAAGGACTTTAGAACTGGGGTGATGTGCTCTACTTTCTTAGTCTTAGTGAGGACACGGGCAGCAGCGTTCTGGATCAGCTGCAGCTGTCTGATCCACTTTTTAGGCAGACCTGTGAAAACACCGTTGCAGTAATCAATTCGACTAAAAATAAACGCATGGATTAGTTTTTCCAGATCATGCTGAGACATTAGTCCTTTAATCCTGGAAATGTTCTTCAGGTGATAGAAAGCCCACCTTGTAATTGTCTTTAAATGCTTTTGGAGGTTCAAGTCTGAATCCAGCACTACACCTAGACTTCGGGCCTGATCAGTGGTTACTAGCTGAAGCGACTGAAGCTGTGTGCTAACTTTAGATCTCTCCTCTATTGGTCCAAAGATTATTACTTCAGTTTTGTTTTTATTCAGTTGAAGAAAAGTATGGCACATCCAGGCATTGATTTCTTCTAAGCATTTCCTCAGTGCTTGAATTGGTTCATAGTCACCTGGTGACATGGTGATGTAAAGCTGTGTGTCGTCTGCATAGTTATGGTAGCTGATGTTGTTGTTTTTTATTAACTGAGCAAGAGGGAGCATGTAGATATTGAATAGGAGGGGACCCAGGATGGACCCTTGGGGAACCCCACATGTGATTTTTGTCATCTCTGATGTAAAGTTGCCTACTGACACAAAAAGTCCCTGTGCTTTAAGTAGGATTTAAACCAGTTCAGAGCTGTACCAGAGAGGCCGACCCAGTTTTCCAGGCGCTCTAACAGGATGGAGTGATCTACAGTATCGAATGCTGCACTTAGGTCCAATAGTACCAGCACTGTGGTTCTTCCGCAGTCTGTATTTATACGGATGTCATTAAACACCTTGATAAGGGCGGTCTCTGTACGGTGGTGAGCACGGAAACCTGACTGGAACACGTCAAAGCGGCTGGTCATATCTAAGAAAGTATTTAACTGTTGAAACACTGCTTTTTCAATAATCTTACTAATAAAGGGGAGGTTTGATATGGGCCTGTAGTTCTGGAGTAGTAGTTTGTCTAAACTGTTCTTTTTCAGCAGTGGTTTGATATTTGCTGTTTTTAGGGACTGCGGGAAAACACCTGACAGAAGGGACGTGTTTATTATCTGAGTCAAATCAGATGCTATGACAGGCAAAACTTTCTTAAAAAGAGCTGTGGGTAGAACATCAAGGAAGCAGGAGGAGGAACTTAGCTGCTGAATGATTTCCTCTAAGCTTTTATAGTTTATTTGGCTGAATTGGGACATTTGGTCAAGATCAATTCCAGTTGGAGACAACTTTGGTACTGAACTTGATATGGATGTATAAACTGATCCTCTGATCTTTAGGATGTTCTCAGTAAAGAAATTAGCAAATTCATTGCAGGCCCTGATGGAGTGGAGTTCAGGAGCCACGGACACAGGAGGATTTGATAGCTTGTCAACTGTGGCAAATAAAGCACAAGTATTATTAATGTTATTGTTAATGATTTCAGAGAAGAAAGATTCTCTTGCATTTTTCAGTTGTAAGCTATATCTGTAAAGTCTCTCTTTATAGATGTCATAGTGAACCTGGAGTTTCGTCTTTCTCCACCTGCGTTCAGCTTTTCGACGCTTCCTTTTTTCACTTCTAACTGCTGGAGCACTTCTCCAAGGAGATTTTTTCTCTCCGGAAAAGACTTTCACTTTAATTGGAGCAATGCAGCTAATGATGTCTGAGACTTTAGACTGAAAGTTATCTACTAGCTCATCTACTGATTTGCAGCCCAAGGTTGAAGTAGCAGAGTAAGCTTGAATAAAAGTTTCTGTGGCATTTTCCTTAAAGGTGCGTTTTCTAATGATGTCCCTTTGGCTAAATGAGTCACTGGAAATTATGCCCTCAAAGGTAACAGAAAAGTGATCGGATAGGGCAACATCAGTAACACTGACTTTAGAAATCTTCAGACCTTTAGTGATGATCAAGTCTAAAATATGTCCCTGTTTGTGCGCTGGTTGTTTAACATGTTGAGTTAAACCAAAGTTTCTAAGTGTGTCACACAGTTCTTTTGCACTTCTGTCTTCAGGATTGTCAACGTGAAAGTTAAAGTCTCCCACAATAATTAAACAGTCATAATCAACGCATATCACAGACAGGAGGTCACTAAAATCATTAAAAAATTTTGACGTGGACTTAGGAGGCCTGTAAACATTTAGAAACATAGTTCGTACCGGGCTCTTTACCTGCAGAGCCAAATGTTCAAAAGAGTCAAATTTTCCCAAAAACACCTTTTTACACTTCAGTGAGTCATTAAACAATGTTGCCACTCCTCCACCTTTCCTTTGCTGTCTGCTCTCGCAAAGAAAATTGTAGTTTGGAGGAGACGACTCCAACAGAATATGTGCTTCATTGAGTTCATGTAACCAAGTTTCTGTTAAAAACATAACAACATTATTGTCAATAATAAAGTCATTAATTAAAAGGGATTTTCCTGACAGAGATCTAATGTTTAATAAAGCCAGTTTATATGAATTAGTGGTTGATGTTGTCTCTGTAGCAGGCTGCATCTGACAGTTTATGACTCTTAAGTGTCTGTTCCTGTTTGTTCCCATTTTGTTTTTCTTATTTCTGCCACGTATCATCACAGACATTCCATAAGCTCCGGTGTAAGGCCCAAGCTGATGCTGGAAACTGTTATGTCTGATAAGCTTGTTGCCAGGGCCCGGTGTGTATCACGGAGAAGTTATCTGAAGGTCCTGACATTCCGTGATATGTAGAGGACGATCTGGGGCTCTGCTGCTTTTAGAAGATGCTGGTTTTTTCACATAGCTGCAGTTTTCAGAATGGCTATGTGGAGAGGATGTCAACTGTAGGCCAATCTTGAAAACTTTGTTCATGTTTTGAGAAAATTCCAGAAAAGGAACATCTGGGCTTTGTGGGGAAGAGGGGGAATTGGGTGCAGTCTGGACTGGTGTCTGTGGGGATGGGGGTTTTTGGTTCTCTTTGGAATTTAAAGGGGAGTCCTCTTTTTGTCCTGCTGAGATCTGGGATAATTCCTCCTGTAGTTCTGACGTAGGCTCTTTCTGTGTCATCTTTCTGGCCATCTTTATCTTGGCTTGTTCGGGCTGTACTGGGCTTATCGTTTGTTTAGGCACTGGTTGAGCTTTGTTTTGGAACAAAGCTGATGGTGCATGGTTCACAGAATAGAAAATGTTTGATATCAGCCGTTTCGATCCTGACCTATTTAAAGAGAAACCATCTCTGTTGAACAGATGTCTCCTCTCCCAAAAGATGTTAAAATTATCTATGGACGTTAGTTTTTTGTTTGCATGTTGCATCCAGCCATTTGTTTAACATCAGAACTCTGGAAAACATTTCATCTCCACAATTAATGGGCACGTGAGGGCCGCTGAGAAACACCTTGACATTAAGACCATCAACTAAATTCAGTTGACGAATGTAATCCTCTTTCAGTATTTCTGATTTTCTCAGGGCTGTGTCGCCCAAAGCTTCAGCCTGTATGATGAGTTTTTCCAAGGTCGGGCATTTTTTCATGATCTCTGGAAGGATGTCTGTTACATTAGACACCAGGCCATAGTTCAAAGGGGTATAAATCAACACCTCTGTGTTTTTCTTGTTACAGAAATGTTTAATCCCACGTATAGATCCACTGCATAATATCAGGGTCCTTGGCCCTGTGGCCTGTTTTTTCTCTGGTAGCTTAGAGTAAAGATTGTCCTTGTGACCCTTCTGGGTCTCATCTTGAAGTGGAGCAAATCTGTTTTGTAACGGAATTCCAATATTTCCAGCAGGTTTACTCCTATCATTTGTTGTGAGAACATCCCGTTTTTGTTTCACTTTTCTTGGGATATCTCTCTGTGGTCTCGGCCAGTTTTCTGTGTCTAGGTGGGGGGTTCGTTGATCCTTTGGTCTAGCACCCAGAGTGGTCCAGGGATTCTCCTTTTCCTCTGGGAACTGTTTGTTTGCTGAGGTGCTGGGCTGGTGGTCCCCGTTCGGAATCACAGGCAGCGTTGTTTCATTACCATACGCGGCGTTTACATCATAGTTTACTTCAAGTTGGTGGATTTTAAGCTCCATGACAGCTATTTTCTGTAGAAGCTTGTCAAAGTCGTCTGTGCTGAAGGTAGGCATCCTTTGAATCGGGTGGTTCTTCTCCATTTCCACTTCGGGGAAAAATAAAAAATAAAAATATTTAAAAAGAAATAAAAGAAAATTAATCAAATAACTAAATCCAACTTTCTGTAGTTTTGGTTAAGAGATAAAAAAGAAGATAAAAGGACCAGAAAGTGCAAGCAAGCAGGGAGCAGAGAAAAGAGCGTGTGCATACACTGAAGGACAAAGACAAGCAGAAACATGGCAGGAAATAGCGCAGCGTGGTAGTGATGTAAAAAGGGGTCCCTATGTCCTCCAGCAGTCTAAGCCTATGGCAGCATAACTATAGAGATAGCTCAGGATAACACGAGCCACCCTAACTATAAGCTTTATCAAAAAGGAAAGTTTTAAGCCTAGCCTTAAAAGTAGACAGGGTGTCTGCCTCATGGACTAAAACTGGTAGTTGGTTCCACAGGAGAGGAGCCTGATAACTAAATGATCTGCCTCCCATTTTTTTTCAAGAAATTCTAGGAACCACTAGTAAACCTGCAGATTGAGAGTGAAGTGCTCTGTTAGGAACATAAGGAACAATCAGATCTCTATTATCAGATGGAGCTTGGCCATTTAAGGCTTTATATGTGAGAAGGAGGATTTTCAATTCTTTCAAGGCATTGAAATACCTTCATAGCATTTAATTAATGGTTCAAAGAAGGGAATCTCTAAATATATATGATATATATGGGTTTTATATTTTATGTTCTTTGACAATCATACAAGTTTTGTATCACAAAGGAAGCACTCTTTTTATATAAGTTGTATCGGAGCAGGAACACGTTTTTTTTACACTGTGTCCATGAGCTCTGCGGAACAGATACTGGGCATAATGAGCTCTGGGGAGGGTCAGTAGCTCTGGGGAGGTCACACAGATGAAGCAGTGATTGGTACCAGGTACTGGGCAGGATGTAACTTGTTTTTGTATCTGATCATTATGTAATTTTGTTTTGGTTTCGGCTGTCCACGAGCCCTGAGTGGGTTCGGGGGATGCTGGTTCCATATTTTGGTTTCTGTAATCCTGGGCTCCAGGCGTGAGAGGGAGCGGTCACTTTTCCTGATTGGGTGAAAGATTTTACTTTGAAGTGTGGCATAAATGGCGGGGGCTTGTTGACACCGGTGGGGTCTGCTAGGGTTGCGTACGGACGCCTAGCTGCGCGGGTTGCTGCCCTGCCGGGATCGACCGGCCCTCCGATCCTTGTGTCACGGTAGGGGGACAATATAATTTGTATTCAGCACCATACCTTGATTGATGTACTTGCTTTGCTGTTTTCTGTGGCAGAATAAAACAACACATTTTAATTCTAGCAGAAACAGTTTGTGTGTTCATTTTTATTGCCGACTCATCCCGATCCTGCCTAAATTTCATAATACAATATATATATAAAAAAATCTTTAAATCTATATTGTAATCAATTTCAATGAAAATATTTTAGCTCAATGGCTAATGTGATCCATTGACTCAAAATTGGTGTTAGATAATAGCACTCCACTGGCCTAAAAGGCTATGCTGTAATTTTTGCATATTACATCTTGAATTATTTTCCATTGTTATATGAAAATATTAAAATTTTTGCTCAATAGCTTCCAGGTCATGGGATCAATTGAGAAAATCAGTGTTGGATCATAGTTTTCAATTGGCTTCAGGAGTTATGCCTTTTATGTTTCCATTTCAAGTCTCTTAGCAGTTTTTAAATGACATTTATGTGTAAATATTGGCAGTTTTACTCAATAGTTTCAAGATTTTGTGATTATTGACAAAAAAATCTATAAAGATTCATGGTACTGCACTGGTGTTATGAGTTACACCTTTTAGTTTTCTATATGAAATCTCTAAATATTCATTATTTTTGTATATGGGAGAAATATCAATATTCTAGCTTGATAGCTTCTCAGCTTTAAAATCTAGTCCTAGACCTTTATTTTGAAAACAGGAACAGGACGTCGGTACAAGCTGTAGTTGTTAGCCCTTTTTGCGTCAAAAGTCGAGATAAAGTAGTAAATGTCGTTTAGCATCATTATTTCAGGGGTTGACGTTAAGGATTTTTACCACTTGCCCTTCGGGCAACTGACTTTCACATTTCATTTGCCCAGAAACAATTTTTACTTGCCCAGTATAATGTTTGATTAATATAGTTCCTAATATACATTTTTTGTATTTATATCAATGAAATATGTTTGTTTTTTTAAATGTTTTTTGTAATTCAGTATTTTTTAAGTTTCCAGGTTCCTGGTGTGTATCTGCATGCGTCAGATAATGAACTCAAGCCTACATTACCGTGTTAACATGCTTTTCAATCCTTCCTGCACATTCTTTTCAAACTAAACTTTGCTTTAAACTGTTGTGTGATTGGAAAAATATATATTGTAATTAGGGATGCACGATATTGGGATTTTGGCCGATATCCGATATGTCGATATTTTAAAACTCATGTAGCCGATAACCGATATCGATACCGATGTTAAAGCTGGACAAAAATAAGTAGTCATTGAAAAGCAGTTTTGTTATCCATTTCTGACACTTTGAAAAATAATATACTCAAATATATTTTCATATGCTGATATCAAATTGATTTTTAAAAACGCAGTATCGATCTATTTTACTTTCAAAATCTCGTGAAAATTTAATCGTTCTGTTACAAACTCTCGTGATATTTTGCAAATTCTTGTGAGATTTTGTTAGTAAAATAGATCGATACCGCGTCAATATATCCACATATAAAAATATGGCAACATTTCGTGAATTTTCTGGGTATTTCGTAGCATAACGATGACATATAGCAATATTTCATTATTAAAAGAGATTGATATGGTGTTTTTAAATGGCAATATATCAGCATATGAAGATATTGTGATATTTTAATGTATCAATATTTTTCCCCTCGTTTTTAGAAGTTTTTAAGTCTGTAAAAAAGAAGTTTTTGAGGAAGAAGAAGAAGTAGTATTTATTATTATTTTTTTTTAGACTTTAGAAACTCAGCAGCTGATCAAATATCGGGTTAAATATGGGTGGGGTGGCCGATGTCCGATATTCAGTTTGAAGGCCGATACCGATGGGGGGCCGATTATATCGTGCATCTCTAATTGTAATGTTAAAAATCTAATAAAAACTTGA
Organism: Cyprinodon diabolis; assembly: GCA_030533445.1. Classification (NCBI taxonomy): domain Eukaryota; kingdom Metazoa; phylum Chordata; class Actinopteri; order Cyprinodontiformes; family Cyprinodontidae; genus Cyprinodon; species Cyprinodon diabolis. The sequence continues at coordinate 28,374,430 of CM060085.1, forward strand.
CAGGTTAAAAACTTAAGATAAATCACAAGACAGAAGTCAATGTCACAAATGAATAACTTATTTTAGAGTCACGGTATGTTTATACAAGATAATACTATTAATATAATGTGACTTTTCTAGAGAATCATTATACATAGTTATTTTATTCAGGGTTTCCACAGTCTTACATTGTTTCAGAATTCCCTGACTTTTAACTGACTCAGGATTAGTTTTCCCTGACAAAATAAATGCAGCAACAAGACAATAATAATAACATAACAGGTCACCAATTTAACATGTTTAGCTCTATAACATTTAAATGCACCTTTCCAATGTCTAAGAGAAAAAATGTATGAACATTTTTTAATGTATGACCTGCATCACTGTACAGAAGACTGCCATATGATAGCACTTTCTAGCTTGTTTGTCATTTTGGTAACCACATCAAAATTACTGCTACGTGGACAAAAATCACGCCATCTGGTGGAAAACCATGCAAATCAAGCGAGAATGTGTACAAAACAAGAAAAATGGTGGCGGTGACGCTTGTGTGTCGTTTTCATCGAATGTTGGTGATTTTAAAGTAATTTTGAGTGATAAATAATTTTTTTTTGCAATCATTGCAATTGCCCGGTGGGCAAATGCAATGAAATTTTTACTCTCCCAACAATAAAAACTACTTGCCCCGGGAGATCGGGGAATTGTTATCATCGAGCTCTGTATTTTGTTGATTGGGTTTTTCGGGCAGAGTTCAGTCAGATATATTACATATTATGCTTAATAATGAAATACAGCAATTCCTTGCATAAATTACATTTTACAGGTCATTAAGCAATAATCACTTTTTGGCAAGTAAAAAATGGTCAGGTTTTGTGAGTTGTTTCAGTGTTGGAGGGGGTGAGTTCAGCAGAATATATTTAATATTATGCCTTAGAGTGATTTTAGGCAGAAATTACAATTTAGTGTCCATATAATAATCCTTCATCACTCTTTGGTGAATTCAGGTTTTCACCTTTTCTCTATTCAAGGAATTCATTTAGTTTGGGAAGTTCAGATCTGTACTTACATTTTTAAATCAATAAATAATATCCTCTATGAAAAACAAAATGTGACAAAAACATTTTATTTTAAATAATATGAGTTACATCCGTCACAGCAGCGAGACAAAATAGTTCTTAAATTAAATCAAACATAGTGCAGATCCGTCGTCCAAAGTTTAATTTTATTGCCAAAGTCTGTTTAGAATTTTAGATGTTTAATAGGAGAAGAGGAGCAGAAAGGTAAATAAGACACATCTGCTGTAACCTTGGTCATAGAAATATAACTGCTTTACTGCTGTTAATAGTGTTTGGTGTCAAAATGTAAACCACAGAGAAAGAAACTTGAAACAACCCAGACAGGCTGCACTCACTGAACATGGAAACAAGTCCCTGTTCCTGCTGCTCTGTGGGAACGCGCCCGATCTTAGCCAATCAGTGTTTAACTGACAATCACTGTTTGGCACAACAGCGTCCAGCGAGCCGCCATGAGAGCTCTATCATGTTTATAGATATCAATGGTTCCTGATGCTTAGATTCCAACATGGAGGCTGTTCTGATCCCTGATTAGATCTTGGTGTCTTTTTCTGACCTCACTGGAAACCAAGCTGAAGCTGGCTTCAGGTTCGGCTAATGGCTAAAGGGCTATTCCACCTCTTTTCTTACCACCTTAAGTGTCTTTAATCTGCTACAGCATTCAGACACTTAAAAAGGTTCAAAAGGACCAACTGGCTTTATCATTTTCCTATTGTCATCCTGGATGATATCTAAAAGGCTTCAGACTAAAACTGTCACGCTTGGTTTGTCGTTTCAGAAGATCTGAAAGAATTCAGGGTGTATTAGTTTTTACTCTGGTTTCAGAATGAAGTAGAAATAAACTGGGGAGGGAAAAGATTGAACTGGTGTTTTGTGATTGAAGTCAACATATTTTGTGTAGAATAACATGATGAGGTGAAGAAAGGGCAAAATGCTGCAGCTGCTGTTTCTAAGCGTCTGTAAAGCACTGGGACGTCCTCCATGCTGACTGTGTTTCTACATGTTCATTGTGTTAAAGAGCGAGAATTGATCCATTATCCAGTTATTAGCTCACCTTGAGAAGAACAAACTACCACAGTTCTTCAACCTCATGTAGGCCTGGATGATGAACTGAATGTTTGGTATTTCCATTCCCCTTTAAGACGCTGCAGCGTGTGTCTAATAACGTGACTCCACCCATCCAATCAGAAGAAGCGTAAACAAAGAGAATGATGGATGAGTCCAGAGAAGCAGCGGCTACCACAGCTAGAAACAAAACATCAGTTAATCCTGCAGAGCTGAGCGCGCAGAGACCAAGTTGAACGCATGGCAGACAGGTTGTGAGCAAAGGTTTGTGAGTTTAAACGATTAACATCATTCAGTCTGGTAACAGTAACCAACTGTAATTGTAGCAGCACCAGTAGCCTTTAGTTAATGGGCTGATCTTAACCAGCCTCCACTGGTATCTTTTCTAGACCAGTTTGAGGACCTGGCACCTCCACATACAAGCAGTTAACAAGCTCTAGATCTCTGGAAGTTCATCTGACTAATGCATAGGGGTTGGATCTGAAGACCGTCATACTCAATAAATAGAAAACTGTTGTTCCCATTAAGGTAGACGAACATCTGTGGAGCTACTTTGGAGCCATATTATTTGTTCAGAAACATTTTATTTGAATCTAGAAAACCAAATTGTGAAGCTGAAGGAGAAAAACCCCCAAAAATGAATTTTAAAACTGAAAAGATTTAAAAAATAGAAAAAGCTAAATAAACTGAAGAACCTAATTTTGCAACCAAAATTGGGATAAAAAAAAAAAAAAAACACCAATCCATCCATCTTCTCCTGCTTGATTGATTGATTGACTTTATTGATCTGACAGCGGAAAAATGAACTCGTTACATCAGCTCAATAATCGAAGGAGAAGAAGAAGGTGCCAAAGGAAGAGAAAGGTGCTTGGGATATAAACAGTATATACAGAATCATTATACATACACAGTAGGGATGGAACGGTTTATGAAAACCGTTCGAACCGTTCGGTTCGACTGTCTCGGTTCGATTCGCGTGTGTTTCGTTTGGTTCATGCGCTGCTCCTTTTTCTCATAGGCGAAGCGTTTACACTCCAGAGCACAAGGTGGCGTTAGTGCGTCCAAAGCCAACCACCAGTAGTAAACAAGAAGAAGAAGCAGCGTAGCCGGGTGTAGCAGAAAAAAATCTGTTGTTGTGGAGAATTGTGTGGGTATGGCGAGTGGGAAAGAACAGGAGTTGGAAGACGCGCCAGCAGCACTTTATAGGTCTGCTGTATGGGAGCGCTTTGCATTTAGAGTGACCTACGATGACGGCGGAAAGAAAGTTGTGGATAAAAGTGCAACAGTGTGCAAGCATTGTGCAACACGTTTTTGTTTATGCTAACAGCAACATGACCAACATGTCATGCTAACCCCGAAATCCCTCATACTCCGTCAGCGCTCCGCTCCGCCCCGCTGCGCTCCAGACCACCTGCACAAAGCAAAGCCTACAGCCTCCACTGTGGCTCCCGTCCGCTCCGCTCTGAGTTCCTTGGAGATCATAGAGGGCATGTGGGAGATGATTAAATTCAAAGCAGCAAAACATGCGGAAATGATCCAGGGTTTCCACGGATCAATAAAAATAATTACAATCCATTATTTTTGGGGGATTTTTTCATTAATTTTTATGGGTTTTCGGTGTAACAATCAATATATACCGAACCAAACCGAAAACCGTGACCACGAAACCTTGAACCGAATCAAACCGTGGATGATGTGAACCCTTCCACCCCTAATACACAGGATCATTATACAGGGTTGTTGCACAGGGTGTTTACTTGGGTATTTATATAGATGGATATCTATATATGTAGTTGTTGCACTGGGTGTCAATTATAGAGAAACAGGTTATTGCACAGGGTATCAAATAGTTATTGCACATTATACATTGCCCAAATTATTGCCATTTTACTGTGCATGTGGGCTTTGATGAGTTGCTCAATGGTCTTAATCAGGTGGGAGGTCAGGGTGAAGTGGGCTGGTTGCTTCGCGTTTGGTATTTTGGGAACTGGTACACTGAAAAACAGGACAAGCTATGACATCTAGAAACAAAAGTATTGATGGCAACAGCACATGTGATATTTCTATCCAGGATGGTGTCACAGCCAAACAGTAGAGGATCAGAGGAAGCTACTATTAGAGAAAGGAGAGGAGAGAGAACATAATGTTAGAGATTGAATTAGCAAATTCTGTAGAGTGAGAGAATAGAGATGGGATGTAAAAGGGCTCTATAAGGAAAGTTTTAAGCCTAGCCTTAAAAGAAGACAGGGTGTCTGCCTCACGGACTAAAACTGGTAGTTGGTTCCACAGGAGAGGAGCCTGATAACTAAAAGATCTGCCTCCCATTCTACTTTTAGAAATTCTAGGAACCACTTGTAAACCTGCAGATTGAGAGCAAAGTGCTCTGTTAGGAACATAAGGAACAATCAGATCTCTGATATCAGATGGAGCTTGGCCATTTAAGGCTTTATATGTGAGAATGGGGATTTTAAATTCTATTCTAGATTTAACAGGAAGCCAATGAAGAGAAGCCAGGATAGGAGAGATATGATCTCTCTTTTTAATTTTCATCAGAACTCTGGCTGCAGCATTTTGGATCAGCTGAAGGCTTTTAACTACAGTTTGTGGACTTGAGCCTTGAATGGCTGGACTATTGTAATTCTTGCATGGAATAGTTTCTAAGCATCACCCCTGGACTGGATATTTGTAATTTCTGCAATATTCTGGATATTAAAGAAAGAAACTCTAGAAACCTCTTTGATATTGGATTTAAATGACAGGTCCTGTTTAAAAATAACACCAACATTTTTGACTTTATTATCTGAGATCAATTTAATCGAATCCAAATAAAGTCACTGACTAATCAGCTTCTTTTTCAAAGACTTTGGTCCAAAGACTATAACTTCTGTTTTGTCTGCATTCAGAAGCAGAAAGTTAAGAGTCATCCAGGTTTTTATGTCTTCAGACATGCCTGTAATGTATGTAAAAAACGCTCAAAATGGCCAGAAAAAGAGAACTTTCATCTGAAACTCGACAGTCTATTTTTGTTCTTAGAAATGAAGGCTTTTCCGTGCAAGAAATTGAGGATTTCCTACAACAGTGTGTAGTACTCCCTTCAGAGGACAGCACAAATAGGCTCTAACCAGAGTAGAAAAAGAAGTGGGAGGCCGCGTTGCACAACTGAGCAAGATGATAAGTACATTAGAGTTTGTAGTTTGAGAAACAGACACCTCACAGGTCCCCAACTGGCATCTTCATTTAATACTACCTGCAAAACACCAGTGTCAACATCTACAGCGAAGAGGCGGCTGTGGGATTCTGGGCTTTAGGGCAGAGTGGCAAAGAAAAAGCCATATCTGAGACTGGCCAATAAAAGAAAAAGATTAAGATGGGCAAAAGAACACACACATTGGACAGAGGAAGACTGGATAATAGTGGTTTGGACGGATGAATCCAAGTTTGAGGTGTTTGGATCACAAAGAAGAACGCTTGTGAGATATAGAACAAATGAAAGGATGCTGGAAGAATGCCTGACGCATCTGTTAAGCATGGTGGAGGTAATGTGATGGTGTGGGGTTGCTTTGGTGCTGGTAAGGTGGGAGATTTGTACAAGGTAAAAGGGATTCTGAATAAGGAAGGCTATCACTCCATTTTGCAACGCCATGCCATACCCAGTGGACAGCGCTTGATTGGAGCCAATTTCATCCTACAACAGGACAATGACCCTAAACACACCTCCAAATTGTGGGAGCAGCTTGACTGTATGGTACGCAAGAAGTGCCCATCCAACCAACCCGACTTGTGGGAGATGCTTCTGGAAGCGTGGGGTGCAATTTTTCCAGATTACCTCAACAAATTAACAGCTAGAATGCCAACGGTCTGCAATGCTGTAATTGCTGCAAATGGAGGATTCTTTGAGGAAAGCAAAGTTTGATGTAAAAGAAATCTTATTTGAAATACAAATCATTATTTTTAACCTTGTCAGTGTCTTCACTCTATTTTATATTCATTTCACAACGTATGGTGGTGAATAAGTGTGACTTTTCAGGAAAACACAAAATTGTTTGGGTGACCCCAAACTTTTGAACGGTAGTGTATTTGGCATTGAGTCGTAGGCTTTCTTATAGTCAATCCAGGCAAAGCACAGATTTGTCTGCCTGGTCTTACATTCTAGAGTGACTGCTCTATCCACTAGTAGCTGGTGCTTGGCTCCTCTGGTGTTACTGCCTATTCCCTTCTGGGAAGAGTGCATGTATTGAGCCATGATCCTACTCATCTTAGCCACTATGATGCCTGACAGGAGCTTCCAAGTGGTAGAGAGGCAAGTTATTGGCCAGTAGTTGGATGGGATTGTTCCCTTCTGGGGATCCTTCATGATCAGAATTGTCCGTCCTTGGGTTAACCATTCTGGGTACTTTTCAGGAACACCCAAAATTGTTTGGGTGACCCCAAACTTTTGAAAGGTACTATATATATATATATATATATATATATATATATATATATATATATATATATATATATATATATATATATATATATATATATACACACACACAGTAAAGAGAATTGGTCCTAGCACTGATCCCTGTGGTACTCTACAGGTAACCCTTGAGCATGAGGAAGATTAATCATTAACACAAGCAAACTGAAATTGGTCAGATAGATGTGATTAAAACCAGTCTACTGCTGGTCCTTTAATTCCAACAAAATATTCAAGTCTTTCTAAAAGAAAATATTGATCAGCTGGATCAAATGCAGCAGTGAGATCTAACAGGACAAGTACAGATATTAGTCCATTATCTGATGCCATGATATTATCAGTTGTGACAATTCACGACGGATCCTACCCTTACCCTAATGCATCTTGGAATAATGGTCATCAGTGTTTTGCTGCCTTATTTGCTGATAAATGGGTTTTAGCTTCAGACAAACCCCGATAACCTCCTATTTTATTTCATAGAACCCAAACACATTGTCTCTACAGGATACCATCAGGAAATTGATGATTTAAAAAAATCTTCTTTCCACACATATTATAATGTTTAATGATCTTTTATTAGCAAACTCTGACAGAGCAAAGATAGCAGCAAGTCTCAAGCAAAATATCAAATTAAAAATCAATAATATGGTTCAACCATCTGACCCCTCCTTTATGCTGTCTGTTGGAGTTTCTTCGATTGATCTGTTCAAATTTATTTTTCTTCGGAGCATCTTCATTTGGTTTGGTCAAAAGACTTTTTTTTTTCTGCAGTGAAATGGAGCACCCTCCTCTGGAGTGATACGGCTGAATTACTTTGCTCTTCTGTGATGGGGAACCCAGACAAGACTTCCCAGATCAGCCAAAACTTTCCTTTTTTAACGTGTCCAGAATGGGATCATGCATTTCCATGTCAGGGACTGAAGGTGATCACCTCATCATCCAGGCCTTGCAGCCCTCCCTGCCTCCAGTACAGTCTAGACTTATCAACAACCATAAACCAACAGTTAAGGAAGTCGGTGCCCGTGACATCATCAATGACACCATGGACTGTTCTCTCTGCTGCCATCTGGGAAGAGGCTTAGAAGCATTTGATGCAGGTCCATCAGATTGTTCAACAGCTTTTTCACTGAGAAAAACCAAAACAAAAATACTGCATATTTGCAGCATATGTATAAATGCTCTGAACTTCCATATCAGGGTGATTTTTTTGCATCACTATTTTCTCCCACAAAGTTTTCTGAGTCTAACAACTGAATTATTGTCTCACTGGGATGTTTTTATCTCTGTACTTAATTTTCTGGTTCAAACAATTTTACAGGGGAAAAAAAAAACTTATCCTTGTTGCCCTGCTGATAGCTTAATTTTTTGCAAAAAAGTAGGAAGGCTTTATCATTTAGGCCTGTTCTTCCTCTTTCTTACCATAATGTTTATTTTAAATTCCATAGAACAGGGAAATTTCATTAGAAAATAATTTAAAATCTGCTCAGCCTCTGACACATTGAGCTGGGGTCTGTCTCTTCCAGGCAGAGGTAAACAGGAAGCTCTGCTGAGGCTGGGGTGTAGCATTACTTCCTCATTTGCCAGACAGTCACCGTGGTGATGGATGTAAATGTTTTACTTTCTTTCATAATTATTTGTGGGGAAAACAAAATTAGGCCAGAATGAACTTCATATCCTCTGGTAGCCTGACAGGATCCACTCGCTACTCAAACTCAAGGACAGAGTTTGGTGCTTTTATGTGAGGTGTCCTTTATTTAACCACCAATACAAAGTCTTTCTGCTGTTTGTCTTTCAGACAGCCTTCAGGATTATGTTGGGAAAGAGGAGGATTTCTCTGACCAGCAGCTCTGTGGACAGGAGAGGAATTCCAGTTTGGACCAAGAGGAACCAGAACCTCTGCAGATGAAAGAAAAGCAGAAAGAACCAGAACATTCCTGGACAAAAGAGGAAACCATGGAGCTCCCCATTAGTGAGCATGAAGAGCAGCTTGTTCTGAAGCAGCGGGCTAAATATGGAGGAGAGAAACCTTTCCCACGTTTTACATGTGGAGAACACTTTCTTAAAAAAGAACATTTAATGGATCACATAAGAACTCCCACAGGTAAGAAGATTAATGAATATCTGTCCTGTGGAAAAATGTTCATAAAGAAATGTAGACTTCATAGGCTCATCAGAATTCAAAGCCACCTACAAACATCTTAAAATCTTTCCTGTGTTATACTGGTTCTGCAAAAAGTTAAAGGGCTATTCCGCCTCTTTTCCTACAATCTTAAGTGTTGTTAATCTGCCCTTCTTTAAAACCTATAGCAATCAGACATTTAGAACCTGGTTTATATTTCTAAGTAGGGCTGGGCGATAAATCAAATTCAGTTATTTCATGTTTTTAAAAGTCCACAATTGGACATTGTGCTAAATCATAAAATCGAGGAAGTCTCTTCTTCTGCATTTTTTACTTGCACGTTTGCTTCTCTATGTTTTTCCTCCTTCTGCTTGATAGCGTGCTGCTCTATTTACTCAATCTGAAGAGTTGCTACAGAGAAAATGGCCTCATGTTCCGTCGATTATTTGGAAGTTGTTTGGGCTTTGACAAGGCCGATTTAGAGCTGTATGAAAAGTTGGTTTGTTTTTTGCAACTACTGCAGACCTTTGGTCCAGTGGATCTGTTCAGCCGTACATGAGTGTAACTGTGTATTATATAAACATGAACTGGGCTCTCAGCAGCTGCTGTTTAACAAACCACCTACTTACCAGAAGATCGCACAGCCCTAATTCCAAGATAGAAACTGAATTTTTAAACCTCCTTATTTGTTCTTTGAAAGCTTTTTCTCCCTTGTGAAACTTCAATAAAGAGTCCTAGAAGGGCTAAATATGTATTTTATTTTTGTATCTGTCCCACATATTTAACCTAGCATAAGCCAGGTATACGTTTAGTTAAATTCAGTTCCTATAACGTAAAAGGGGGGGTTAACTTAACCCTGTTTTTCTGAAGATGTTTTGCATTACCCATATTGTGTCTTAAGAAGAGGTGCATTATGTCTGTTTACAATCTATCTCTAAGAAGGTTTGCAGTCTAGCTCTGCACTGAGGTCAGCAAAGACAGATCAGAATCTGGATCAGACCAGAATGGGATGGAGCTCTGGCTTTCTGAAGGGCTCCTCCCTTTTATTTTGGCCTTCTGTGATAAATGTGTGTGCATATCCTCGTTTGGGGCTTATCCATAGGGTCACAGTGCAGCTGGTGACTCCACTGCTGTGAAAATATTGCAAATACTCAGTTCCATCCCAACAGCCTCCACTCTGGGTCTCTGAGCAAGACCCTTAACCCCCGATTGCACAGCTGACCGCTCCCCAAGGGGATGGGTTAAATGTAGAGGGAAATTTTTCCAGTGTGAGATCAATAGTAGTAAAAAAAAGAAGAAGAAAAAAAGAAAAGTTTAGCACAAAGAAAAAATATAAAAAATCGTTTAAACATTTCTTTAGTGGTTAGGATTCTGCAGGGAATCAGATTTTAAAGCCGTGATGATAAAAGTGGAGGTCCAAACCTCTCCAGATGATGGATAATCAACCAGTCTGTTATAACCTTATGTTGTGGTGTCAGAGCTGCAGTGCAGTCTGGGAGATGTAGTTCCAGTCTGTTTATATGTAGTTAGATCAATGCAAGGAGGATTAAAGTGAAGCGTCCTTTTTTTAACCTACAATAGAACGTCTTTCTGCTGTGTTTGTCTTTCCAGAGCTCCTTCAGGATTATGTTGGAAAAGAGGAGGATTTCTCTGACCAGCAGCTCTGTGAACAGGAGAGGGATTCCAGTTTGGACCAAGAGGAACCAGAACCTCTGCAGATGAAAGAAAAGCAGAAAGAACCAGAACATTCCTGGACAAAAGAGGAAACCATGGAGCTCCCCATTAGTGAGCATGAAGAGCAGCTTGTTCTGAAGCAGGAGACTGAAGATACAGAAGAGAAACCTTTCCCAAGTTTAACAAATGGAGAAAAAATTATAAAAAATGAACATTTAATGGATCACATCAGAATTCACACAGGTGAGAAGCCTTTTGAATGTTTGTCCTGTGGAAGAATGTTCAAAAAGAAATTTAATCTTTATACACACATGAGAATTCATACAGGTGAGAAACCCTTTTCCTGTACCATTTGTAACAAGAATTTTACTGTACAGTCTAGTTTGACTAAACACATCAGAATTCACACGGGTGAGAAGCCTTTTGTATGTCCGTCCTGTGGAAAAAGCTTCACCTCTAAGTCTCATCTTAATAATCACTTCCAAATTCATACAGGTGAGAAGCCTTTTGTATGTCTATCCTGTGGAAAAAGCTTCACCTCTAAGTCTCATCTTAATGATCACTTCCGAATTCATACAGGTGAGAAGCCTTTTTGCTGCAAGATTTGTGGCAAAAGTTTTACTTTAAAACCACATCTGACTTCTCACATGAGAATTCACACAGGTGAGAAGCCTTTTTCCTGTACCATTTGTAACAAGAATTTTGCTGTAAAGTTTATTTTGACTAAACACATCAGAATTCACACAGGTGAGAAGCCTTTTTGCTGCACGATTTGTGGCAAAAGTTTTACTTTAAAACATAATTTGACTGCTCACATGAGAATTCACACAGGTGAGAAGCCTTTTTCCTGTACCATTTGTAACAAGAATTTTACTGTACAGTCTAGTTTGACTAAACACATCAGAATTCACACAGGTGAGAAGCCTTTTTGCTGCACGATTTGTGGCAAAAGTTTAACTTTAAAAAAATACTTGACTTCTCACCTGAGAATTCACAGTGGTGAGAAGCCTTTTTCCTGTACCATTTGTAACAAGACGTTTACTGTAAAAAGTAATTTGACTAGACACATGAGAATTCACACAGGTGACAAGCTGTTCTCCTGAATGATTTGTGAATTGTTTTAAATGAGGAGGTAATTTGAGTATTCAGATGACATTTATTCATGCATGATGTGGAATATGTGGACCAAAGTTTTTCTTTTTATATATATAAGTCACAGCAGTTAGATGCCACAGGAATGAACAGTAGAGGCGTTTTCCATGTTTGACTGGTGATAAAAGATCCATCTAGAAACTCCTTCACCTCATTGCATGAGACACTCACAGGTTAATGGTCTTTTTGGAGAAATCCATTAATTAACAGCTTTGTTTACATAGAAACTAGAACAGACAAGGTGTTATATTGTAAACCTGGTAAATATTCAGGTCCTGGGTGAATATGTGGATGTAAACAAATTGAATTATTTTGGGGATGAGTAAATTAGATTTAAATGGCAAAAAGGAAACATTGTCCTAACCAAATAAAAAGTTTACATTCACATTTTATTACTTTTTCTGTAATGAAGGGAATAAACATAGTAAAGTGCAACAACAACATCTTGGTTACAAATGAACCAAGTTTGCTGTCCATACAACAATCATTATAGATGTTTAAATTGAAAGAACTACTACCACTAACCCTAATATGCCATTGTGGCATGATGTGGCACAACCGTTTCTAGATGAAAACAGACTTTTATTTAGATGAAAATATCCTCGGATAAAAATAAAAGCAAAACTAGGACAGATTTAATGTGCTTTGCTCAGTTCTGCTGATGTTTTTGGAGGATTTTTTAAAGCTCAGCTGCAAATGATCAGAGTTTAGCTAATTCAGTGTCTTGTTGGCTTTCATTAGCAATGCATCAATCAGCTCTGCTACGTGTGTTGTTGAAACCAGGCCCACCAAAACTCCAACTGTTTTAGCCACAGAGTTAGAGCTATGGTCAATAGATATTAGAATGAAGTAGATCATCTATAGAGGAGTCTCAGATGAAGATTTGGGACATATAGAAGTGTGTGTCAGTCTCAGAGTTAGTCAGCTACAAGCTAATTAATGTTGCAAAGTAGCTCCAGCCACCTTGAAAGGGGGTGCTGGGATTATGGGGTTAAACTACGGGACATCAAAGAACTCAGTTTAGAGGCTGGAGTCTGTAGTTCAGGTAAATTGAAGTCCTAAAATGATGAAACATGTTTGTTTAAAAAGATAAACTAGATTGATGATGTTGCTGTTATTTTTACTGATCAGTTTGAACCTGCTTTAACTTGGTAAAAAGCCTTTGTCTTAATAATGTATTAAAGAAATCTGACTCTCCTCTAGAAGTGTGAAGTTTCTGCTTTTTAAAGATTTTTTGAAAGTTTAATTTTCCTTTGAACTAATTTTAATAGTTTTGTTCTTGATTCTGTAGATGTTCTATTTACCTGCTATGATTGAAAGTAACTATCACCTATTTTATACAACTGATTTTATGGATTATATTCTGCTGTGAATGTTTTTAATTATTAATTATTGTAATCACTTCTAAATTGATGAATGAGCAGCAATAAAAACCTCATGGATTGTAAAAATGTGTTTCTTTATCTGGTTTCATATAAATTAGAAACAATCTTTTTCCATGTTTTCTCTGATATTTTCAGCCAAACTAAAGCTGTAAAATAAATAGTTTAATGGCATTCACCTTCTGTCTTCTCCAGTCTTTCCTGTTGCTCCTCCGTCAGCATTAATCTGTTTGCTTTTTAGAGCCTGAGTGTGTTCAAATCTGGCCATTGGATAAATCCTCCTTTGATTGTAGGAGAAGTTAGATTAGGAAATAATAAACTAATCTAAGCAACTAGAGGTAAGAAGGATCTAAATATGGCTATGTGCGCAGGCTGAAGGGACCCAAATTTATTAAAAATCATTACAAAATACGGAAACGAAAGTGCAGCTTCACAGATGAACTCCAGAAAACATTTGGAGTTCAGTGGGAGGCTGAGTGCACCGTGTGCAAAGCTGGCTCATTGTTTCAGTGCCTTTACTTCGTCCAAGGCCTTCACCTCGTCAAAAGCCTTGCGTTTCTTGGCCACGGCCGCCGAATAATCGCTGAAAAAGGACACTTTTATCCGGCCCGTTGGCTGGTTAGTCTTTGTAGCGAGGCGCCGTGCTGCCGCTATCACTTGTTAATCAGTAAAGTTGTGGAGTTTCATGATGATGTTTCTGGTGCGATGTCTGAGCATCCCTGTTGCATCTCCAGGGCCTGCATCTGTGATGTTTGTTTGTGTATAGCAGCGAGCAAGGTGTTAACTTTAGCGTCCAGTAACTTTGTGATGTTATCCATTATCTTGGTCAAAGCGAAAAGGATAATTGGGTCTACTCATCCTCATATTCTGCGACCTCAGCAGCGGCATCAATTTCATTGGTATTTTCGGGTTTTACAGCAGTAGGCGCCGCAGCGTTGCTGGATTGATCCCTCGAAGCAGCTTTTCTCTTAGACTTTTACGCAAAGCGTTATCGAAAAGTAGGCTCATCATAGAACTACTCCTGCGCACATTTATAAGGTTTCACCAGGTCAACACATGTTTTAGATGGATATTTCAGCTAACTCCACCGATGCTCAGCAAACGAGGTGCCCACACTATGACTCCATCTTGCCAATCTTTTTACCAGTCTTAATCAGTTTCCTCTTTCCTCCCGCAGAACCCCGAACAGTGATGCTCCCAAACTCGTCTGCGGCCCCTGTTCTGAACCGTACTTATTTGTGTGTAGTCTAATAAACATCTTAAACCACTCCTTGTTTCCCAGTCTGTGTCTGCATGTGGGCCAAACATCGTAAAACCATGACATAAGAACATTCTGGCCAAATTGACCCAGCAGACACTTTCGTTGGGCAGCCCTAGAGCTTGCAAACTCTAGGGCTTGAGGAAACGCAGCACAGGGACAAATGCAACTTATGTCTGATCGACTTAAACAAATAACCACTGCATTAACCTTTGCTTCTATTCTGCCTGCTTCTGCGTCTACCAGTCTATAATTGGCAATCCTTTTGGGGAAAGCCTGGTCTGATTCGGAGAGACGGCATCCATCCCACTTTGGATGGTGCAGCTCTTCTTTCTAGGAATCTGGCCACATTTATTAGTCCTCCAAAACCCTGACCACCCAGGGTGCAGACCAGGAAGCAGAGTTGTAGTTTAACACACATCTCTGCAGCTTCTCTACTGTTACCCACTCTTTACTCCATCCAGACAGTGTCTTGCCCACGACCAAAATCTAATAAATTAGCAAAGATTCCCAAAGGAGTAAATCATGATAATCTAATTAAAATCAAAATAACTCCAATTGGGGAAAAAGTTAAAACAATTAAATGCGGTCTGTTTAACATAAGATCGCTTTCCTCTAAAAGTCTGCTAGTTAATGACTTGATTTGTGATAATCACATTGACTTGTTTTGCCTTACAGAAACCTGGCTGCAGCAAGAGGATTATGTGAGCATAAACGAGGCAACTCCTTCAAGCTATTTAAATTTTCACACACCCAGAAATTCTGGGCGAGGAGGAGGAGTAGCAACAATCTTCCAGTCTGACTTACTGATTACTCCCAAAACAGTTAATACCTACAACTCTTTTGAACATTTAACCCTTAATTTCCCTCATCCAAATTTCAAGGCAAGAAAACCTCTTCTTTTTGTAACTTTGTATCGTCCGCCAGGTCCTTAATCTGAATTTTTAGATGAGTTTTCAGAGTTCCTTTCTGATTTGGTATTAAATACTGACAGGGTCATCATAGTGGGAGATTTTAACATCCATGCTGACATTGAAGGCGATAGCTTAAGAGCAGCCTTTAATGCTATCTTAGACACTATTGGCTTTGTTCAAAATGTGAATAGTCCCACACATTCTCATCTTCATACTTTGGATCTTGTGCTGACATACGGCATAGAATGTGAAGAAATAACAGTATTTCCTCACAACCCTGTCCTCTCTGACCACTTTCTAATAACCTTCAGGATTACTTTAACAGAGTTCTCCTCCCCCAAAAGAAGGTTCAATTTTAGTAGATCTTTATCAGATGGTGCAGTTATAAATTTTAAAGAATCTGCTTCACTTTCTCTCTCCTCTGTGTCGCTGAGCAGTGCTGCAGAGTGCAAAAGCATAGCTTATTCCCCTTCACAGGTTGATGATTTTGTTGATGGGGTTGCTAGTTCTCTGCGTACTGCCTTAGACAACGCAGCTCCCTTGAAAATGAAAACCGTTGAAAATAGAAAGCTTGCTCCTTGGTTTAATGCAGAGCTGCGTACTTTGAAGCAAAATGCTAGGAAACTGGAGAGAAAATATCGCTCCACAGGCCTGCGGGAGTCCTTCCTAGTCTGGAAAAATGGTTTACTGCTGTATAAGAGGACCCTTTGTAAAGCAAGAGCAGCATACTTCTCCTCATTAATAGAGGAGAATAAGAATAATCCTAGATTTCTTTTTAATACAGTTGCCAAACTCACCCAGAGCCATAGCTCTGTTGAACCGTCCATTCCACCTGCTCTTAGCAGCAATGATTTTATGGGATTCTTTATAAATAAGATTGATCTTATTAAAAATAAGATCATAAGCACTCCTCTATCCGCGATTGTACCTGAGGTAGTCATGGAATCTGAACCGGGTTTAGACTGCTTTGATCCAGTTGAACGTTCTGAATTAGGAAAATTATTGTCTTCATCTAAGCCTTCAACTTGTATGTTAGATCCAGTTCCAACCAGGTTATTTAAGGAGGTATTCCCTTTGATCTCCTCCTCCATTTTAGATGTGATTAATCTATCTCTGTTACAGGGATATGTACCTAAAGCTTTTAAGGTTGCTGTAATTAAACCTCTGCTTAAGAAACCGTCTCTTGACCCAGATGACTTGGTTAATTATAGACCTATATCCAATCTTCCTTTCTTATCCAAAATTCTTGAGAAAGTAGTTGCCAAACAAGTTTGCGACCACTTACACCATAATGAACTTTTTGCAGAGTTTCAGTCTGGCTTTAGAGCTCATCATAGCACTGAAACAGCTCTGGTGAAAGTCACTAATGATATTCTCATGGCCTCAGATAATGGACTCGTATCTGTGCTCGTCCTGTTGGATCTTAGTGCTGCATTTGATACAGTTGACCATAATATTCTTTTAGAAAGACTATAATATTTTGTTGGAATTAAAGGAACAGCACTAGACTGGTTTAAATCTTATCTATCTGATCGAATTCAGTTTGTTTATGTTAATGATAGATCTTCAACACGCTCAAAGGTTACCTGTGGAGTACCACAGGGATCAGTGCTAGGACCAATTCTCTTTACTTTATACATGCTCCCAATTGGTAGAGTTATTAGACAGCATGGGATTAATTTCCACTGTTATGCTGATGATACCCAGCTATATCTGTCTATGAATCCAGATGAAGCTAACCCATTACATAGATTACAGGCATGTCTTGAAGACATAAAAACCTGGATGACTCTTAACTTTCTGCTTCTGAATGCAGACAAAACAGAAGTTATAGTCTTTGGACCAGAGTCTCTGAAAAAGAAGCTGATTAGCCAGTCACTTCATTTGGATGGGATTAAACTGATTTCAGATAATAAAGTAAAAAATCTTGGTGTTATTTTTGATCAGGACCTGTCATTTAAATCCCAGATCAAAGAGGTTTCTAGAATTTCCTTCTTTCATCTGAGGAATATTGCAAAAATTAGAAATCTCCTGTCCAGGGGTGATGCTGAGAAACTAGTCCATGCATTTGTTACTTCAAGGCTGGACTATTGTAATTCTTTACTATCAGGAAGTCCACAAACTGTAGTTAAAAGCCTTCAGCTGATCCAAAATGCTGCAGCCAGAGTTCTGATGAAAGTTAAAAAGAGAGATCATATCTCTCCTATCCTGGCTTCTCTTCATTGGCTTCCTGTTAAATCAAGAATTGAATTTAAAATCCTCCTTCTCACATATAAAGCCTTAAATGGCCAAGCTCCATCTTATATCAGAGATCTGATTGTTCCTTATGTTCCTAACAGAGCACTTCGCTCTCAATCTGCAGGTTTACTAGTGGTTCCTAGAATTTCTAAAAGTAGAATGGGAGGCAGATCTTTTAGTTATCAGGCTCCTCTCCTGTGGAACCAACTACCAGTTTTAGTCCGTGAGGCAGACACTCTGTCTACTTTTAAGACTAGGCTTAAAACTTTCCTTTTTGATAAAGCTTATAGTTAGGGTGGCTCAGGTTATCCTGAGCTGTCTTTAAAGTTATGCTGCTATAGGCTTAGACTTTTGGAGGACATAGGGACCCCCATTTCATCTTTCTGCTTCATTCTCTCTCTGTTCTCCTATTCTGCAGAATCTGTTAGTTCAATCTCTAACGTTCTGCTCTCTCTGCTTTTCCTCAGAGTAGCTTTGCCTCGTCTGTTCCTGTTTGGCTGTGACGTCATCCAGGAAAGAAACATCAGCTGTGCTGCTTCCATCAACACCCTTGTTTGTAGATGTTGGAGATTGGCCTGTTTTCCAGTGTGGTCCTGTTTCTCTGGCCGTGGCTGGGTGGATGTGCTCTCTTCATCCTCTGGCATGGGAGCTGCCTTGGAGCTCGTCTGCCTGGCTGTGTGTTTCCTGGACGGGGCCGCCTTTTACAGCTGCTTTTTGTATCTCTGCTTCTGTCTCCTTGAACCCCAGTCGGCCTCGGCAGATGGCCGCTCACACTGAGCCTGGTTCTGCTGGAGGTTTCTTCCTGTTAAAAGGGAGTTTTTCCTCTCCACTGTCGCTGCAAGCATGCTTAGTGTGAGGGATTGTATTTGAGTCAATGAGTCAATGCAATCAACTGGTTTTCCTTAGATAGAAAACTTTGTATCAATTTGACTGTATGATCTGGTTGAACTGTAAAGTGCCTTGAGATGACATGTGTTGTGAATTTGGCGCTATATAAATAAACTGAATTGAATTGAATTGAAAGTGTACCACCTCCTAGTGGCTTTAGACCGGGTTCGTCTGATCAGTCTCCCCCTTTCTCTGAGGGTTCTACTCCGGCCCCAGTGAAATATTCCGGAGACAGCATAGATTGCGAAGGATTTCTTTTTCAATGCTCCCTTGTATTTAACCGATCTCCCTGCACTTATGCCTTTAGAACATGCAAAGATTTTATTTATCTCACGATTATTAACTGGAAAAGCCCTCAGATGGGCTGAAGCACGCTTCCCAGACTGTCGATCCTTTGGTTGCACCTTCAAGGCCTTCATCAATGAATTCAAAACAGTGTTTTCGGGCAAAACGGATCCTGTACAGCAGTCTCGACAATTGCTGTTGTTAAAACAACACGGATGCCAGGTTTCGGGTTTTCAGAGGAGTTTTGTACTTATGCAGCCGCCGCAGGCTGGGAGGCTCAGCCGTTAAAGGCCAGATTTGTTCAGGCTCTTGATGAAACTTTAACACTAAAAATCCCAGAGATATGAGAAGTTTCCTTAGTCTCCAGTCCACCCAACAGTACTTCACAACTCATGAATCCCCTTTCAGATGTAAGTGTACAATTAGCGCTGTGGTGGGAGAACCATTCCATCCCGTTCAGTTTCGGCTTCAGCTCAAGTCTCTTGGAGCGTGTTTTACCTGAGAGCCAGGGAGGAAAAATCATATTTGTAATTATCCATAACCAGGTCTATGTCATCAGTGTCGCTAACACCGCCATGATTTCAGCTGAGCCACCCGCACAGTGATCAGACGATAACTCATCTGTACAATGAAAAAACCTACATGAGCTGGAACGCTGTAGAGAGGGAAAGCAAGAATATTTATAAAATAATGACTCAAGCGATCAGTCCTCTCTCTCTCCTCCGCTGTGGCTGTGCTGTGTTGAAGCATTGTGAGACTGCAGTAAAGTTGGCAATATATTCACAGATTTGGCTTTTCCGGATAATAACTCATCGGCGGATGATTTATTATACAAAGCAGACACCTCTCCGGAACCACAGCAAGGCAGGCAGTGAGTTACAACCGTATTTTCCTCAAAACGAGTCTCCTATCACACTGGGAGAATTACATTGGACCCTATGCAGAGCCCGCTCCTCCGCAAATGCTTAGGGACTGTCTGCAAGTTTAGAAATATTCAAAAGCGTCACCAAGGAAAGGTGGATTATTATCAAATTCATTTCATGTGATTCTCATCTCATGTCTTTCATATCACATTTATTGGATTCAAAATAATACTTTTCTGAGGAATTTCCCAAAGTGTAAATGACAAATGGCACCTCAATTTTATTATTAGAATAAGTATAAAATGAGCAATGACTACACTTTAGATCAATGTAGTGCCACCAAACTTGTAGGATACATCGATAACCGCATCTGGATCACACTACAAGTCTTACTTTGGGAAGATAGACCAAACTGTATTATTGGAGATTTTTCATTGTTATTATAAGCATATAATAGCCAATAATTACACTATAGATAATTGTAGGGCCACCAAACTTGTAGCACACATAGATAACTTCATCTAGTTCAGACTACAACTCTTACTTTCAGAATATGTGCTAAACTCTATTTTTTTTTATAGATATTTTTATTATAAGCAGGCCAGGTATGCAATCTCTTGTAGTGTATTAATCTGCACCAATGATTAGAATAAAACAAGAATTAAAAGTTTATAAATGTTTAAAGAGTTGTTTTCATAAATACATTTATGGAGGCCAAAAAGGAGAAATAGAGAAGCAGTGTGTGTATGATTCTGCACCTGGCCTTTTGAAGTTTGGGATCCAGACAAAAGCAGGTATTGGGTTGAATCCAAGATTGGGAAATGCTGCAGAATTACATGGATAAGCTTTTGTAGTGAAAAAGGCACACTCATTAAAAATTAGTTATTTGTCATATCAAGGTTGCACAGCTCAGCTAAACTCAGCTAAACCAATTGTGATGAATTAAGTTGCCATCTTCAAAACACACTGGGCCGGATCTATCAAAGGTTTGCGTGTATAAAAACGTGAGCTATTTCACTGCGCACGCTAAAAAATGTACAAACTGATCTATCAACAGCGTGCTAAAAGGATTTGGTCTTTAAAACGTGCTAAATAGCGCGTTTACACGCAAAAGTGCGTCTTGTGGGAGGAGAACATGTAAATATATTAATTTAGCACTCGCAAAGTGATTTATGAAACCTGAAAGCAATTTTGCTAACGGTATCTGACTCTATATTTAACACGTTTCAAAAGAAGGTGCAAATGGTCTGTATGCGTAATTGCGCACACATGGCAGCGGTTATTGTCGCAAGAAGGAGACATCGAAATGAAGCAAGGAGACGCAGAGAACGCATTTTTTCACTCCGTGTGAATATTTTTGGAATGAACGAGGAAACGATCATCAAAACATTTCGTTTATCCAGCATTGCCATTTTGGAGCTGTTGGGGGAACTCCGAATGGATTTGGAACCAGCCACAAGGAGGACCCACGCAATACCAGATATCACAAAACTCCTTGCAACATTGCACTTTTTTGCATCTGGGATCTCCCAATCTCGTTTTTCAGAAGTGCTGTCCGACATTCTAAATGCCATGTTGCCCTGACGCCCTACTGGAGAACCCCGACCTCTGCGCATGTGGAGCAACATGCCAATGCTGCGGGGATGCGTACGGGCAGTCATCTTATCCACAGTCACTTCTTGTGAGCCATTTGGTATGTGCATTTTTCTACAGGCCAATACAAAACACCTGTTTTTTTGTTTTGTTTTTTTACTGCAGTGAAGTAGAAATTCAGCCATATACCACCTTAGGGAATAAAGGTTGCCAAAGTGTATATATATATATATATATATTTTTTTTTTTTTGGAGGGGTAGGGGGTGTCACTGTAAGATTAAAATTTCTTAATGCACTAGTTTGCACAAACTACAAACTACTTTGCCGCAAAACGCGCAAAACCATCATTTAAATAGGGCGTCTCCAACAGTTTTGCACCTGCCACCAGTTACGCAATCGCTCTTGTTAAATCACCCGCAAACCATGGTTCAGCCCCTCGTGCAAAATTCCAGTTTGCGAGCGCAAATTACTGCACGCAAAATTGGATCTTGATAAATCCGGCCCACTGTGCAGTATTGGTCACAGAAAGGATAAAGTTTTACTGGGACAGGGAACACCAGGGTTATGCTGACCTGGTTTGAAGTAATATTATGATCTTAGATCACATTGGAAGAAAGGCATAGTTGACATATTATTGATTGAAAGTGTCATATGTTTCTGATTTAAGTGCACCAAATGTCATCATGACCTGTAAGACTGTTCTCAAAGAAATGTTATAATCATAAGTTACATTGGATAAAAGCTTGTTTTGAAAGATTAATAGTTAAAGAAATGTGTTTTTGATTTAATGACAATATATGTCATCATGATTTGCAAAGAAATGTCACCATAACCTGTAACAAAGACTGTTGATTAAATATATAAAAAATATGCTTTGAAAAGGGTTTTCCACCGGTAAGATAAAAATAATTGGTTTTACCTGAAGAAAAAGTACCTAGAATAATGAAAAAAGGTGGGGGCCTGTAGGAGGAGTTAACAGGCCCCAAGAAGTGTATAAAAGAGGGCCATTTTCATCATTTGTTCAGTTGCACGCCGGCGGTCAACTCGTGTGTGATTCTTTGTATTTTGCAATAAATCACATTGGACCTGGACTTCAGCTGCTTCTGCC
Source organism: Cyprinodon diabolis (assembly GCA_030533445.1). Lineage (NCBI taxonomy): Eukaryota > Metazoa > Chordata > Actinopteri > Cyprinodontiformes > Cyprinodontidae > Cyprinodon > Cyprinodon diabolis. Next base: position 28,396,484 of record CM060085.1, read on the forward strand.
TGATTTTTTTGGATCATTGTTTGAAGACTTTTCTGCCTTTTAAGAACTCTGAATTTTTACAAAACTTAGCTCCAATTTTAAGTCGTTAAAGAGATTTTTCTACGACACTCTGCAACAGGAACCACAGCACTGAGCGTTGTGTGCACTGCACAAAGTAAACCTGTCAAAAATGCAGGAAAGGACTCACCTTGGGTTTGTAAAAACTGCTAAATGGGACAATTGTAGCTTCATTTGTAGCACTTTTCCTTTGGTAAAATAAATGTTACTCCAACACTGAAATCATACTGTTTGTCATTTTCTAAGCTTAAATGTTGAATGACCCAACAAGCCAAGACAAAATACAAATATTCTCTGTTCTTTTTTTCACATAGTGAGCTTTGCAATATAAAATATAAACAAAATATAAAATCTGTTGGTGAATGGACAATATAAATAGGCTCTGCCTTGCTTTGTTGGAAAAGCATGGTTATGACCTGTTCTCAGCTCAGGAACTAGGATCCGTATGATATCTGGTTGTTTATTAGGTTACCTAAATAAAAAATTTAGATTTGACTTATCAATATATTCCTGCAAAAAGGCATGATGTTGCAGGGGCAGGTAATGAAAAGTTCTGGGAAAAAATGCTCTTGTTCTGATGCCTTTCAGCCGTTATCTGGCCTCATGTAGAAGGGCTGGTCATATCGCAATACAATACAATACAATACAATAGGGACAGTTAGCAAGGTAGAGTGAATACACAAAATTGTAGAGGGTAGGTGGACTTGCAGGAAAACTGAAATTCTCTGGGACTTCTAGTGTTAACTCTTGCTGAAGAAACATTCACAGAGTTTAAAAGGAATTTGGTCAATTCAGAGGAAAAGATCGACGATCAACATCTACTGCTGGATTTCAACAGGATCCCCCAGATCATCTCACACCGGATAGGTAGGAAACACCTGATAAAAATGTTTCCCTGATGATGCACACTGTGGATTTTAGCCTCATCTGATTGGAAAACATTTAGGTGATGTCAGAAAAATATCCCCAGATTTGGGATTTCGTACCAATAACACATTAGCGGATCATTGTTTCTACAAATCAACACCTCACTGCGATCACAGCAAGCAGAGTTGTAGTTTAACACACATACTGTTACCCACTCTTTACTCCATCCAGACAGTGTCTTGCACAAGATGCACAGACAGTGTCTTGCACAAGATTAGCAAAGGAGTAAATCATGATAATCTAATTGAAATGAAAACTCCAATTGGGGAAAAAGTAAAAACGATTAAATGTGGTCTGTTTAACATAAGATCTTTCCTCTAAAAGTCTGCTAGTTATTTACTTGATTTGTGATAATCACATTGACCTATGTTGCCTTACAGAAACCAGGCTGCAGCAAGAGGATTATGTGAGCATTAATGAGGCAACTCCTTCAAGCTATTTAAATTTTCACATGCCCAAGGGCTTTGGGCGAGGGGGAGGAGTGGCAACAACCTTTCGGTCTGACTTGCTGATTACTCCAAAAACAGTTAATACTTACAACTCTTTTGAACATTTAACCCCTAATTTCCCTCATTCAAATTGCAAAGCAAGAAAACCTCTTCTTTTTATAACTTTTTATCGTCCAGCAGGTCCTTAATCTGAATTTTTAGATGAGTTTCAGAGTTCCTCTCTAATTTGGTTTTAAATACTGACAGGGTCATCATAGTGGGAGATTTTAATATCCATACTGACATTGAAGGCCATAGCTTAAGAGCAGCCTTTAATGCTATCTTAGACACTATTGGCTTTGTTCAAAATGTGAATAGTCCCACACATTCTCATCTTCATACTTTGGATCTTGTGCTGACATACGGCATAGAATGTGAATAAATAACAGTATTTCCCCACAACCCTGTCATCTCTGACCAGTTTCTAATAACCTTCAGGATTACTTTTGCAGAGTTCTCCTCCCAAAAAAGAATGTTCAATATAATTAGATCATTATCAGATAGTGCAGTTATAAATTTTAAAGAATCTGATTCACTTTCTCTCTCCTCTGTGTCGCTGAGCAGTGCTACAGAGTGGAAAAGCTTAGTTTATTCCCCTTCACAGGTTGATGATTTTGTTTATGGGGTTGCTAGTTCTCTGCTAGTTCCACAGGCCTAGTCTGGAAAATAGCTTACTGCTGTATAAGAGGACCCTTTGTAAAGCAAGAGCAGCATAGTTATCCTCATTAATTGAGGAGAATAAAAATAATTCTAGATTTCTTTTTAATACAGTTACCAAACTCACCCAGAGCCATAGCTTAGTTGAACCATCCATGCCACCTGCTCTAACCATTAATGGTTTCATGGGATTCTTTATAAATAAGATTTAGCCTAATTAAAAATAAGATCAAAAGCACTCCTCTATCCGTGATTGGTTTGTCTCTGGAGGGTGGGGCAGCATCTGAGGTAGTCATGGAATCTGAACCGGGTTTAGACTGCTTTGATCCCGTTGAACTTTCAGAGTTAACAAAATTATTGTCTTCGTCTAAGCCTTCAACTTGTATGTTAGATCCAATTCCAACCAGGTTATTTAAGGAGGTATTCCCTTTGATCTCCTCCCCCATTTTAGATGTGATTAATCTATCTCTGTTACAGGGATATGTACCAAAGGCTTTTAAGGTTGCTGTAATTAAACTGTTAGGTTTAAACACCAAACACCTTATTCAACCTGCACAAAAGAAAGACACAGAGAATTGAGTATAATTCACTTGCAAGGAGAGGGGATCAGAAACTGCATTCAGTTACAATCTCCAACCCACTCTGAAGCAGTCTCTGCTCTCCAAGCTTTTTATTAAGGAACGCCCTGGTTACAATGTGGTTCCGACTGCTAAAAGGTAGGGGGGAAAAACCAGTCGGAACCAGAATTTCTGTATAACATCATACAACATCAAAAGATAAGGAGAGCTTCCACTCCTTATCTGGTGCTAGTGTGTACAGCTCTCCGTGTTCCCAGCCTTGACTCGGCTATGACCTTCAGCATTCTCCTGGACAGACTAATAGCAAGCATTAGTACACAGCAAGCAAGTAAAATATTTCAACACTCTGTGTAATATAAGTAAGATAGGGATTAACAAAATGTGTAAGTATAATATGATTAAAGTAATATGATTAAAGTAGAATAACTTGTACAATTAACAATTAATCCAACATTTCCCTCCTGTTTATTCACTTTAAGCTATTTATTTTATCATTCAGTAGTTACTTCTTTTCAGATTTTCAACTATGAAATAATTTTTAGCTATAAAGGGTACACTCAGAGGTACTTTAAACTGATGGGTTATTGTTGTTGTCAAAGAGATTTCATCCTCTTCGCTGTCTTCATCATCCGATGGGTGTTTCTCAGTGGGCATGAGGGTATACATTTCTGCTTTCATGGGTTGTATTGCTGTGGTAATTAGTCTATTTAGCAGCGCTCTAATACATGGAATGCAACAACATCCACATAAAGTCAAGATGGCGGCAAATACAGCTACAAACATTAAAATAGAAAGCACCAATTGTTTGTATTTACCAAAAATGTCTCCAAATCCATCCCACATTTTTGTGTCAACTCCAGAATGGTCTTTCATTTTGCTGTTAAGAGAGCGAAGGCCTTCAAGGGCCTTTGTGAGGCTGCCATCAGCAGCGGTGTTGTTGGGAATAAAGGTGCAATACTGATCTCCAAAAATAGAACACACACCATCTTTTTCAGCTAACAACATGTCAACAGCAATACGGTTCTGGAAAGCCATCAGAGAGGTAGCTGACAATTGTTCATGAACAGCGGAGAAGCCTTGTTCTGTTTTATTTCCCAGCCTCTGGACGTTATAGTGGATGTAATTGATCCTGTCTACATTTTTATTTATAGTACACCACCAGCATAAGAAACATTCAAATCCTGCAGAAACTTGATTTGCTAGCTTATACTCATCTGGAACACCTCTGGGTACTCCAATGCTATCAATATAAGTAGGGTCATCTCCACTCCACGCATTTTCAGATGCCCTCCTCCTTCTAGTATGCCATGTGTGAGGTAAAATGCTGTTTGCAGTTGTTAACAATTCATCCGTTGTGAGTGATGTAACAGAAACAGGTAAAATCAAGGTGACCGCAGCACATAATCCAGTGGTGTTGCATGGAAGTCTGTCAAACAATTTGTCATCTCCACACCACCACCAGATGTCACTGCGGGATTGAGGTTTAAAAAAGATGGATACCAGTAAAATGTTTGCACATTGTGTTTCATTTAGTGTGCCCAGCTTTGGGCCCACTCCGGTCCTATTTACACAGGTGAAATTTGCACTATAAATTTTCTCTGGAATCCCATAACTAGGGATTATGTCTTTACATAATGCTCTTCCTACTGTTAGTGCATCTGGATGTTTTGTAGGAAACAGTTCTACCCATTTAGAAAACGAGTCTACTATTACTAAACAGAACTTTTTACCTTCACTAGGGCTTAGTTCTAAAAAATCCATATGTATATGTTTAAAGGGGTAGTTTGGTTTTGGGAATTGTCCTCTTTTAGGCCTCAGGTTCCCCTGAGCATTGTGCTTTGCACATATCAAGCATGCTCTACAAAAATTTTTTGAATAAGCATTAAAACCATAAGTTGTATATGTTTGGTTTACCAATCCTACCATCTCTCCAGTTGACACATGGGTTTTACCATGGGACAATATAGCTGCCCATTTGTATAAGTTTTTTGGAAGGATTGGTTTATTTTCTGGTCAGATGTAAATCCCTTCTTTTAATTGTGCTCCTTTTCTTTTCCATTGTTCTTGTTCTTGTTTAGGAGCTTGCTGCTGCATGTCTTGTAATATGTCGTCTTGTAGTGAATTATCTGTTAGTGTTAATACTGTTATTTCTTTTAAAGCAGCTTCTTTTGCTTTTTTATCTGCAAAGGAATTTCCTTTTAAAACAGCATCTGTTCCCGATGTGTGGGCCGCACATTTGCATATTGCCAGCTGCTTTGGCAGCTGTACTGCTTGTAGAAGTTCTTTCAGTAAATTGGCATGAGTCACTGGTTTCCCGGTTGATGTTATCATGCCTCTGTTTTTCCAGTGTTGTGCAAACGTATGTGTTGTAGCATAAGCATATTGACTATCTGTCCAGATAGTTACCTTTTTGTCTTTCATAAGTTTGCATGCTTCAGTGAGAGCAATCAGTTCTGCTGCTTGTGCTGAGTAATGCTGTGGTAAAGCCTCCGCCTTTAGCACAGTGGTATGCGTCACCACAGCATAACCAGTTCTTGTTTTCCATTTTTCATCTTTTTTAGAGGATCCATCAACAAATAATGTTTCTCCTTCTGACAAAGGAGTGTCTTTTAGATCTGGCCTGCTTTTAGCACTTTGTTCAGCCAGAGCCTCACAATCATGAAATTCCCCATCATCTGGTGTGGGGATAAGTGTTGCTGGGTTCAGCACCGTGCAGCGTTCTATTTTTAGATGCGGCTGTGACAGGAGTATAGACATGCATGAGAGATGTCTGGCTGGGGATAGAAAAGTCATTTTTGTTTGTAAAAGTAGAGCAGACACCGAGTGGGGAACCTTTAATGTCAGTGGATGGAATAATACTATGTCAGCACTGGACGTTACTGCTAATGAAGCAGCTATCACTGCTCGCACACAGTGTGGAAGTGCACATGCTACAGCATCTAATTTAGTAGAATAGTATGCTACTGGCCTTAATTTATTTCCATGCATTTGAGTTAAGACCGAGGTCATAAAATGACCTTTGCAGTCCACCATTTGTACAAATTCTTTGTCATAGTCTGGGAGGGCTAACGTGCAACTGCTCACCATAGCCTGCTTAATGTTGCAGAAGGCGGCTTCTGCTTCAGGTGTCCAATTTAGGTTGTCTGACATTTTTAGTTCTTCCTTATACATAAGGAAGTTTAACGGTGCAGGTATTTCTGCATAATTTGGTACCCAGCTTCTGCAATAATTAGTTAGTCCTAAGAAGGACATCATTTGTTTCTTTGTAAGTGGCTTAGGCGCCTGCAGTATTGCTACTTTTCTTTCTTCCATAATGGTTCTGCCCCCAGCACTTAATTGATGTCCTAAGTATTTTACACGTTCTTGGCAAAATTGCAGCTTGTTTTTGCTAACTTTCTGGCCTTCTTCTGCCAAATGTTTAAGTAATGCGATCGTATCAATTTCACAATCCTCTTTAGTCTCAGATGCTATCAAAATGTCATCAACATATGTTAATAGTTGGCATTGTCTAGGTGGTTCAAAGGAGGACAAGCTGGAAGAGATCACTTGGGAATATATTGTAGGACTTTCACAATACCCCTGTGGTAAACGTGTATATGTATATCGTTTCCCTTTAAAGGTGAAAGTAAACCAGTACTGACTGTCTTTATGTACTGGAACAGAGAAAAAAGCACTGCTAATGTCCACTACTGTGAAGTATTTAGCTTGAGGATTTAGGGAATTCAATAATGTGTGAGGATCTGCCACACATGGTGATCTCTGTATTACTGCATTATTTACTGCTTGTAAGTCCTGAACCATTCTCCATCCTGTTGAGGGGTGCCTTTTTAACAGGAAATATTGGTGTGTTACAGGGAGAATCTGCACATTCCACCAACACTCCTGCTTTCTTTAAATCTTCAATGACTGGCTCTATGCCAGCTACAGCATCTGGATTTAATGGATACTGTCTTACTCTAGTGCGGTGTTCTGTTTTAGGTCTTATTTTCACTGGTAATGCTTTTTTAACTAAGCCTACATCTGTAGGTCCTAGAGACCACAATTTAGCTGGAACCTGCTTCAGCAGTGTTTCCTCTGCATCTGTGAAATATATCTGTCACTGTTGTTCTTCATCTAAGTGGACTTCCGCCTGGACAGTTACTGTCCAGAACAAAGCTTTCTTTGTTAGTTCTGTCGATGCACTGTACCAGGTATTTACTGAAGTTGCTACCCAGTCACGTGCTCTCTCTCCCCTTTCTACTAATCTCCCCAGATCCTGCCATTTTTCTGCCTTTTTATTTTTATATAAGGAGATGTGAGGCTTCCAGTGCTGGTGGAACAGAGGAAGTAAGGATTCTGGGAGAATGACAGCTGCTGCTGAGCTGGATTCCACATCTGAATACACATAAGATACTGTTATTTTCGCAGGAGTCACTTTATCCAATTGTTGTTTAAATGTAGTATCAGAGTGATTGGCGTACCACATGGTGACATGCAGGTCATCGGGTGGCATTTAATCTTGCACATTTCTTACTGCCTGTTTTCCTTCATCCACAAGGTAAGCTCCTGTGGAGGTCGGAGGTTTATTTGGAATGTCCAGTGTGTAATAATATTTTGGGTTTCCTGTTCCTTGGAGGCTTTGGAGGTTTTTGTCTTATTATTTTCAATCCATTTGGAGTTGGCATTATTGCCAGGGAAAGTGCTACTAAACCTTCCCTTCCCAGTAAATTCACCGGACATTTAGGCAACAACAGAAGTAGCAGTTGGCAAGATTTTCCTTCAGGATCTCTAAGCCATAAGGGTGCGGTTTCTGGTACTCTTTTTGTGACTCCTTGGGCTGCGCGCACTATTACATATTTTGAACTTAGATGTGAGTGGGGTATGGGTTCTTTCATTGTAGTTCTGCAGGCTCCTGTATCACACAAAAATTTAACAGGAGTGCCCTGGACCATTAGGACTATTTCAGGTCTATATTTTTCTTCAAAAAACAAATCTTCTAGGTTTAAGACATCCATATTTTCATCCTCCATTTCTTTAATAGAGAATGGCTGCTTATCTAGTCATTCTGAGCTTCCATTTTGTGGGCATTTTGTGGGTTGCTTCGACAGTCTCTAACCATGTGGCCTTCTTTTCCACATGACCAACACGCTCTGGAATTATCAGTTGAGCGTGATCCAAAACCTCTTCCCCTTCCACAGCCTCGACCTCTGCCTCGGCCTCTACCTCTGGACTGCTGATAAAACACAGTGTCCTCTTCCTCCTGATAAAACACAGTGGATTCTTTATTTTTATTCTTTTTACCTTTTATGACTTTCTCTGCATGCAGGGCGTGATTTATATACTTTTGGAGCGTTCCACCACTCATGTCTATGAAGTGGCGCTCAACTAATTCTTTGATTTCTGGTAATGACCCTGCATGTAGTGCATTCTTCAGCTGCTGTTTAAATGCCCCATCATCATTGTCATCAAAGAGTAGTCCACTATGTGCCCTGAATATCTTTTCCATCCTTACCCTGTATTCATCAAAAGATTCGTCCTGCTTCTGTGTGCATCTCCCTATTTCTGTGTAATTTGCTTTCTTCTGATATCTGGCCCTGACACGATTTATCAAATGCTCTACAGCTGTTTCTATGTCTTGGGAGTCTGGTTGCAAAGGGATAGGAGGAACATCGTTTGTAGTTGGCACAAAATCCCCTTTAACATGGTGCCATTCTGATCCCAGTCGGCACATCCAGACTTGCTGAACCTCCGCACCATTCAAATGGTAAGATCTTCTCAGATTCTCCATTTGAATTATGCATTCTTCCACATCCTCCTTTGGAGGGGGAATTCCTTCTACTGCTTTTCTAACATCTTCCTGTGTCCAGGTTCTATATACCATTACTGTGGCTGGTTGGCGGTTACTTCCTTCACCCTGGCCCGCTAAGGGGTTTGGTAATTCTATTAAAGGAAGCGTGAGGACTGCTCCTTCACCTTCCTGTTTTAGAGGCATCACTCAGGGTGCCCGTGGGGACAGCATGTCACTAAATGTTGTCGCTAAAGTTTTTGACCAATCTCCTACAGACCCTTTGGACCGAGTAATATATCCCTGGGAGGTATCAGCTTGTGGAGAAGCTGCTTGAGGAGGGGCTGTTATCAATGGTGCTTTTACAGGGGGTATATGCTGTGGGGGAGTATATCGTGGAGGATCCCCCGTGGGTGGGGGAGCTGAGGGATCGGCTGCAGCGGCAACACCTCCCATTGGTGGGAGATTATGTATTTGATGTATCAGGTTAGAGTAGGGCCCTGCGTACTCATCATCTTCCTTTCTATGAAACATAACTGATCTTTCCTTTTCCTTTTTTCTTTCTTCACTTTCTCTTTCTTTCTCTTCTTTCTCTTTTCTTTGTGTCTCCTCTCTCTCTCTCTTAGCTCTGCACTCTCCCTCTTCTCTCTGTCCTGCCAATTTCATCCAGACCATGGTTTGCATGTAACCTTCTTTTGCCATCAAAGTGTCTTTATTTTTGCTTTTTGTTTTTATTTTTTGTTGTAATTCTGTTATGTTTGTGGTGCTCAATTTACCATTAAAACCGTAGTTTTTTATCCAGTAACACAACGGCTCTACCGCCGCTGGGTCTTCATTTTCAACTGCTTTTTCCAATCTTTACACTGGAGTTCCCCTAATAACTTCTGTTTTTCTTTACTTTGCCCTTTTCCCATTTTGAACTAAATTTGGGCCCAGTGGGTTTTCAACACCTGTCGTGTTCTAAACACTGGGGCTTCAGACAAGATGGTGATCAACTACTTGTCGTGGTAAAACTCACTTCAACCTTTACAGGTGGAGTTTTCTTGTCTACAAACATCCACAAAAGCTCACCATTTAACCCTGGTCTTTTTGGTATGAAATACAGATATCTAGTGATATCTGTATTTCCTTTCACACACAAACTGCTCTCACGCGGACTTTAACTGTTTTAAAATTTCTATTTTACCTGATAGAGTCTAGAATTGTCAGGGTTTTAGTACAACAGGGGGACCTCGTTACCCCACGCGGAGAGGACTTCGCCGTCCTTCACTTCACTTTCTTTTTTTTTTTTTTATATATTATTATTATTATTTTTTTTTATATTATTTTTTTTTAAATATAATTCACTCACTCATTATTAAAAGAAAAAACTACTCACAATTCTCTGCGTCCTTGGAATGCTTCAACCGTCGGACCCCAGCCTGTAAGGGAGAGACCAGTCCCGGAAAGGGTCTATTTGCTGCGGCCGCAGGCTTATCTGGATCTCACTCACCTGCTGGGGGTCGTCGGGTATCTTGCAATCCGGCTCGAAGGACCAATTGATGTTAGGTTTAAACACCAAACACCTTATTCAACCTGCACAAAAGAAAGACACAGAGAATTGGGTATAATTCATTTGCAAGGAGAGGGGATCAGAAACTGCATTCAGTTACAATCTCCAACCCACTCTGAAGCAGTCTCTGCTCTCCAAGCTTTTTATTAAGGAACGCCCTGGTTACAATGTGGTTCCGACTGCTAAAAGGTAGGGGGGAAAAACCAGTCGGAACCAGAATTTCTGTATAACATCATACAACATCATAAGATAAGGAGAGCTTCCACTCCTTATCTGGTGCTAGTGTGTACAGCTCTCCGTGTTCCCAGCCTTGACTCGGCTATGACCTTCAGCATTCTCCTGGACAGACTAATAGCAAGCATTAGTACACAGCAAGCAAGTAAAATATTTCAACACTCTGTGTAATATAAGTAAGATAGGGATTAACAAAATGTGTAAGTATAATATGATTAAAGTAATATGATTAAAGTAGAATAACTTGTACAATTAACAATTAATCCAACATAAACCTCTGCTTAAGAAACCGTCACTTGACCCAGATGACTTGGTCAATTATAGACCTATATCCAATCTTCCTTTCTTATCTAAAATTCTTGAGAAAGTAGTTGCCAAACAAGTGTGCGTTCACTTACACCATATTGAACTTTTTGCAGAGTTTCAGTCTTGCTTTAGAGCTCATCATAGCACTGAAACAGCTCTGGTGAAAGTCACTAATGATATTCTCATGGTCCAAGATTATGGACTTGTATCTGTGCTCGTCCTGTTGGATCTCAGTGCTGCATTTGATACAGTTGACCATAATGTTTTAGAAAGACTTGAATATTTTGTTGGAATTAAAGGTACATCACTAGACTGGATTAAATCTTATCCATCTGATCGAATTCAGTTTGTTAATGTTAATGACAGATCTTCCACATGCTCAAAGGTTACCTGTGTAGTACCTCAGTGCTAGGACCAATTATCTTTACTTTATATATGCTTATATATGCTCCCAATCGGTGGAACTATTAGATAGCATGGGACTATTTTCCACTGTTATGCTGATAATAATCAGCTGTATCTGTCTATAAATCCAGATTAAACTAACCAATTACATATATTGATATGTAAACTAGTCCATGCATTTGTTACTTCAAGGCTGGACTATTGTAATTCTTGACAATCCACAAACTGTAGTTAAAAGCCTTCAGCTGATCCAAAATGCTGCAGACAGAGTTCTGATGAAAATGAAAAAAAAAGATCATATTTCTTCTATCCTGGCTTCTCTTCACTGGCTTCCTGTTAAAACCAGAATAGAATTTAAAATCCTCCTTCTTACATATAAAGCCTTAAATGAGATCTGATTGTTCTTTATGTTCCTAACAGAGCACTTCGCTTTCAATCAGCAGGTTTACTAGCGGTTCCTAGAATTTCTAAATATAGAATGGGAGGCAAATCTTTTAGTTATCAGGCTCCTCTCCTGTGGAACCAACTACCAGTTTTAGTCGGTGAGGCAGACACCCTGTCTACTTTTAAGGCTAGGCTTAAAACTTTCCTTTTTGATAAAGCTTATAATTGGTGTGGTGTTATCTTAACACCTTTCTTTCATCAATGACTCTGCAGACGATGTGTCTAAGCAGGTTTAATGACACTAAATATGGTAAAACTAGAAAAGGACAAAATGGGGACAAGAAAAATACAATGCAAATACATAATGCATATGTCCATAAAATGCTTTAACTGCACTGTGTAAAGTCTAAATACAGAACCACATTAAAGATAAAACGGTAATCAACCCACTGGTTGACGAGCAATAGCTTGTTACAAATGAAATGTTAGGGTTGCTTAACTCATTTCTAGTCACTTCAAAATAACACAAGTATTGAACAAACATAAAATACATTTTTGCAAATCACATACCCGCGATGTAACCTAAAAAATGAAAGGCAAATGTGGTCGAAAGACGGCAGACATGTTCGCTGCCATCATCTGTCTGCTAAACACGTCACTTCCCACTTCAATTTAAAATGTACACAACCGTACCGACCTTACTTGTCCACTAGATGGCACCATAAAGCAACAAGTTTAACCAAGTGGAAATATTCAAACTTTACCTAAAATAAAACATTATTCAAAAATGAAACAGAACAGTTAGAGATGCTCAGGTTATCCTGGTCTATCTCTATAGTTATGCTGCTATAGACTTAGACTTCTGGAGGACATGGAGACCCCCATTTCATCATTCTGCTTCATTCTCTCTCTATTCTCCCAATCTGCAGAATCTGTTAGTTCAATCACCAACGTTCTGCTCTCTCTTTGCTTTTTCTGATAGTAGCTTTGCCTCATCTGTTCCTGTTTGGCTGTGACGCCATCCTGGAGAGAAATATCAGCTGTGCTGCTTCCATCAACACCCTTGGTTATAGACGCTGAAGATCAGGCTGTGTTCCAGTGTAGTCCTGTTTCTCTGACCGTGACTGGCTGGATGTGTTCTCTTCATCCTCTGACATGGGAGCTGGCTCCGAGCTTGTCTGCCTGGCTGTGTGTTTCCTGGATGGGGCAGCCTTTTGCAGCTGTTTTTTGTATATCTGCTCCTGTCTCCTTGAACCCCAGTCGGCCTCAGCAGATGGCCGCTCACACTGAGCTTTGTTCTGTTGGAGGTTTCCTCCTGTTAAAAGGGAGTTTTCCCTCTCCTCTGTCGCTACAAGCATGCTTAGCATGAGGGATGCATTGAGTTGATGAGTCGATGCAATCAACTGGTTTTCCTTAGATAGAAAACTTTGAATCAATTTGACTGGATGATCTGGTTAAACTGTAAAGTGCCTTGAGATGACTTGTGTTGTGAATTTGTGCTATAGAAATAAGCTGAATTGAATTAAACTGTCTCTCATCACTGAGGCTCTGAAACAACAGATAAATAACAGCAGTGTGCAATTAAATAACAGTTTGTGATTGCCCTTTTACAACAATCTAGTTTTTCTTTCTGCAAGTGTGAATGGATTTATGCTGACTGGCTTTTTCCTCCTCACATCAGAGTCAGATGCTACTGTGAAGAAAATGTAAAAAAATAACACTACAGATAAAGTTAGCTGTTTAACCAGCTGACACAATTTTACAAGCTAAGTGTTGTCTGTTGATGTTAGCTTTGGATTTAGCTAGCTACAATACAATAAAATAAGGCTACACACTAACTCAGCACGATGCACGTTCTAAGTTGCAGTAGCGCTAATAAACATTAACTTGCCTGTTGTAATCTGTGCCGCCCTCGGCACTGTGTCTGGCGGAGTCTGAATCAGAAATCAGAAAAGTGAATTTACCCCGCCCCGGCTTTGCAAAGCCCATGGGCTGCTGACAGGAGGATGGCTGCGCTGGCTGCGGTCTGCTCCTTTTGCAGTCAAGCACTGAGCAACTTTCTACTCTTAAATTGATCCTGTGCACGAGTATGTGCTTCATCAAATTAGTCGTATTGCCAGCCTTGACAACAATTTCTTTTTTTGGGTCGCGCACTATTTGCATCAATCTTTATTAAGTGAAGCCACACTTTTGGCCTGGGAGGCATCTTTAAGGGGTTCCATGACATTTGCAACCAGTTCACAGCAAGTAAACGTGAACCCTGTCTGTAGGCGTGAACACGTATGTATTTTTCCTGGGTGACGCAATCACGTTAAACGTTACAGCCAATCACTGAAACTTGGCACCAAAAGACGAGGCATGTTTGATACTCTGTAAAACTGAAGCATTTCGGTTGGTACCATAAAAGAACCGAAGTTCTGTACCCAGCCCTAATCTCGTCACCAGTTAATCTATCACAGCGGCGGGAGGATTGGATTAAAGCTCCATCCTTAGGCTGTAAAAAGGCTTTAAACAGGATTTGTTTACTAGCTGCTAAACTGTTAGCAACATACTTTGGAAAATAATAATAAATTACTTTTGCAACTATGGTTTTGGAAAAGCAGCCCAGCTAATAGCTACAGTCACACCACAACCACGTAAGCCTAAGATCGTAATTTAAACATAATAATATCATCATTGCTGTTTATAAAACATTGCTATTGAATTAGAGGTCTAATTATGGTCTCAGCCTCAACATGCTAGTATTCTACCTTTAGCTGAGACGCACAACTGTGCTACTAGATTCAATCTTTTTCATAAAGAAATATTACAGTTTTAACGTATTCAAGAATCCAGAATTGAAGCCACGTTAATAATTACTGCCACTCCTTTCTCACCACCTTTAGATTCTTTATTCCAAAAAGGTAAAAAACAGCAAGGCTTTGTTTCCAAGTTTGAAGACGTTTAAGTGTCTTTAATATGCTCTGCTGTTAAAAACTGGAGCACTCAGACACTTAAACCTGGATTAGATTATTCCAATCTAACAGCAGAATCTTTCAACCATCCTTTGGGATTTATGAAGCTGGATCTGCTTTGTGAAACCTCAACAAAGAGCCCTGGAAGCTCTTTATTAGCATCTGGGTGACATTATAATCTATGTTGTAGATCTACTGGCGATGGCAGCTGGGATATGCAGATGTTTCTGTGGCTTTTCAGGACCCCTTCACAGAACATGGAAAAAAACTATTGATGTTCAACATTAATAGTTCATTCAGCACATATAAAGGGGCGGGTTCAGATTAGCAGACCAATCATAACCATAAGCGCGTAAGGAAGAGCGCCATTTTCTCAATGTTTTGAAGAGGTCGTCTCAAATTATAGCTACAGGTGTCCAGTTTTTAACCGTCACACAACAAATTTATATTAAAATATGAAAGAGGAAAAAGTACAAAGCCTTATGATGATGTATTGACATTTGTATGTAATGATAAGGGCGACAGTGGCGTCGGATGTAGGAGTTTGCCCTGAAATCCAAGGATTGACGGTTCAAGCCCCGGCTACGGCTTTCATTGTTGTTGTGTCCTTGGGCAAGACACTTCACCCGCATTGTCTACTGATGGTGGTCAGAGGGCCTGGTGGCACCAGTGTGTAGTTGGATCTACACAACGATAAAGTGTCCTTTATTTAACCACCCATATAAAGTCTGTCTGCTGTGTTTGTTTTCCAGACCGCCTGCAGGATTATGTTGGAAAAGAGGAGGATTTCTCTGACCAGCAGCTCTGTGGACAGGAGAGGAATTCCAGTTTGGACCAAGAGGAACCAGAAGCTCTGCAGATAAAAGAAGAGCAGAAAGAACTAGAACATCCAGGTGAAAAGCATTTTTCCTGCAAGATTTGTGGCAAAAGTTTTACTCGGAAATATTATTTTAATGGACACATGAGAATTCACACAGGTGAGAAGCCTTTTGAATGTCTGTCCTGTGGAAAAAGTTTCACTCATAAATCTAATCTTCATGGAAGCATCAAAATTCATACAGGTGAGAAGCCTTATTCCTGTACGATTTGTAACAAGAAGTTTACTGAAAAAAAAACATTTGACTAAACACATGAGATTTCACACAGGTGAGAAACCTTTTTCCTGCAAGATTTGCGGCAAAAGTTTTACTCAGAAATATTTCACTGGACACATTGAAATTCACGCAGGTGAGAAGCCTTTTGAATGTCTTTCCTGTGGAAAAAACTTCACTGAGAAATCTCATCTTAATAGACACATCAAAATTCACACTGGTGAGAAACCCTTTTTATGTCTGTCCTGTGGAAAACGCTTCTCTCACAAATATCATCTTGAAAAACACATCAGAATTCACACAGGTGAGAAGCCCTTTTTATGTTTGTCCTGTGGAAAACGCTTCATTGATAAATCTCATCTCGATAGAGACATTAGAATTCATACAGATTACAAACCGTTTTTATGTCTGTCCTGTAGAACAAAGCTTCAATAAGAAATCTAATCTTGATAATCACATCAATACATTTGTGACAAAGGTTTTGAACAAGAAGGTAATTTGAGTCTTCAGGTGACATTTATTCATGCAGGATATGGAGTGATTTATATATATTTTTAAACATTTGTTTCATAAAAGTCACAGTAGTTAGACACCACAGGACTGAACAGTGAAGGCGTTTTCTATGTTTGACTGGTGATAAAAAGAAACTCCACCTCATTACATGAGAAAATCACAGGTGTATGGTCTTTTTTGAGCAAAGTTTTGATAAAGCTGTTAAAGCTACAGTGTGTAACTTTTAGCGACATCTAGCGGTCAGACTGCAGACTGCAGCAACATGAACATCTCCCCCCCACCGCTTCTCCCCCCCAACAGTACGGCGAGCGTTACGGGACAAAATGTCTTCCACGACGTCCGCATCACCTACCTTCTCAAGTGATGAGGTTTGTTTACATAGATAATTTTACAGATGGTATTTCATTAGTCTGTGGGCTATGTTCACAATGCAGCCTGATGGGACCCATATCTGGTTGTTTTTTTGTTTTAATTTAAAAAGCAGTTTTTAAAAAAACCCTAAATGAAATTACAGCTTCACAGATGAACTCCAGCAAACATTTTTTGTCCAGTGGGAGGCTGAGTGCACCGTGTGGCTCATTAGTTTCAGTGTCTAATAAAGGTGCTGGAGATCTCAAAGCTCACATGGACACTGAAAAACCTGAAAAAGCTCTGAGAGGTGAGAGTTATTCTGCAAAGCTGACTGAGTACTTTGTTAGACCTTGGAAAAAATGCTGCAGCTGTATTTTCAAATACAGGTCATTTTTAGAACATTATTTGATTTTATGTATTTTAATAGAGAGCTATAATATTGTTAATGGTTGTTACAGATTTAGTTTTACTACAAAGGTTATTTTTGTACCATTTAGGTATAATAAAGCTGTTCATTAACCTTTGAGAAGCCTGTCTGAATCCGTTCGGAGGCTGGGCAAAGGGTCCTCTTTATGGAAATCTAAATATGCTCACCCTAACATATATAGCTATTCTAAAGGAAGAAAGTTATCTGTTGTTTGAATAATAAACATTGAATGGGATCAAACTGACCCCAAGGATGACAGGAGTGTTAAAATTTACTGATAAATATTACAGTCCATGTAGTTTAAAGTACTTTAATGCTGAAATAATAATAATAATATCTAGAAGAGGGTCCAACAGGTCTCATCAGAAAGAACCAGAACAACATGCAGACAGCAGTGAGTGGGCGGAGCCAAGATACCTGGACAGGTGAGGAAGAGTTTGGACAACATCCTGAGGATCATTAAATGCTGACTGAGACAGCATCTCCTCCCATCAGTAACTGGATCAGAACCAGCAAAGATATCCTGATCAAATCTAAAGCTTTGCTGTTTATCAATAAATCATTTTTCATCAGAACATCTTCTTCATCTTCCTCATCCATCAGAACACCAGCAGGGGGCAGTCTGGGCTCAGAGGAGGCAGGCCACAGGTTGGCTCAGGATGTTCTGGTAGTTCTAGTTCTAAAACCTAAAGCTGCCTGTTTGATGAAGAACCTCCTGGAACAGTCCAGATTCAATTTAGTTCATTTCTATAGCACCAATTCACAACCCATGTCATCTCAAGGTACTTTCTAGTTCACCAGATCATCCAGTTAGATTTATTCAAAGTTTTTTTTTTCTTTAGGAAAAAAACCGTTGTATCGACTCATTGACTCGAAGGTAATCACTCACACTAAGCATGCTTTAAGCGACAGGAAGAAAACTTCAGCATGTGGTAAATGCACTTATATAGCGCCTTTATTCAAGTTAGGAGACTTGACCAAAGCACTTTACACTACATTCATTCACCCATATACTGATGGTGGCAAGCTACATTGTAGCCACAGCTGCCCTGGGGCTCACTGACAGAAGCGTACACTGGCCCTCTGACCACCATCAGTAGACAATGCAGGTGAGGTGTCTTGCCCAAGGACACAACGACACTGAAAGTCAGAGTCGGGGCTTGAACCGTCAACCCTTTGATTTCAAGGCAAACTCCTACATCCAACGCCACTGTCGCCCCAGCATAAACCAGGCTCAGTGTGAGCAGCCATCTGCTGAGGCCAACTAGGGTTCAAGAAGACAGAAGCAGAAAAAAAAGGCGGCCCCATCCAGGAAACACAGAGCCAGGCAGACAAGCTCCGAGCCAGCTCCTGTGCAGAGGTGTCAAGTAACAAAGAAAAAATACTTTGTTACTGTACTTAGGTACACTTTTTAGATATCTTTACTTTACTGCATTACTTATTTTTCCTCCTACTTCTGACTCCTACTCATTACATTTTCACGCAAGTATCTGTACTTTCTATTCCTTAGATTTAAAAAAAAAACGTTACTCGTTACACTTGGCTTTGGCTTTATGTTTATTTTTCAACGTCCTGTGCGCCATCCAATGCATGTCATTGGCGCCATCCACATCAAATGAAAACTAGTGTAATTAGATAAGTCATATAACGCAAACACTCATTGGTTAGCTATTCATCAAATTTATGCTGACGCCAAAGGAAATCATCAGAAGCTAGCAGGTGTTCTTCATACTGCAAACGTGAATTGTCTTTGCCATGCTACAATGTCAGATTCAGAAAAAGATGTCGAAATGTCTGAAAGGTCGAACACAGGTGAGAGCGTATCGGGGGATGGAGACAGAGACCATGGCTCTATCTGAAAGATATTTTCAAAATAGTCGAAGTTGAGCTTTTAATTCATGTAGTGGCATCTGGCTGTTTTCTTTTTAAACATTACTTTATACTTTAATAGTTTACGTAGTTTTTGGAGCACATACATTTTCACTTTTACTTGAGTAGAGAGGTCAAGTTGATACTTGAACTTTTACCACTTAAGTAACAAATGAGTTTACTTTTGACACCACGGCTCCCATTTCAGAGGATGAAGGGAGCACATCCAGTTAGTCACAGTCAGGGAAACAGGACTACACTGAAAAACAGGCCTGTCTCAAGCATCTATAAACAAAGGTTTTGATGGCAGCAGCACAGCTGATATTTCTCTCCAGGATGGAGTCACAGCCACACAGGAACAGACCAGATGAAGCTACTATGAGAAAAAGCAGAGAGAACAGAACGTTAGAGATTAAACTAACAGATTCTGTAGAGTGGGAGAAAAGAGATAGAATGAAGCAGAATGATGAAAAAGGGGTCCCTATGTCCTCCAGCAGTCTAAGCCTATAGCAGCATAACTATAGAGATAGCTCATGATAACCTGAGCCCATCTAACTATAAGCTTTATCAAAAAAGAAAGTTTTAAGCCTAGCCTTAAAGGTGGAAAGGGTGTCTGCCTCACAGACTAAAACTGGTAGATGGTTCCACAGGAGAGGAGCCTGATAACTAAAAGATCTGCCTCCCATTCTACTTTTAGAAATTCTAGGAACCACTAGTAAACCTGCAGATTAAGAGCGAAGTGCTCCATTAGGAACTATCAGATCTCTGATATTAGATGGAGCTTTGCCATTTAAGGCTTTATATGTGTGTTGCGCTGAGAGGTGTGGTGTGAAAGGAAAAAATTAGCAAAGTTGGTTGGAGCAAAAACAAAAGGTGATTTATTAGGTCTCTTTCATCCGAGCATGGTTATACTTGGAACAAAATGGCAGCTTTCCCATCAGACACCTTACTACAGCCAGCAGTCCACCTATATAATTTTATCCCCGCCTTCTCAATTTACCCTCAGCCAATCAAAGTATAGCCATCATGGCTTCCTCTATAAGAGAGCTGGGTTTGAGGCAGGCCTCCTCCTTAGCAAGGTTCCAATATGGCTTCTATAAAAGGAAACACCTAAAAAGGTAAAAAACAATTCAAAAACAAAAGTAACATGTGCACACACATTCTAGAACCCGAACATTACAGAAAATCTTATTGCTTCTTAACATTTACTCACTTCCTACCCGATCTGGCTCACAAAACTCAGGCAAATGTGAAAGGTAGTCAGCAATATGATTTTTCTTACTTGGACAATGCTATATGGTGAACTGGTATGGCTGAAGGGCAAGGCACCAACGGAATATATGTGAATTCTGATGCTACTTGGAGTCCATCCACTTCAGAGGTCTATGGTCAGTTTGCAAAGTAAACTACCTTCCTAGGAGATAATATTTTAAAGAGTCCAAAGCCCACTTTATCGCAAGTCCATCCTTTTATTTTTTTTTTATTTATTTTTTTTTTCCTTTATTGTCCCCAGGCGGATTCCCCCACCCAAAAACACAACGAAACCACTCTGCCCCCACCGACCACAGCAAACACAGCCGCAAGGCAAAGCAAAGGACAGAGCAGCCCCACCCGGCGCACGCCAGAGAGCCAGAGCAGCAAGGCCGCCCCAGCCGCCAGAAGCCGGCACAAGCAGCAAAAAGAAAGCAGCAGACCATCCTTTTCTACTGTGGAGTACTTTTTCTCCTGGTCAAACAGCTTTTTACTGAAGAAAAGGACAGGTTTTTCATCACCAGCTTCTCCCTGAGCTAGCACTGCTCCAAGACCAATATTTGAAGCATCCACTTGAACAATGAATGGCTTGGAAAAGTTAGGAATCTGCAAAACAGGGGCTTGGCAGATCAATTTCTTTAAAGATTGGAATGTACAGGTGCTGGTCATAAAATTAGAATATCATGAAAAAGTAGATTGATTTCAGTAATTCCATTTAAAAAGTGAAACTTGTATATTATATTCATACATTACATACAAACTCATATATTTCAGATGTTTATTTTGTTTAATTTTGATGATTACAAATGACAACAAATGAAAATCTCAAATTCATCATATCAGAAAATTAGAATATTACTGAAGACCAATAAAAACAAAGGATTTATAGAAATGTTGGCCAACTGAAAAGTATGAACATGAAAAGTATGAGCATGTACAGCACTCAGTATTTAGTTGGGCCTCCTTTGGCCTGTATTACTGCAGCAATGCGGCGTGGCATGGAGTCGATCAGTCTGTGGCACTGCTCAGGTGTTATGATAGCCCAGGTTGCTCTAATAGTGGCTTTTAGCTCTTCTGAATTGTTGGGTCTGGTGTATTG
Organism: Cyprinodon diabolis; assembly: GCA_030533445.1. Taxonomy (NCBI): domain Eukaryota; kingdom Metazoa; phylum Chordata; class Actinopteri; order Cyprinodontiformes; family Cyprinodontidae; genus Cyprinodon; species Cyprinodon diabolis. The sequence continues at coordinate 28,417,391 of CM060085.1, forward strand.
CATCTTCTTCTTCACAATACCCCATAGATTTTCTATGGGGTTAAGGTCAGGAGAGTTTGCTGGCCAATTAAGAACAGGGATACCATGGTCCTTCAACCAGGTACTGGTAGCTTTGGCACTGTGTGCAGGTGCCAAGTCCTGTTGGAAAATGAAATCTGCATCTCCAAAAAGTTGGTCAGCTGCAGGAAGCATGAAGTGCTCTAAAACTTCCTGGTATGTGGCTGCGTTGACCCTGGACCTCAGAAAACACAATGGACCAACACCAGCAGATGACATGGCACCCCAAACCATCACTGACTGTGGAAACTTTACACTGGACTTCAAGCAACGTGGATGAAGTGCCTCTCTTCTTTTCCTCCAGACTCTGGGACCTTGATTTCCAAAGGAAATGCAAAATTTACTTTCATCAGAGAACATGACTTTGGACCACTCACCAGCAGTCCAGTCCTGTTTCTCTTTAGCCCAGGCAAGACGCTTCTGACGCTGTCTGTGGTTCAAGAGTGGCTTGACACAAGGAATGCGACAGCAGAAACCCATGTCTTTCATACGTCTGTGTGTGGTGGTTCTTGAAGCACTCACTCCAGCTGCAGTCCACTCTTTGTGAATCTCCCCCACATTTTTGAATGGGTTTTGTTTCACAATCCTCTCCAGGGTGCGGTTATCTCTCTTGCTTGTACACTTTTTTCGACCACATCTTTTCCTTCCCTTCGCCTCTCTATTAATGTGCTTGGACACTGAGCTCTGTGAACAGCCAGCCTCTTTAGCGATGACCTTTTGTGTCTTGCCCTCCTTGTGCAAGGTGTCGATGGTTGTCTTTTGGACAACTGTCAAGTCAGCAGTCTTCCCCATGATTGTGTAGCCTATAGAACTAGACTGAAAGACCATTTAAAGGCTTTTGCAGGTGGTTTGAGTTTATTAGCTGATTAGAGTGTGGCACCAGGGGCCATCAATTTTGAACCTTTTCACAATATTCTAATTTTCTGATATGATGAATTTGAGATTTTCATTTGTTGTCATTTGTAATCATCAAAATTAAACAAAATAAACATCTGAAATATATGAGTTTGTATGTAATGTATGAATATAATATACAAGTTTCACTTTTTAAATGGAATTACTGAAATCAATCTACTTTTTCATGATATTCTAATTTTATGACCAGCACCTGTATGTTCACGGTCATCCTTCCACATGATTTTAGAAGTAGACCTTTTTGTTAACTCGGTCAATGGGGCTGCTAAAGTTGAGAAATGGGGTGTAAATCTCCTGTACCACCCAACTAAGCCCAAAAATTATCTCACTTGCTTATTTTTGGGGTCTAGGGATTGTTTTAATGGCTTTTACTTTCTTCAAGTTGTGGCTTTATTTGTCCATGGCGAACAAGGTAACCCAGGTATTTAACTTCTTGCATCCATGCACACTTGTTCACATTCAAAGTGAGACAAGCCTTCTGGATCTTTTCCATCACAACCTTAAGGTGTTGTAGGTGATCCTCCCACATCTCACTGTATATGACATCATCATCCAGGTAGGCAGCAGCAAACTTTGAACAGTCATTAAGGATAATGTCCATCAACCTTTGAAAGGTAGCTGGTGCCCCATGAAGACCAAAGGGTAAAACAGTATAATGGCATAAACCCATTCCTGGAATATGAAAGGCAGTGTGTTCTTTACAGGATGGATCTAAAGGGACTTGCCAGTAACCTTTACATAAGTCTAAGTTTGTGATATATTTGGCCTTCCCCAATCTTTCGAGTAGCTCATCAATGCGTGGCATGGGGTAAGAATCAAAACAAGAAATGCTGTTCAACTGTCTTAAGTCTGAACAAAAGCGAAGTTGAGTTTAGTCCTTCTTGGGAACAAGCACAATGGGATTTGATCACTCGCTTCTTGATGGCTCTATCACTCCCATTTCCAGCATTGTCTGGACCTCCTGTTTCAGTGGTTCCATCATCTGTTGTGGAATCCTGTAAGGCTTAAGATGAACAGGTGTTGTGTCTCTCAATGTGTGTTATGACATCAGTTCGCCCAGGTACATCTGCAAACAGTGATGGAAAAGATCACCCAGCTGTTGCCACTGGTCTGGAGTCAGATGCTTTGGAGCCTCTTCAGTTTTGGCCAATTTTCTGCATGGACTCATTTCAACTTCTCCATCCTTCAACATGGCACTGTCTTCAGGCTGAATGTCTTGTACCATCAGGGTTTGCTTCACATTCATTTCTGGAACATTTCTTTCATCATACTCCTTTAGAAGATTTACATAAAACAATTGCTTTGATTTTTGTTTTTATGGACAAGCAATTTCATAAGTTACTGGACCTGTTCTTTTAATCACAGTGTAGGGTCCTTGCCATTTAGCTAGTAACTTACTTTGTCCACTGGGCAAAAGTAATACTTTCTGGCTAGTTTTCAGCTCTCTTTCACAGGCATGTCTGTCATACCACACCTTCTGCTTATGTTGTGCTTTCTGCATATGGTCTTTAACTTGTTCTCTGTATTTTTCCAGTTTGTCTGTCATTTGCAGTATGTAGGAGATGACGTTTGTTGTTGGCGAAAACACTTTGCTGGATCCAGATGCCACTCCAGCAATCCAGTTCTCCTTCAGCATGTCCAAAGGGCCTGTAACGTGTCTCCCATAAAGCAACTCAAAAGGAGAAAAACCAGTTGAGGCTTGTAGTACGTCTCCATATGCAAACAAAAGAAAAGGCAACCATTTATCCCAGTTTCATCAATCAACTTTCTCAAAATTTGTTTTAATGTACCATTAAATCATTCTACCAAACCATCAGTTTCTGTATTGTATGGAGTAGTACAAATACCTTTTACTCCCAGTTGATCATAAAGAGTTTTCATCACTTGTGACATGAAATTGGTACCTTGATCAGTTAGAATCTCCTTTGGGATACCAACTCTGGAGAAAAGGTCTACCAAACACCGTACAATGTTTTGACCTGGAGAGAACGCAATGGAAAAACATCTGGATATTTGGTATCATAGTCACAGATAACTACTGCATATTTATGACCATTACTGATCTTAGATAAAGGACTTATAATAGCCATTGCGATTCTCTCATAAGGAACAGTCATAATTGGTAAAGTCTGCAACTGGGCACGGTCTGAAACTTTAGTGGGGACTACTAACTGACAACCATGACATGATTTGCAGTACTCAATCACAATTTATATAATCCTGGCCAATAAAATAGCTGAGCAACACGATTATATGTCTTTGCCTGTCCTAGGTGCCCCGACCATGGTATAGTGTGACCCAAAAGCAAAATTACTGAACGGTATTCTTTTGGTACAACAAGTCTCGGTTCATCAATGTCTGCTAGATACAAAAGTTTGTCCTTTATAATAAAAGGCTCTCCTGCTAAACTTTTAAGCTCCACAGTAGTCTCTTTTTCCCCATCTTTGTTTGCTTTATCAAAGAGAGGTTTCAGAGATGGATCATTTTCTTGTCTCTTTTTAAAGTTATTTTGGAATTTGCCACTGGAGATCAACACATGGAATTAATGGTAATGTAGGTTCAGGAAGTTTTGACCTGCTTTTTTTGTTATTCTCCTGTCTACGTTGTCGTTTTGATTTCCTGATTTTACTTCCTCCTTTATAAAAACAATCATCTGCATCTGGCAGAGGTTCTAAGCCCTTTTTCATGGATCATGTCATGACAGCACAGGAATATGACACAGACTTTTCTTGAACCAAACTGTCTAGGATTGGTAAATCCTCCCCTAGGTTAACATCATATGCTAACTGATTCACAACTCCAACAGTCAACATAAAAGCTTGGCTTTCAACTTCAATGGTGACATCTGCAGTTGGATACTCTGACATCCATGAATACAATGTTTACCAGCTTGTTAAAGTTAGGCATTACATTGTTCAACAAAGAAGATTTCACCAAAGTTTGTGAACTACCCATATCTGCAAGAGCTTTTACAGGTTTGCCATTTATCATCACATCTATCAGATGTTGATGTGGAATCAAACCATCAGAAAGTTCATAATTATAATAATAATATTCTTTGGGGGGTAACACACATAACTCTACTGACTTAGGTTTTCTTAAAGGACATAAAGAAGCTTTGTGACCAGGCTGCTGACAATAGTAACAAGTGAGGTTAGACTTTAGTCTGGATTGTTCAGATTTCTTACCACCCCTCAAGTCCAAGTTGTCAATATTAATTGCATCTGGAGGTTTTACCTCCACAAACCTTGGTCTCCCCACAGTTACTCTTGACTTTGAAGGTTCTCTGTGAGCAGCCAATAACGTTCAGCCAGATCTGCAGCTTCCTCTCCAGTCTTTGGATTGTTCTCCTTCACCCATATTCGGACGTCTGGATGAAGCACACGTAGGTACTGCTCCAAGATGATGGTTTCCCCGATCTCTTCTTTACTCCGACTGTCAGGCTGCATCCATTGCTTGTAGAGTCCCTTTATCCGACTGTAGGTTTCATGTACACTCTCTCCCACGGGTACATTGGTGCTTCGAAACCGGTATCTGTAAGTCTCTTCTGTCACATTAAACTTAGATAGCACACCAGCTTTAATAGATTCATAAGAGTCAGGCTGGTCTTCATCCATTCCATTATAGGCCTCAAGTGCTTTTACAGACAATAATGTGACCACTCTAGCAGGCTATTCAGCTGGTTGCCATCCCCATGTTTTAGCTATGCCTTCAAAACAAATGAAGAAACTTTCAGGATCCTCACCTTCCTTGAAGTCAGGTATCCTAGGATCACCTACACGGGTTGGTTCCATTCTTTGTCCTTGAACATCCTGTCCAATGCACAGTTGAGGCTGTGCAGGAAGTGGTTTAGATGGATTATGAGGTTCAGCTTGGTAACCAGAGGCTACTTAGGCTTGCTCTGTTGCTAATAGCTGAGACAGTGTTCTGCTCTCTCGCTGTGGGAAAACTGCTTCTGTAGAAACTATAGTCTGTACAATCGGCTCATCAAGTTCAGTATATACATCACTTTGCAGCTTTGACAGGTTACTGCACAACTTTTTAATCTGTTCAAACAGAATTGCTTCGGTTCGTAAAGAATGTCGCATAAATTCTCTTATTTCATCAAAGATGTCAGTGTCACAAAGTTCTTTACTCACAGTACCAACTGTGGTCTGTTTAAGCTGCACAACTGGCTCAAAGACATCTTCACCAGACATGACTCCTTTAGGTGGTGGATCTGGTTCTTCTGTTCCTCCACTATCTCTTTCTTCCATTTCAAAAAAAGGGCTTTTCCTTGTTCCACAAGTTCTTTCACGTCCAACTCCTGTCATTAAGCCTGATTTCCTCCTTCAAACACAAGAGTAAAGATCCCACTTCTGACACCACTGTTGCGCCGAGAGGTGTGGTGTGGAACGAAAAATTCAGCAAAGTTAGTTGATTTATTGGGTCTCTTTCAACAGAGCATGGTTATTCTTAGAACAAAATGGCAGCTTTCCCATCAGACACCTTACTACAGCCAGCAGTCCACCTATATACTTTTATCCCCACCTCCTCAATTTACCCTCAGCCAATCAAAGTTCAGCCATCATGGCTCCCTCTATAAGAGAGCTGGGTTTGAGGCAGGGCTCCTCCTTAGCAAGGTTCCATTATGGCTTCTAAAAAGGAAACACTCAAAAGGTAACAAACAATTCAAAAACAAAAGGATCAAATAAACACACATTCTAGAACCCGAACATTACAGAAAATCTTATTGCTTCTTAACAATGTGAGAAGGAGAATTTTAAATTCTATTCTGGATTTAACAGGAAGTCAATGAAGAGAAGCCAGGATAGGAGAAATATGATCTCTCTTTTTAATTTTCATCAGAACTCTGGCTGCATTTTAGATCAGCTGAAGGCTTTTAACTACAGTTTTTGGACTTCCTGATAGTAAAGAATTACAATAGTCCAGCCTTGAAGTAACAAATGCATGGACTAGTTTCTCAGCATCACCCCTGGACAGGAGATTTCTAATTTTTGCAATATTGTGCAGATGAAAGAAGGAAATTATAGAAACCTCTTTGATATGGGATTTAAATGACAGGTCCTGATCAAAAGTAACACCAAGATTGTTTACTTTATTATCTGAAAACAGTTTAATCTCATCCAAACAAAGTGACTGACTAATCAGTTTCTTTTTCAAAGACTCTGGTCCAAAGACTATAACTTCTGTTTTGTCTGCATTCAGAAGGAGAAAGTTAAGAGTCATCCAGGTTTTTATTTCTTCAGACATTCCTGTAATCTATGTAATGGGTTAGCTTCATCTGGATTCATAGACAGATATAGCTGGGTATCATCAGCATAAGAGTGACAATTAATCCCATGTTGTCTAATAATTCTACCGAATGGGAGCATATACTGTATAAACAGTAAAGAGAATTGTTCCTAGCACTGATCCCTGTGGCACTCCACAGGTAATCCTTGAGCATGAGGAAGATTTGTCATTAACATGAAAAAACTGAAACACTTGTTTGGCAACTACTTTTTCAAGAATTTTAAATAAGAAAGGAAGATTGGAGGCCTGTGGAGCGTGATTTTCTCCCCAGTTTCCCAGCATTTTGCGTGCGCAGCTCTGCATTGAAAACAAGGAGCCAGCTTTCTATTTTTAATGTTTTTCTTTTTCAGTATGCAAAAAGGTAGCAAACCCATCAACAAAATGATCAACCTGTGAAGGGGAATAAACTAAGCTTTTGTACTCTGCAACACTGCTCAGCGACACAGACAGAAACATCCTTTAAAATGTATAACCCTATATAACTATCTGATAATGATCTGCTATAGTGAAGCCTTCATTTTGTGGAGGAGAACTCTGTTAAAGTAATCCTAAAGGTTATTAAAAAGTGGTAAGAGAAGACAGGGCTGTGAGGAAATTCTATTATTTCTTTACCTTCTATGCCATATGTCAGCACAAGGTCCAAAGTGTGAAGATGAGAATGTGTGGGACTTTTCACATTTTGAACAAAGAGCAAAGAGATCTTATGTAAAAAATAATTTAAAAATCCACATTTAATTGTTTTAACTTTTTCCCCAATTTGAGTTATTTTAATTTTAATTAGATTATTATGATTTACTCCTTTGGGAATCTTTTCTAATTAATTACATTTTGGTCCTGGGCAAGACACTGGCTCTGTTCGAAAACCTAAGACGCATCCTTAGAAGACCGGATTCGAAGGCCGATTACGTCATAGCGCGGCGCCGAGGTCTGGTCGGATTCCAAGAGTCCTCGTTATGCGGCCTTAAAATGCGTCCTTCTTTTTGCCCGATTTGAAGGACGGGTCTGATGTATCCTCGGTATTCTTGGATATCCCAGGATTCATTGCGAGACCAAGCAAGCTGTGATCAGAGTAAAGGTTACTTGGCGCCGAACAGTGGTGAAAATTGGAAGTTCAGTTTAATATAATACAAGTCATTTAATAGTTCCGTCTGAGATCAATGAAAAATAGTTGTTTTAATGGTTATTGAGTCAGATATGTGGCGGTAGTGTTTGGTTTATCTAAAGGTTTTAATCTGTTACTGTGTAAATGGGTTTGGCTGTAATTTAAGGACAGATTCTAATATATCTGCAGGGTGGGGACTATAAATCTGATAGGATTTTTATCTTTTTATTGCTGTTTTGCACAATATGCTTAACTACGTATTTTTTGTTGTTGAATATTAGAGATTTTGCAGATATATTTTTTATAAATACATTGTTTAGATTTACTTATATCTTTCTACCCATTTTATAGAATAGAAAATCCCTTTATTGTCCCACAATGGGGAAATTTACAGCAGCAGAACGATTATTGAAAATGGTCACACAAATGTGGACCTTAGAAAAATGTATAAGAATAACATGATAGGGAAGAGTTAAAATATAAACAATACAATACTGTAAAGTGTTTTAACAATATAAAACTGGGGAATAAATAACCAATATACAGCTATGGACATTTTTACAGTAATGGATATTTGAAAATAGCAGCAACATCAGAGATGTGCAGAATGACAGCAGCAGGTTATTTAACTGACTAAGGTTTCTATCATTACATTTGCTTTTATTTGTTTCTGCTCACGGTGGTTGGAACCTTTATTCCACTCTGGATTCTTGTGAGTGTAGTCTTTGTTCACTTCACAATAAAAAAGAAATAAATAAACAGTTTTGAAAACTTCTGTATTCATTCTTTTCCTGCTTTGTGTGTCAACGTTTACGGTTGCTAAGCAACAGAGCATACGGCGGTAAAACCCGCCGAAGGGTAGACCTGGTCGAATTCACAGCCTCCTTATTTTCAAGGACTTCGAAGCATCCAGTCTAGGGAGGACACGTCCTAGGTTTTCGAACAGAGCCAATGTCTGGATGGAGAAAAGAGTGGGTAGAGAAGCTGCAGGTACATTTTAAACTACGACTCTGCTTCCTGCTCTGCACCCTGGGTTGTGAGGATTTTGGAGGACTAATAAATTTGGCCATATTCCTAGAAAGAAAAGCTGCACCATCCAAAACCGTGACAACCCAGGGTATATATGAATATATAAGGATTGCCTAATATATATTATCTATCAAATGCATATGACAATTATTCTTTACACAGAATCATCTAATGTGGACAATTATGATTCCTTATTTTAGACAACTATGGCCGTAGGTGCGGCATTGCTGTTTGTGAATGGTTTCCGCCTAGCAACCATGACAATTGATACTAAAAGCAGGAAAACAATACTGAACTTCTCACTGCTGTTTCTTTTTTTAAATGTAAAGTGAAAAAAGACTAAACTCATGAGAATCTAGAGTGGGATAAAGGTGACAACTACCAGGAGCATGAACACATGCAAGCAAATGTAATGATATAAAAGGGGTAGAAAGATATAAAGAAATCTAAACAATGTGTGTATAAAAAATATATCTGCAAAATCTTATATTCAACAGCAAAAAACGTTAAGCAAATTGTGCAAAAAAAGTGATAAAAAAATAAAAAGCTAAATTCCATTATCAAATAAAGATAAAAACACTGACAAAAAATAATTACAATGAAAAAGATAAATAATAAAAGATGTAAGGTGTAACTAAAAATGACAGAAAAGCATAGAGTCTTTTAGGATAGGTGGTAGACATTTTCTTTAAGGAGAAAGTAAGTATATTTATTTCATTGTAAAATGTTATTATTGTAGAGAGAGTTTTGGTAAGATGACTTTTGTGTATAAAATATCCATCCATACATCTATTTTCTGACACGCTTAATCCCAAGAGGGGTCGCGAGGGGTGCTGGTGCCTAAACCCAGCTGTCTACGGGCGAGAGGCGGGATGCACCCTGGACAGGTTGCCACTCCATTACAGGTGTATGAAAAATTTTTGCATAAAATTTATAGTGTTAATTATAAATTCTACACTCACCGGCCACTTTATTAGGTACCCCATGCTAGTAACGGGTTGGACCCCCTTTTGCCTTCAGAACTGCCTCAATTCTTCGTGGCATAGATTCAACAAGGTGCTGGAAGCATTCCTCAGGGAGTTTGGTCCATATTGACATGATGGCATCACACAGTTGCCGCAGATTTGTCGGCTGCACATCCATGATGCGAATCTCCCGTTCCACCACATCCCAAAGATGCTCTATTGGATTGAGATTTGGTGACTGTGGAGGCCATTTGAGTACAGTGAACTCATTGTCATGTTCAAGAAACCAGTCCGAGATGATTCCAGCTTTATGACATGGCGCATTATCCTGCTGAAAGTAGCCATCAGAAGTTGGGTACATTGTGGTCATAAAGGGATGGACATGGTCAGCAACAATACTCAGGTAGGCTGTGGCGTTGCAACAATGCTCAATTGGTACCAAGGGGTCCAATTTCGATGAGCTTGTGCAAATTTAGCCTCAGTTTCCTGTTCTTAGCTGAAAGGAGTGGCACCCGGTGTGGTCTTCTGCTCCTGTAGCCCATCTGCCTCAAAGTTCGACGTACTGTGCATTCAGAGATGCTCTTCTGCCCACCTTGGTTGTAACGGGTGGTTATTTGAGTCACTGTTGCCCTCCTATCAGCTCGAACCAGTCTGGCCATTTTCCTCTGACCTCTGGCATCAACAAGGCATTTCCGCCCACAGAACTGCCGCTCACTGGATGTTTTTTCTTTTTCGGACCATTCTCTGTAAACCCTAGAGATGGTTGTGCGTGAAAATCCCAGTAGATCAGCAGTTTCTGAAATACTCAGATCAGCCCTTCTGGCACCAACAATCATGCCACGTTCAAAGTCACTCAAATCACCTTTCTTCCCCATACTGATGCTCGGTTTGAACTGCAGGAGATTGTCTTGACCATGTCTACATGCCTAAATGCACTGAGTTGCCGCCATGTGATTGGCTGCTTAGAAATTAAGTGTTAACGAGCAGTTGGACAGGTGTACCTAATAAAGTGGCCGGTGAGTGTATTTGTTGATCTTGGGCAATAATATCAAATTTCGTAGCTAACTGGGAGAAAATGTATGGTTAAGGAATTAGAGAGTAACCAGTTATGAACTGAGGAAAAAAAATTTTGGGTTTTACAATAAAAAAGAAGTTCAGTTCATTCCTTTTGTTGCTCACACAGACATTTATCTACAGGGAATTTAGATTTGGAGCATATGAATTGGTAGAAAGGATAAATGTCATTAAGTTTTTTAATAAATCTCTTTATATTTAGGCAGAATAGCAAATTTAAGATATTTGGTTTTCTGTACACAGATGTCATTTTTTGAGAATTCTGTTAATAGGAAAAGTCTTTAAATTGGATTAGGACATAAGATAGTTCTTGACATGATCCATAAACTGCTGCCGTCCCTCTGTAGTCTAGTTCAAAACAGCTCCTCCAAACATCAGTTGGCTTAAAAAAGGGAACTAAAGAACTAATTATTTTAGAATAGGTAAATATATATTAGGGTGAGCATATTTAGATTTCCATAAAGAGGACACTTTGCCCAGCCTCCAGACGGATTCAGACAGGCTTCTCAAAGGTTCATCAACAGCTTTATTATACCTACAGGTAAAAGCCAGTAAATTAGAATATGTGGAAAAACTTGATTTCTTTCAGTAATTGCATTCAAAAGGTTTAACTTGTACATTATATTTATTCATTGCACACAGACTGATGCATTCAAATGTTTATTTCATTTAATTTTGATGATTTGAAGTGGCAACAAATGAAAATCCAAAATTCCGTGTGTCACAAAATTAGAATCTTACTTAAGGCTAATAGAAAAAAGGGATTTTTTAGAAATGTTAGCCAACTGAAAAGTATGAAAATGAAAAATATGAGCATGTACAATACTCAATACTTGGTTGGAGCTCCTTTTGCCTCAATTACTGCATTAATGCGGCGTGGCATGGAGTCGATGAGTTTCTGGCAATGCTCAGGTGTTATGAGAGCCCAGGTTGCTCTGATAGTGACCTTCAACTCTTCTGCGTTTTTGGGTCTGGCATTCTGTATCTTCCTTTTCACAATACCCCACAGATTTTCAAGCAAAGGAGGATTTATCCAATGGCCAGATTTGAACACTCAGGCTCTAAAAAGCAAAAAGATTAATGCTGACAGAGGAGCAACAGGAAAGACTGGAGAAGACAGAAAGTGAATGCCATTAAACTATTTATTTTACAGCTTTAGTTTGGCTTAAATATCAGAGAAAACATGGAAAAAGATTGTTTCTAATTTATATGAAACCAGATGAAGAAACACATTTTTACAATCCATGAGGTTTTTATTGCTGCTCGTTCATCAATTAAGAAGTGATTACAATAATTAAAAACATCCACAGCAGAATATAATCCATAAAATCAGTTGTATAAAATAGGTGATAGTTACTTTCAATCATAGCAGGTAAATAGAACATCAACAGAATCAAGAACAAAACTATTAGAATTAGTTCAAAGGAAAATTATACTTTCATAAAATCTTTAAAAAGCAGAAACGTCACACTTCTAGAGGAGAGTCAGATTTCTTTAATACATTATTAAGACAAAGGCTTTTTACCAAGTTAAAGCAGGTTCAAACTGATCAGTAAAAATAACAGCAACATCATCAATCCAGTTTATCTTTTTAAACAAACATGTTTCATCATTTTAGGACTTCAGTTTACCTGAACTACAGACTCTAAACTGAGTTCTTTGATGTCCCGTAGTTTAACCCCATAATCCCAGCACCCCCTTTCAAGGTGGCTGGAGCTACTTTGCAACATTAATTAGCTTGTAGCTGACTAACTCTGAGACTGACACACACTTCTATGTGTCCCAAATCTTCATCTGAGACTCCTCTATAGATGATCGGCTTCAGTCTAATATCTATTGACCATAGCTCTAACACTGTGGCCAAAAACAGTTGGAGTTTTGGTGGGCCTGGTTTCAACAACACACGTAGCAGGGCTGATTGATGCATTGCTAATGAAAGCCAACAAGACCCTGAATTAGCTAAACTCTGATCATTTGAAGCTGAGCTTTAAAAAATCCTCCAAAAACATCATTAAAACTGAGCAAAGCACATTAAATCTGTCCTACTTTTGCTTTTATTTTAATCTGAGGGTATTTTCATCTGAATTAAAGTGTGTTTCTGGACTTTTTGCTAAACAAAAGCTTATTGATCAACTAAATGTTTCTTAGTCCCCAAAAAGTTTTTTTCCTCAATAAATTCATACAGAAAAAACTGTGCCACATCCTGCCAAAATTTTTCAATTATTTTCAATTCAAACATATAACTTCTCAACTGCTTGTTGGACAGCAAACTTAATTCATCTTACCTTCTTTAAAACCTTTGTCACAATTTATTCAGGATAACAGCTTTTCACCTGTGTGAAGTCTCTTGTGTTTATCAAGACTAGATTTATGAGTGAAGCTTTTTCCACAGTACAGACATTCAAAAGGCTTCTCACCTGTATGAATTCTGATGTGAGAAGTCAAATTACTCTTGTCAGTAAAATTCTTGTTACAAATGGTACAAGAAAAAGGTTTATCACCGGTGTGAATTCTCATGTGAGTAGTTAAATTATGTTTTAGAGTAAAATTTTTGCCACAAATCGTGCAGGAAAAAGGCTTCTCCCCTGTGTGAATTCTAATGTGAGTATTAAGATCAGATTTAGAGATGAAGCGTTTTCCACAGGTCAAACATTGAAAAGGCTTTTCACCAGTGTGAATTCTCATGTGATTATTTAAAGTACTCGTTTCAGTGAAATTCTTGTTACAAATAGTGCAGGAAAAAGGCTTCTCACCTGTGTGAATTCTGAAGTGTTTATCAAGATTAGATTTCTGAGTGAAGCGTTTTCCACAGGACAGACATTCAAAAGGCTTCTCACCTGTGTGAATTCTCACGTGAGAAGTTAAATGACTTCTTTCAGTAAACTTCTTGCTACAAATGGTACAGGAAAAAGGCTTCTCACCTGTGTGATTTCTTATGTGTGTATCAAGATCAGATTTCTTTCGGAACATTTTCCCACAGAATGGACATTCATGAATCTTCTGACCTGTGTGAGTTCTCATATGAACCATCAAATGTTCTTTTTTTAGAAAGTTTTTTCCACATGTCAAACATGGGAAAGGTTTCTCTGCTTCATATTTAGCCTCTTCCTTCAGAACAAGCTGCTCTTCGTGCTCACTTATGGGGAGCTCCATGGTTTCCTCTTTTGTCCAGGGATGTTCTGGTTCTTTCTGCTCTTCTTTTATCTGCAGAGGTTCTGGTTCCTCTTGGTCCAAACTGGAATTCCTCTCCTGTCCACAGAGCTGCTGGTCAGAGAAATCCTCCTCTTTTCCAACATAATCCTGAAGGCGGTCTGGAAAGACAAACACGGCAGAAAGAGTTTCTCTTGGTTAAATAAGGAAACTTTACTTTAATTATCACTGTGTAGATCTTAGATGCAACTAAAGACCTTCTAGGGCTCTTTGTTGAAGTTTACCAAAGCAGATCCAGCTTCATAAATCCCAAAGGATGTTTGAAATATTCTGCTGTTAGCTTGGAATAATCTAATCCAAGTGTAATTGTCTGAGTACTATAGTTTTTAACAGGAGAGCATATTAAAGACACTTAAACATCTTCAAACTTGGAAACAAAGCCTTGTGGATTGCTGTTTTTTACTTTTTTGGAATAAAGACTCTTAACGTGGTGAGAAAGGAGTGGCAGTAATTATTAACGTGGCTTCAATGTTTAAACGTAACATCTATGTTTAAACAGTAACATTTCTTTATGAAAAAGATTTAACCTAGTAGCACAGTTGTGCATCTCAGCTAAAGGCAGAATACTAGCATGTTGAGGCTGAGACTATAATTATATCTCAAACTCAATAGTAATGATTTAGGGACAACAATGATGATTATATGATGAATGAATCGAATTATGATCTCTGGCTGATGTGGTTGTGGTGTGACTGTAGCTATTAGCTGGGCTGCTTTTCCAAAACCACAGTTGCCAAAGTAATTTAATATTATTTCGTAAACTATGTTGCTAACAGTTTAGCAACTGTGGTTTTAGTAAATATTCCGTTTAAGGCCTTTTTACAGCCTAAGGATGGAGCTTTACTTGGATATAACAAAACCAAATATCTTCAGAACAGCTCCAAATGACACAAAACTAATATGGGTGAGTAGAACACGCTGTAATGACGTAAAATCCTGTGTGTCTTTAAAATTAAAATGAGCAAAGATGAATATTTCCTTTTTCTGTTCTCAAAAGCACTGTTATATCACCTCAAAGGAAACAAATTACTTACAGCCCAAATCCTTTCTAGAGGAGTTAGAAATGTCTAAAGTTTAAACTTTTTCCCAAGAACAAAGCAAAATAACAAAAATTGCTACAGGGAAGAGTGAAATCTTGAGTCAGGATTCAGTTTATAAATTGTCTGAATATATGTGATATTTGGGCAGGGGGCGAACAAATGCTGAACCTGCTGTGTATAAAATGCTAAGTCATTCATTGTTTGCTCTTATTGTGAAACTGATGGATCAGGAAGTGACAGATTTTATTTCAGTGCGTTGAACCCGATCCAGGGATTTTATAGTGCTTCCTGTTCAACTTGTAGCATGTCGGTATTCAGGTTATAGACACTGATGCTAAGTGTTAAGTTTATGACTGAATACTGCTGGCAACACTGAGCACAGAGATAATAAACCTGCTAACATCAACAGTGAATGGAGTAAAATGCTTTTTATCTTTCTACCTGTATCCTGGCCGAAACACCGTCTTTGTTGGCTGCTAAAACCTAAAGAACTAGTCCTAACCTATTACCCCCTAACATTTTGGTCCTTCGAGCCGGATGCAGTTCTCAAAGATGGAGCCAGATGGAATGATGCCTCCTGATGTGAGAACTAAACGGTAGACACACCGACCAGGCCGATTTTATGACTATGATGTTGATTACACAGGTCACCTCTTCAGGGAAATGTATCCCTGGGACTAGAGATGTCCCGATCCAGGTTTTTGCAATTCCGATCCGACTTCGTTTTTTTTTTACATTGGCCCCTTGATTTTACGTTATTACATCACGTTCTACTCACCCATATGAGTTTTGTGTCATTTGGAGCCGTTCTGGAGATATTCCGTTATATCCAAGTAACGTCTTCCTATGGGCAATGACTTGAAGGCACAAACTAAACTGTTCATCATTTATTCTTTATGGTATGCCAGCATTCAGAACCTGACATCCGCAGTTATATTTTTTATATTTATAGGTTTTTAAAAAAAAGCGGAGCGTGTATGACGTCATCCGCGCATGCGCACTGGAGTCGTAACAGGAAGCCCGGGCCAAAGGCGGCTACGCTCTACCTCTTCTATGCATTCTAGCTAATCTGAATAGTTCAATTCCATTTGGAGAGTGAGATCATCTGTGGTAGTAGCACTAGACATCTTCCAGGCATGCGAGTAAAACTAGGAGCAGTTCAGGGGACAGGATGAATGAGTGGTAGCCGTCGCACCTTTGCATTTGCAATCTCTACTTGTTTTTCAAGGTAATCTTGAACATCTTTGAGAATCTTGGGGATAGTTTTCTCGAGGAAGTAATGACGGCTGCGCATGTTGTATCGTGGTTCCAGGTGTTGGATGGTGCATCTAAAGCCCACTTAACTGAAGACAGATAATGGCTCGTCATCCAGAATGATTTCCTCAGCAATGACTCTGGTTATTTTACTTTAGCACTATTAAGTGGCAGCATGTCACGCTTACCAAATGTTTCAGCTAGACTTAGTGTTTAGTTGTTTTTCTTGTCGTTGATTTTTTCTTTAGCAAGTCTTGATGTTCTTTGTGGTGATATTTCGCAAGATGATTGATCAGATTTGTTGTGTTAAAATGTCTCACAGCCTTACCACCATGCTTGACTTAATTGTGGCGTGTTTTGCACTCCACCTCATCTTTTTCGTTGTGCAAGATAAAATAATCTTCTACCTTCTAATTCACATGGCCGTTTCAATGGTTAGGCTGGGACACAGAACTGTGGGTGTGTTGAAGGTGTGCTGGAAAATGCGGAGCGGATTTAGGGAACACTACCGCATAAAATTGGAATGGATTGTTTCAATCAATTGAACTGGAAAATACGGACTGGATTTTCTTTTTTTTTTTGGAACAGCAGTCTGGATCGACATTTTTCCATGCCTTGATGATAGGCGTTTTTTTGCCAATATCGGCGTTGAATTTAATCATCTGGTGCATGCCCTCTACGATCTCCAAGGAACTCAGAGCGGAGCGGACGGGAGCCACAGTGGAGGCTGTAGGGCAGAGGTGTCAAACTGGTTCCAGAAAGGGCCATGTGGCTGCAGGTTTTCTTTCGTACCAAGCACTAGCACACTAGACTCCAGTCATCTCATCAAGTGAGTCCAATCTGAACATGATGACTTGATTAGATGACTGGTGTCTGGTGTGCTAGTGCTTGGTTGAAAAGAAGACCTGCAGCCACACGGCCCTTTGTGGAACAAGTTTTACACCCCTGCTGTAGGGTTTGCTTTGTGCAGGCGGTCTGGAGCGCAGCGGGGCGGAGCGCTGACGGAGTATGTGGGATTTCGGGGTTAGCCTGACATGTTGGTCGTGTTGCTGTTAGCATAAACAAAACGTGTTGCACAATGCTTGCACACTGTTGCACTTTTATCCACAACTTTCTTTCCGCCATCATCGTAGGTCCCTCTAAATGCAAAGTGGTCCCATACAGCAGACCTATAAAGTGCTGCTGGCGCGTCTTCCAACTCCTGTTCTTTCCCACTCGCCATACCCACACAATTCTCCACAACAACTGATTTTTTTCTGCTACACCCGGCTACGCTGCTTCGCTTCTTCTTCTTCTTCTTGTTTACTACTGGTGGTTGGCTTTGGTCGCAGTACCGCCACCTTCTGCTCTGGAGTGTAAACGCTTCGCTTATGAGAAAAAGGAACCGCGCATGAACCGAATGCAACACACGCGAACCGAACCGAGACAATCGAACCGAACTGTTCGGACGGTTTTCAAAAACCGTTCCATCCCTAATATATATATATATATATATATATATATATATATATATATATATATATATATATATATACACACACACAACATCATAAAAAAAGAATACGAAGAACTAGAGAAATACCAGGGGCTGAGAAGAACTGGAGAAAACCTGGAAGGTTAAGGCATCAGTGGTACCAGTGCTCATTGGGGCACTCAGGGATGTGACCCTCAAATTTGAAGAGTGGTTACAGCAGATATCTGGAAATACATCAGAAATCTCGGTCCAGAAGAGGGCAGTTCTATAGTATTTATATATATATATATATATATATATATATATATATATATATATATATATGGCTGGTTAGGTGATGGCTAACCAACCAGACATCGTGTTGATCGACAAACAGCAGAAGAAGGCAGTAGTGATAGATGTGGCAATCCCAAGCGACAGCAACATCAAGAAGAAAGAACACGAGAAGCTTGAGAAATACCAAGGGCTGAAAGAGGAGCTAGAAAAGATGTGGAAAGTAAGAGCAGCAGTGGTACCAGTGGTAATTGAAGCACTGGGGGCTGTGACCCCCAAACTGGGAGAGTGGCTACAGCAGATTCCAGGTAAAACATCAGAGGTCTCTGTCCAGAAGAGCGCAGTCCTAGGAACAGCTAAGATACTGCGCAGAACCCTCAAACTCCCAGGCCTCTGGTAGAGGACCCCAGCTTGAGGATGACACATACCACCCCACGAGGGGTGAGAAAACAGTTTTTTTTTTAATATATATATATATATATATATATATATATATATATATATATATATATATATACACTATAGAAGATCAGACAGGGAAGGAGGTGTTACTTGATCAATTGAGCAAAAAGCAGTGATCAACTGTCCACTATATAGTCCCCGCTCTATATAGTGCTTGAGGGGATTAAGGGTAAGGGTGGATGTTTGGACACAGTAACACAGCAACTTTCAAACAGGGCGTGCACAAGGACAAATGGGCTTGTGCCTGCTCTTGCACGCAGATTTTATTTTTAAGTGGAGAAGTCTTTTTTTAAAAATCTGTGAAAATCATCCACCATACATTTAAATATGTGGCCCTGGTGCATTAAAAAAAACATTCCAAGGCTCTTTATTGATGTTTCACAAGACAGAAAAAGATTTCACAAAACCAAAAGGGAGTTTTATAAAATTCTACTTTTATCTGGGAATATTATAAACCAGGCTTGAGGTGTTTCTATAAATTCTGAAGAACATCAAATTAACGACAATTAAAGTTGTAAGAAAAGAGATGGAATAGCCTTTGTTCTGCTTGTTGCGCTCTAAGCTCTTGCATATTTATGATCAAGTTTCAAGAAATGACCACTGTTTTAGTGAAGGAGGCCTTGGAGACAATCTTTTTTTAATCAAAATGAAAGATGCTGATAATGTAGGAATGTTTTTAAGAGGTTTGTAGGTGGCTTTAAATTGTGATGTGTCTATCAAGTCTAGATTTCTTTGCAAACATTTTTTCACAGGACAGACATTCATAAATCTTCTTACCTGTGTGAGTTCTCATGTGATCCATTAAATGTTCTTTTTTCAGAAATGTTTCTCCACATGTCAAACATGAGAAAGGTTTCTCTCCTGTATCTCCTGCCTCTTGCTTCAGAACAAGGTGTTCTTCCTGCTCACTAATGGGGAGCTCCATGGTTTCCTCTTTTGTCCAGGGATGTTCTGGTTCTTGCTGCTCTTCTTTTATCTGCAGAGGTTCTGGTTCCTCTTGGTCCAAACTGGAATTCCTCTCCTGTTCATAGAGCTGCTGGTCAGAGAAATCCTCCTCTTTTCCAACAGAATCCTGCTGGTGGTCTGAAAAACAAACAGCAGAAAGACTTTCTATTGGTGGTTAAATGAAGGAAACCTCACTTAAAAGTACCAAACTCTGTCCTTGAGGTAGAGTAGCGAGTGGATCCTGTCAAGCAACCTGAAGATATGAACTTCATTCTGGCCTTATTTTGCTTTCCCCTCAAATAATTATGAAAGAAAGTAAAGAATTTACATCCAACACCACAGTGACTGTCTGGCAAATGAGGGGGTAATGTGACACCCTACCCTCAGCACAGATTCCTGTTTACCTCTGGATAAGACAGACCCCAGCTGAATGTGTCAGGTTTTAAATTATTTTCTAATTAAATTTCTCTGTTCTATCGTATTAAAAAGAAGCATTGTGGTTAGAAAGAGAAAAGCAGGCCTAAATGATAAAGCCATCTGGAGCAGCTTCTTCATTTTTTGCTTGAAATGTAGACATCAGCAGGGCAATATGGCTGGTTGTCCCCCTGTAAAAATAATTTTAATCATAAATGAAGTTAGTACAGCTATAAAAGAAAAGATCAAAGTGCCAGAGGAATTCAGTGGTTGATAACTGTAGCCTGTACTGGAGCAGAGGCGTAACTTTCTGAAGGACTGCTGTGGACATGTCCCCACCGACTTTGGGCATGGAGGGGACAGTCCCCACCAATAATTACCATTATTTTCCCACTGATTTCATTCAGCCAACAGTAACTGGGGTTGGAGAGACACAGCAGCGCTTAGTTCATTTTAACTGCCAGCTGCTTCCATAGATGTTTCAGTAAAAGTTAGGAGACTGGTTGGATAAAATAATTAAAGATGCCACCGAAAAATCTTTTCATTACACATATGGAGCTTTTTCAGCTAAAAATGACAACAGAGTGAACATTAATATGAGTCAAAAAGCTGGTAGACAAGTTGATCAATCTGTTTTTAAGCAGAGCAGAGACAGAATTAGGGACAGGTACAGATTTAAAGGTGAAACAGATTTACTGGGATATGAAACATACAATAAAAATATATCTCCAGACTTAGAAGAAAAATATGCAATGCTATAATAAAATTCAACATATCTTTTTGTCTTTTGTAGTTCAAAGAGACTCAGAAATAGCTGTGCCAGCCAACCCAGAGACAGCCAGACTCACAGGACACAGGCTTAAAATTAATACAGTGGGGCAAAAAAGTATTTAGTCAACCACCAATAGTGCAAGTTCTCCCACTTAAAAAGACGAGAGAGGCCGGTAATTTTCATCATAGATATACCTCAACTATGAGAGACAAAATGAGAAAAAAAAATCCAGAAAATCACATTGTCTGATTTTTAAAGAATTTATTTGCAAAATATGGTGGAAAATAAGTATTTGATCAATAACAAAAGTTAATCTCAATACTTTGTTATATACCCTTTGTTGGCAATGACAGAGATCAAACGTTTTCTGTAAGTCTTCACAAGGTTTTCACACACTGTTGCTGGTATTTTGGCCCATTCCTCCATGCAGATCTCCTCTAGAGCAGTGATGTTCTGGGGCTGTCGCTGGGCAACACGGACTTTCAACTCCCTCCAAAGATTTTCTATGGGGTTGAGATCTGGAGACTGGCTAGGCCACTCCAGGACCTTGAAATGCTTCTTACGAAGCCACTCCTTCGTTACCCGGGCGGTGTGTTTGGGATCATTGTCATGCTGAAAGACCCAGCCACGTTTCATCTTCAATGCCCTTGCTGATGGAAGGAGGTTTTCACTCAAAATTTGACGATACATGGCCCCATTCATTCTTTCCTTCACACGGATGAGTCGTCCTGGTCCCTTAGCAGAAAAACAGCCCCAAAGCATGATGTTTCCACCCCCATGCTTCACTGTAGGTATGGTGTTCTTTGGATGCAACTCAGCATTCTCTCTCCTCCAAACACGACGAGTAGAGTTTTTACCAAAAAGTTCTATTTTGGTTTCATCTGACCATATGATATTCTCCCAGTCATCGTCTGGATCATCCAAATGCTCTCTAGCAAACTTGAGACGGGCCTTGACATGTACTGGCTTAAGCAGGGGGACACGTCTGGCACTGCAGGATTTGAGTCCCTGGCGGCGTAGTGTGTTACTGATGGTAGCCTTTGTTACTTTGGTCCCAGCTCTCTGCAGGTCATTCACTAGGTCCCCCCGTGTGGTTCTGGGATTTTTACTCACCGTTCTTGTGATCATTTTGACCCCACGGGGTGAGATCTTGCGTGGAGCCCCAGATCGAGGAAGATTATCAGTGGTCTTGTATGTTTTCCATTTTCTAATAATTGATCCCACAGTTGATTTCTTCACACCAAGCTGTTTACCTATTGCAGATTCAGACTTCCCAGCCTGGTGCAGGTCTATAATTTTGTTTCGGGTGTCCTTTGAGAGCTCTCTAGTTTTGGCCATGGTGGAGTTTAGAGTGTGACTGTTTGAGGTTGTGGACAGGTGTCTTTTATACTGATAACGGGTTCAAACACGTGCCATTACTGAAGGTAAAGAGTGGAGGACAGAGGAGCCTCTTACAGAAGAAGTTACAGGTCTGTGAGAGCCAGAAATCTAGCTTGTTTGTAACTGACCAAATACTTATTTTCCACCATATTTTGCAAATAAATTCTTTAAAAATCAGACAATGTGATTTTCTGGATTTTTTTTTTCTCATTTTGTCTCTCATAGTTGAGGTATATCTATGATGAAAATTACTGGCCTCTCTCATCTTTTTAAGTGGGAGAACTTGCACTATTGGTGGCTGACTAAATACTTTTTTGCCCCACTGTATATAAGAAACCGACAAGAATTAAAACATAAAAAATCAAATCAGTGCAAAAATGATTTTTGAAATATAAGGTTCAATACATAGACTTTGGCTGTCAATGACTTATGGGACTAATTTCTAAATTAGACTGTGAACGAGGATAATCAGTGATACAGCTTAAAGGGAAGCCATGGATGGATGGATGGATGGAAGGTTGCTTCAATCAAAATATATGTTTTCAATTAAAAAAAAGCCTTCACTTCAATGAACAAAATACTTTTCAATCAAAGAAAGAAGAAACAAATTAAAGAAAAAAAGTATTTGAATACAAAAATATATTTGTACACTGCTTTTCTTTGATTGAAAATGTTTTAATTGATAGAAGTCCAGTTTTTTTTTTTTAAAGCAACGATTTTAATTTAAGTAACATTGTTTTTTGATTGGACCATATAATGGGTAGGAAAATTTGTGTCTTTATTATTCAATCAAGAATAAGTTGCTTAAAGGAATAGTACACCCAAAACATGATTAGCCTTCATTTTCTACTCACCCCCATGCTGAACAACACTCTGGAGTACTTTTTTGATATCTCAAATGCATCTGGAGATCTGGGAGGCTTCTTGCTGTCTGCTGACATTCAAATAATGGAGGTCTATGGCGCCCGAGGCAGAAAGGTCTATAAAAGTCCACAAAAAACGTGTCAATATTCCTCCATACTGCTCGTCCAATGTATTCCAAGTGTCCTGAGTGGGTAGCGTCCATAATTTACTCGAAACAAAGTCATTTAGAATATTTTTAGAGCATAAACAGTAATGTATAGGATTTCCTAAAAGCGCGCGCCTGCGAGTTCACGAGCCTACGGAAACCGCGGCAGACCAAACCAGATGAAAGTGCGCATTCAGCGTCTGCTCTTGATAATGCAAGCGTAGAAGAAGAAATGTGCTGTTTACCTGTGCAGAGAAAGAAACAACGAAACAAAAATGTCTGAGGACTTCAGTGTTGAGGAAGAGCATGAGTTCTTTGCCGAGCTGAATGCGCAATTTCATCTGGTTTGGTCTGCCGCGGTTTCCATATAGACTCGTGAACTCGCAGGGGCGCGCTTTTAGGAAATCCTATACACTGCTGTTTATGCTCTAAAAACATTCTAAATGACTTCGTTTCGAGTAAATTATGGACGCTACCCACTCAGGACACTTGGAATACATTGGACGAGCAGTATGGAGGAATATTGACACGTTTTTTGTGGACTTTTATGGACCTTTCTGCCTCGGGCGCCATAGACCTCCATTATTTGAATGTCAGCAGACAGCAAGAAGCCTCCCAGATCTCCAGATGCATTTGAGATATCAAAAAAGTACTCCAGAGTGTTGTTCAGCATGGGGGTGAGTAGAAAATGAAGCCTAATCATGTTTTGGGTGTACTATTCCTTTAAAACAAACAAGATAAACGTTTTCAATCATAGCAAATAGTTTTTGAATGCAAATAAAATATTTGAGACTCCAGAAAATCCATTTGAACACTTTTTTATTGTTGAAAATGTTCTCTTTGGTTTAAGGGATCTATTTAGTGTTTGGGCCATACATGGGTAGGACATTTGTGTCTAAATCATTCAATTCCCAAAAAGTTGTTTCAATCAAAAGAAATAATAATTCAAAGAAAAAACTGCGATACTCTTGCAGACGTATCTATGCATCGGATCGTCGGCTGTTGGATCGATACAAATGATTATTATTTACACCCGTACTACCCATTATATGGTCCAATCACTTCAATTGAAAAAGTTGCTTTAAACAAAAAACACTGCACTTCTATCAAATAAAACATTTTCAATCAATGAAAAGCAATGTTCAAATGTATTTTTTCGTGTCTCAAATGTATTTTTTCATTCAAATACTTTTATTGAAGTGAAGGTTGTTTAATTGAAAATATATTTTTTGATTGAAGCAACCTTTTTTTTGATTGAATGATAAAAACCAAATCTACCTTCATAGGGATGCATGACAATTGATGTTGGTATCGGATATTGGCTGTTATTTGTCATTGTTATACCTTGTTTTTGAGCCCTTTATACATAATGCACTGTCTATAATTATCAGTGTACAGTGGTTCTCTTGTGTTCTCAACAATAGGAAGGCATTCAATAAATATATGTTTGAGCTAATTTTTTGGAAAATACATAACCTATTGAAAGCGTTCGGGTTGAGTAGCTGTAAGTCCATCACCCACTGTCCTTAGAGTGTCCCTACCAACTTTTATCACAAAGTTACAGCCTTGTACTGGAGCAGTCCTGCAAGGCCTGGATAATGAGGTGATCATCTTCAGTCCCTTGCATGGAAATGCAGTATTCCATTCTGGACTCCTTAAAAGAGGCAGGTTTCTGCTCATCTGGGAACTATTGTCTGGGTTCTCCATCTCAGAAGAGCAAAGTAACTCAACCGTATCACTTAAGAGGAGGATACTTGCTTTCACTGCAAAAGCCAAATTAAGATGCTCCAAAGAAAAGAAATTTGCCCAAACCAATTGAAGAAACTCCAATAGACAGCATAGAGGAGGGGCAGAAGGTTAAATAACATTAATATTAATTTTCTACTTCATATTTTGCTCAAGTCTTGCTGCTATCATCTTATCCAACATCAGTTTCCTGATGGTATCCTGTAGAGAGGAACAACAATGCATGTGGGTTCTATTAAACAAAATAGGAGGTTTTAGGGATTAGGGCTAGGCAATATTCCTCTTAGTTACCCTAGCTTTCTGGTCTATGTTTTATATGTTTGTTTTCCTCACCTTCCAGCCTGAGCTTCTAGCTGAGGTTTGATGGAGATTGTTCATCCCTGACAGGCTGGCATGTTTCATATTCTGCCTGATGCGTCTGTGGTGCTGAAATTGGTTTGTGGTGCTGCTGCCTTTAACTGCAACTGCCTTTGGGCAAATGTTGCAGCGTGGTGTTTCTAAAGCCAAACCAGTTCCAGACAAACGGAGGGTTTTATTATCTTGTAAAATTCAGCTCGATAAAAAGCAGAACTCACAAATACTCAAGGGGGTTTTTGTCACAGGAAAACAGGCAATAAGTGTTACAATATAAATCTGAGACGAAAGAAAAAAAAAATCCAACCACTTAGTAGGATTATGTTGATTTTGTTAGCAAACAAAGATTTATAAAAAAAAAGTAATAAAAAAAAAAAAAAAAAATCGCACTACCACCAAGAATCCAAAGTTTCATTCAATAATCTTTCAGTATAAATAGATCAATAACACAAAAACCTTCACAACCAATTTATAGGTGAACTGAAAATCTCAATTTATATCTAAAAAAAACAAAACAAACACAAACAACCCTAATAGATGAAAGTCCAAAACTGTCCGTTATTTTTATTTTTAATAAATATGTCCAAACAAGAGTTCCATATCCACCGAACTAAAAGCAAAAATCCTGGATGTCCAAAGTCCGTTCCAAAACAAAAAATCCAAACAACAAACAAGAGTGGTACCACCAAAAATCCCAAAATTTAAAAATAAGGTCTGGATCTCATGGGAGCATCTTTTTTCCCCTGGGCGGCGTCTCCTTGCACTGGGAGGCGTCCTCTGGGTGCAAACTCTGATCAGTTTCTTACTTGGCTGAGCTGCGGTAATGGGACAATCTTTTACTGTGTTTTATCTTTGCTCCTTTATTTTTTGACTTGTTTTTAACAGACAACCAGACAAAAGCTCCAGCCGCACAGACGTGTCAGTGCGCGTCTTCCTCCCCGGTCAAGCCGCGCGCCGATGCACACGCCCCTTTTTATTAAGAAATTTCTCCTCACCAAAATAACCCAGCATATTAATTCTCATCATAATTTTTTAACCAGTGGAGATTCTAAATAAGATTACCAATGAACTAACTGCTCTACAACACAGTTTGTTATCGGTACACTTTAATGTACTTTATACAAAAAGAGTAAATAACGTAATGGTTATGTTACAATCTTTTTAAGGAATAACTTCCCACTTTCACCGGTAGCCATGATGTTGTTTGTCAAAATTGCACAGTTATAAAGAGAAAAATAAATAAATAAAAAAGTCGCCGCAACAAAAAATGTGATTTAGGATGAGGGTAAGTTCTATCATGAATTGTCCAAATTGATAATTTCATGGCCTCATATAATGCACTTGTATTTGTACTTGTCCTCTCAGATCTCAGTGCTGCATTTGATACAGTTTATCATAATATTCTTTTAGAAAAACTTGACTATTTTGTTGGAATTAAAGGAACAGCACTAGACTGGTTTAAATCTTATCTGACAGATTTCCGTTTGTTCATGTTAAAAATAAATCTTCTTAATGCTCCAGGGTTACCTGTGGAGTACCACAGGGATCAGTACTAGGAACAATTCTCTTTACTCCCTCTCTCTCTGTCATATATATATATATATATATATATATATATATATGGGCTGCAACAACGAATCGATAAAATCGATAAAAATCGACTGCAGGTACAGTGTTGCCAACTCAGCGACTTTTCAGACCCCTCCAGCAACTATTTTTCAAAAAAGCGACTAGCAACAAATCTGGGGACTTTTTACGGTGTCACTGGCGGCTTTTGGAGACTCTTACGTGAAAGCATGTATCGTTTCTACTCTGCCGTGGGGCGCCTCCCCCATCCCAACCCCGTTCTCCCGCAGGAGTCCCTCTCAGCGCTGCAGTCAGAGCCGCAGGATGTTTACCCTCAGCGTCCAGACTGCAAATGAAGCGCGCATGCGCCGGGATTGACGGCGCAAATTGATCACAATAATTAAAATAGCCTGCGCTTTGTAAAGCGAAAAAAGTCGTAACATGCAACTTTTGTCAAAACAAATTAACATGGCACGGAACCACCATGTTTGTTTGGTTTTAAAGTGGGGAACGTAACGTTAGTTTCTCAGGTAGCTCATCTGAATTGGCTTAAGCAGCATTTATATTTTCTTTATAAATAAATTAACTTGCAAATTATGAGGGCAAGGCTTTTAAAGTTTAAATCTTCTGGCAAAGATAAAGTAAAGAAGATCCTCCAATTTATGGAAGTAAAGCAGAATAAAATCCAGCAAGATCAGTAATATGTCAATTAATTATCTGCCACATTCCCATGTAAATATCTGTCTTTGGAGGATGTGTTTTTTAGCACCCCTAGTTCTCTCATTTTTATTCCAAATACAATTTATAATTTGAATCACAGGCTGTTTTTATCTCTATGGTTCAGTATTTTCTCAAGTAGCAACTTTAACTGCTATACTTTCCTGTCTTAAAAGGCAGAACTCTTCTAGTCTAAACAAAACTCATTTGTTGAAATGGGGGGACCTATTGTTTGAACCCCTTAGGGGCTTTTAAAAACAAAAATGTCTTTTTTTGCGCTTTATGAAACAAAGTAGCCTATATTTTGTGGATGTACAGCTACATTTCTCATGTAAGTTTGCGTAGTTTTAACACAAACATTTATTTTTCATATTGCACCAGTACAGTTATTGAGCAACCTGTACTTGTGTGCTTGTTTGTTCTGTCTAAAATGTTTATTTTGGAATAAAGAGGTTAATATAAAAAATATTTTTTGTCAGATTCATCGAAAAAATAATCGGCCGATTCATCGATTTTTAAAACAATCGTTAGTTGCATCCCTAATAAATATATATATATATATATATATATATATATATATATATATATATATATATATATATATATATATATATATTTATTAGGGATGCAAATTATCGATTAATTCATTAATCATTAGTTGATTATCTTATCGATCGACTTTCGATTAATTGATAAGCGGCGTTTTTCACCTGAGTTTCAGGGCTTCAATAGGGCCTTAATATAATTGAGGTATTATATTACATTAGCCAACATTATGATACCATAATTATATTGTATTATATTATACATTCCTCAAGTAATTATGCATTAGGAGAAGAAAGCAGACACGTTTTTAAGCAACAAAATCTTTAATTAAAAAAAAACCTGGCTCAGTTCTTGCATTTGAAACAGACATAAAAAGAGATTAGAAGAAATTAAATAGAGAGCCAAACAGAATATTATTGAGCCTATAGGTTAGAAAGAAACTGCATAGGCTATTAATTGGGTAATCCTCAACAATCCTAAAATGAAACATCCACAACATATTTCTACCTCAATTTGTATAGGGTTACAGCAAAATAGAATGAAACGTTCACAGGGTCACTGAACACAACAACATAGCATAACATTACAGGGCCTCAAACCAGAACAATCAAATAAAGTGGTGATTCAATATTACCCTCTCCTAACTGAAATGTGGCACATCACAACTTGACCTAGGCTCTATATATTTTTGTTCAAGAAAATTAGCATGTTAACGTGCTCTGGGGTAAGGCGTGTACGTAGCCTGTTTACAGTGAGCCCAGCTACTGAAAACACACGCTCAGAGGGGACTGATGTGCCTGGCGTACACAAATACCGTTTTGCTAGTGTTGCCAGCGTCGGAAACCTCCTTTCATTCACTTTCCACCAGCACGTGGGGCTCGACTCAAGTGGTGCAGGAGGGTCCTTTAAGTACATATCCACTTCACTCTCCACGTCACCTTTGCGGGCATCGGAATAGGTTTCACCCAGAAGTAAACTCATAGCAGATGTAGGCTTAGCCCCATGTCACCGAGGCCCTGTGTGGACAGTGTTACCGTCGTCTCCAGCGGTTAGCGGCACCTGCAGTGATGCTGTCGCGTTCGGCTGTAGCCATTTGAAGCAGCGTGGAATGACCTGACTTCCTGGTAGCTGGAGGAAGAAATCCCAGGTGTTTGTGACGAGGGTCAAGCATTGTTGCGATCATAGGGGTGGATGTGTTCTTTTCGCCCGCTTCATTTGGTTTTCAACCCTGGTCTCTCTCGCGACACGAGGCGTGTTCTTGTTCTCACGCTGTGTTCAAGTTACAGTAAAGCGCTAGCACCCTCTAGCGGTTAATCGTGATTAATACATTTTGATCGAGCAACCTCTTGATCGACAATTAATCTAAAGTCGATTAACCGTTTGCATCCCTATATATATATATTAGGGGTGGAACGGTTCACAAAATCCATGGTTCTGTTCGGTTCACGGTCTGTGGTCACGGTTTTCGGTTCGGTATATGTTGATTGTTAGGAAAATCTATTATGTCTTGTACAACGCGTGTTGCACAATGCTTGCACGCTGTTTTTATCCACAACTTTCTTTGCGCCGTCAGCGTAGGTCACTTTAAATGCAAAGTGGTCCCATACAGCAGACCTATAAAGTGCTGCTGGCGCGTCTTCCAACTAGGGTGGCCATTTCTATAGCACCGAAAAGGAGGACATTGTGCGGCATATCAATAAATTACTAAGGTGTACATAAGAATCAGGTAAAGTCATATTTATCATACATTCTTAGTAGTTTAAAGATGATGCTTGTGTAGCTGAATAGAACAAAATATTAAAGACATGTAAAAAAGAATTGGTTCCCAGCATTTGTATTTATTTAATACTTTGTGGTGTTTAAAAAGTGACAATTTTTTGACCCGATTAATTTGCGCAGAACTGCTGCAATTGATCATAACGCAGTTGTTTGGAAAAGAAGCTCGAGGCGGAGAAAGAGCTATAGAATAGGACTATAAAAATTTTAAAAAAGTGGCTGGAAAAGAGGAATTTGTGACATGGCTGCAGCCTGTCGAGAGTAAAGATGATTTCACCGTGTTCTCTATCTATCTATCTATCTACTTGAGTCATGGAACTGTGCTTACAGCTCCTTATTTCATGTAAACTAATAACTTGTCTACATGATACTTGTTGACCGCATTAAAATAATTTCTATTAGCATTAAATTAGAGTTCCTCATTCCTGTATAAACCCTGTGAACGTTTAATGTAATATGACATATTAATAAAAATCCCCATCATCATCCAGCAGATGTTCAGTTTCTGCCCAAATATTTTCTTTCTGTCGTGGATTTTTGTAACAGGGATAAACAGGATCATACATAGTTTGTATGAACTCTGTTTGTTCTCTGCTTCCAAACTCATCATCTCTTCATCCATTCCTGCAATAAGAATTTTCTTTTAAAGTTGTGAGATTCACTCTAGAATCTCACAACTTCTTCCTGGTCTGTTGAAGCACCAATAGTCTGCATCCAATTATTTAATTAATTGCTTTTAGTTTTTTGGATTATATACGAACTATGCTCCAATTTCTAGTTACCGATCTGTTTTTACTATAATTTAATTTGACAAACCGGGTCTTCTCTACATTCTTTTTCCTGTTTGGTGCGATTGCAATTGCGGGTCTTGATCTGGACTGACCGGAGCGCAACAAAAAATATCTCAGTTCCGTATTTTGACGGTGAAGGACGTGCGGAGGAGTAGCGGAGGATGTGGAACAGCTCTCATTGATTTACATGAAAGACAAGTACCCCGCACGACGTACGTGAGTGGAGCGCTGACAGAGTATGGGGAATCTGGGGGTAAAGAAAGACAAATACACGTCCGGCTGGATGCGGCGCCGGACAGTGCAATGAAAATCCGGACTTTCCGCCCTAAAGCCGGACATCTGGCCACCCTACTTCCAACTCCTGTTCTTTCCCACTCGCCATACCCACACAATTCTCCACAACTGATTTTTTTCTGCTAGACCCGGCTACGCTGCTTTGCTTCTTCTTCTTCTTGTTTACTACTGGTGGTTGGTTTTGGTCGCAGTACCGCCACCTTCTGCTCAGGAGTGTAAACGCTTCACCTATGAGAAAAGGGAGCAGCGCATGAACCGAACGAAACACACGCGAACCAAACCGAGACAGTTGAACCGAACGGTTCGGACGGTTTTCATAAACTGTTCCATCCCTAATATATATATATATATATATATTATATATATTAGGGATGGGACGATTTATGCTCCTTTTTGGCTTTAAAAACAAAGAAGGTAAAAACGAAATTGATATGATGCACGTTATTTGCAAAAGGGGAAATGTCATACATTTGAATGGTTTCATTTCATTGGTTTAAAGGACCACTGAGGTCATGTAAATGTCAATGATTATCCTTATTTTGTTATTTTAAGTATGATGAATCCTAAGATCTTTTTGTCAGTGTATCCACACCAGTAATAGTAATATTTCTGTCCAGTATTTGTTTTCATGGCAACACCTCCAAAAGTCATTTCAATAAATACAGCTATGTATGAATTCAGTTGCTTTCAGTTATGTTTCAATTGAAGACACTATCCAGATCATATCCAGCCAGTCAGACACTGGCAATGCATCGCAATTTTTCAAGTATCATGATGCATCGAGATAGAATCGCATCGTGGCATGTGAATCGTGATTCGAATCGTGACTTCTTTGAACTCCGAAATCCCGCGTGATTCCGTTGATCTCGTGAGATCCCAAAGGGGCGGGAAAAAATAACTGACTGTTACTAAGGAAATATGCAGCGGGATTATTACTGGAAAGGTGAACCTGAAGGGTGCTGATAATTAAGAAACTGAACCAGAGTGATCTTAAAGAACTTTACATCTTTTCATGACAAGCAGCCAATGAGGTATGTTTAGTTTGGCTTATCAGAACTAAAGCTGGTTGGACCTGTAGTCCTCATATTTTCCTTGACATTTTGGTGAAAGGTATTTTCATGTCCTGTGTGTTCACTTAAAGTTCTTACGGCGTCACAAGGCATGATGTCCCATGATGTTATGTTATGAGGAGGCTGCCTCTGCATGGGCTTCAATGAATAAACGCCCGTTCCAAAGAATCAGCCTGTGTCTGTGGTGTCGTGAAGAGAGCTACAGTAAGAACTCAACTGCTCTACATGGGTAGACGAGACGAGGAACCTGGTCCACTGGCTGCCAACACATCAGATAAGCAAGACTACCTCCACTAGTGGACAGATTCAAAGGCTACAGTCATTTATCTGTGTTTGATGGACATTTCAGCTTATACTGTTCTAGCACATGTAAATTAATGTGGTGAAAATAGAACTGAAATCTGCAAACAATTGTAACTGTGCACATATGCTGGGATGAGTGTATGTGCTGGTTTCTACATATTTAAGCTTTAAAGGCAGATGTCAGATGTCTCAACACAAGCAAATTTCACTTAATACATTATGTTCTAAGTCTTTCACTTGGGTTAAGATCTACAAGTAAAATAGACAATTTAAGTAACAGTAAAGTCAAATGTATGGTTATAAGTACTGTTTTTCACCCCGTTTATATTCAGCTGTGCTCCTTCATTGTGAAGTAACTGTCTAAAAGGGAAAGGCTAACTATGAATCCATGGTTTAAAGTATTGTATACACAGCTTGGATATTTTTGTATATTAAGATTTATTCACGTACACATTTCGTGAATAGCCAGCTCACAGCAATAACAACCATTTGTTGTGATTAGGGCTGGGCGATAATTCAATAACGATATATATCAATCGATAGACGTGTGGCGCAATAGAAAAAAAGAGGGTCGATAAAAGTTCGATAAAAAAGAAACGCAGTTTTCCTTCCTTCTCATTGTAGCCTAGCATGTAGGTTTATGCTAGTC
Source organism: Cyprinodon diabolis (assembly GCA_030533445.1). Classification (NCBI taxonomy): domain Eukaryota; kingdom Metazoa; phylum Chordata; class Actinopteri; order Cyprinodontiformes; family Cyprinodontidae; genus Cyprinodon; species Cyprinodon diabolis. The sequence continues at coordinate 28,449,873 of CM060085.1, forward strand.
CCTGCTTCCTCCCAACCAATCACAATCGCGGACCCAGGCACGCCATCACCAAGCGCCGCCCTCTCAAACCACAACACAGAGCACATGAAGATGTCGCAGCAAGGAGAGGCGGAGGAAATTGTTCCAAAGAAGGGTTTTTGTAGTTCAGCAGTTTGGCAGTATTTCGGTCATGGCAAGTCGGACAAAAAACAAACCACAGTCATCTGTAAAATGTGTCGGGAACCAGTGAAAACAAAGTCTGATAACACAACCAACTTTTTTTTTTTTTATCATCTCAGCCGCTCACACCCGCAGGAGTACGAGCTGTGTAGGCCCCGACGCGGCTCTCCTCCGAGGAATCTTCGGGAATTTCGGGAAAATATATATATATATTTTCAGTTCTGGGCAGTTTCCCACGTAGTTCTAACAATTGAGAAAAAAATGCTGAGGGGCCAGAAACTTCAAAGTAATAACTCAGGTTAAAGCAGGAAACGGGGGCGGCGGCGGCGGTGGGGGGGCATTTATTTATTTGTTATATTTATTTTGGTCACTTTTCTGGTCACTTTAGTTTATTCTTTGTCAGTATTTAATAACATAACCCAGGTCTCTTAAGTTATTTTTCTTTAAAACAATTCTGTTATGGTTAAAAAAGTTGGTTAAATAAAGATTTAATTCGAAGTCTGTGTTTGTGTTTTTTATTAAAATTAAATCATTTAGCAATATTATAAAAAGTCCAGGCAGAGCTGCACATAAAATATGGTTTCAAATCTTTTCAATAATTATCGATATCGATCAATATGCATTTTTTTTTATCGATAAGCTTTTTTTCTATATCGCCCAGCCCTAGTTGTGATACTATCTACCAACAAAGAGTAGAGTTAAAACTCAGTAACAAACCACTGAATACTAAACTAAAGCAAACATGACTGATGGAAATTTGAGAAACTTTGGCTAAGGTTTTCAAGGCCCACTCTCAACCTAACCTCCTAAATCCAGATTCAGGAGAAGATGGAGTGCTACGTAGAAGTGAGAGAACTCAAACCTTGACAGAGAAAGGAAAGGAGCTTCAAGCGGAACGTTTGCAGCAAACCAAACGTCGATACAGAATGCTTTATGAAAAATGGCGATACAATGCAAGGTTAAGTAAAGAGATGTTGTCAGGTGAAGCTTCTGAAGAAGAGTTAAAGGAGCTCATTAAGGATGTAGAAAACAGCTGTGCTGAGGTCAAATTAGTCTATGAAGAGCTACGTCGACTGGAGACCCCAGAAACAGATTTAAGGCGCAGAGTTGACACATGCATGCTCTCTCTCTGATTTTATTATTCAAAGAGCAGAAAGGAATCTTCATGGTGACACGTCTAATGATGTAAATACTTGGCCTGATGTTGGATCCGTCCTAAATTCATCTAGTTGTCAATCAGAGATACAATCTCTCCAATCAAAGGGTAGCTCCTCCCACTCAACTGAGATCTCAGTTAAGGCAAAAGAAGCAGCAGCCGAAGCTGCTCCATCAAAAGAAATCCTAGTAGTCTTAGCTGAACAAGAAAGAGAAGCCACTGATCTACAAATACTAGAAGCTGAAGACAAAAAATTATCTTCAGAGTTTGAGTCTGAAAGCTTAGCAAGACAACAAGCAATGCAGGAAAAATGCAGAAGACTGGAGCACTTAGAGGAATTGAAGAAATTCAATGCATCAAGAGCTAGGATGAAAGTTTATGACCAAGACGAAAGCAGTTTTAAAGCATGTGACGAACAGTTAGGGACAATGAAAGAAGTAATCCATAATCATCTTGATCCTGCATGTTCTCCATTTGTTCCCCGGTCTTTACCAATCATAAAGCAAACCTTCCATGAATATGGACAAACATCTATCTCTCAACCTCTAAAATCTTCTGCTCAGGATATTGAAACTATCATGATTCCACCTCAAGTTCTCATTGAGTCTGCTCAACCAGCTTCAATGAACGAATCTAATTTAGTTAGTGCGCTTGCAGAAGCCATAAGTGCAAACCGTCTGCCAACACCAGAGCCAACAATATTTACAGGAGACTCTCTGAAGTAGGGTTGTTAAAAGTATTGATACTCAAAAAAGTATTTATTCTTGTGGTATGGAAAAGGATATCGAGTATTGAATATTTTACTTAGTATCGGTATTGAGTTGAAAAGTTTAGTATCGTGACAAAATTATGAAGTTTAAGGAATGGCAGCTCTCCTTTGTGACATTAATTGACAGGAAACACATCCCAAAAAATGAAAAGCTTTATTATCTGAGAATGTACTTGGGTGGTGCAGCTAAGAAAGCTGTTGAAGGATTCTTCTTACTTAACACAGAAACAGCTTATGATTTAGCCTGGAACCTGCTAGAAAAACGCTTTGGGGATCCATTTGTTATTGGAAAGGCTTTTAGAGACAAGCTACATGCATTGCCGAAAGTAAGCTCAAAGAATAGCAATGACTTGAGAGAATTTACTGACTTCTTGAAGAGTTGTGAGGCAGCAATGCCTTACATTAAAGTGCTAAATGTCCTGAACGACTGTAACGAAAGTCAAAGGATCCTACTCAAGCTTCCAGACTGGCTGGTATCCGGGTGGAATCGCAGAATAATGACCATCAGACAAGAACGCTCTGAGTACTCAAAATTTAAAGAGCTTGTGCAGTTCCTTACCGAAGAGGCAGATCTTGGTTGTGATCCAATATTGTCAATACAAGCACTAAGAGGAATAGAAAGCGAAAAACAAAGGAACCCTCAAAGTCAAACCTTCCAAGCAAAGACGTTTTCCACAAACACATCACAAGAAACCATTCCAGTGTGCCATCTCTGCAAGAAAAGTGGACATCTCCTTGCTAAATGCAGACAGTTCCAGGAAATGGCAATACACGATAGAGTGGAATTTGTTAAAACAGAGAAACTCTGCTTTGGGTGTTTACACAAAGGTCACCGTTCAAAGGGATGTGAAAAAATCGTATAAAATGTGAAATATGTCATAAAAAACACCCCACGTGTTTGCATGATGACACGTTCAAAGAACAGCAGAAGCCAATGAGACCAAGATCCGACAGCAATTTAGGGGAAAGAGACATCACTAAAGAAACACATCCATCTGCTACAGCTAACAGAGTTATAAGAGAGGCCAAAGGTTCTCAGACTTCCTCTATAGTACCAGTGTGGGTTTCTACAATAACACAGCTCGACCAAGAAGTTCTAGTGTATGCCCTTTTAGACACACAGAGCGATACAACATTTATTTTGGATGAAGTTGCTAAAGAACTTGAAACAGTTAAGGAGAATGTAAGTTTGCGTCTGTCTACAATGTCAGCAAAGTCTACTGTTATACCCACTCAGAAACTCACAAATCTCCAAGTTCGAGGATATAACCTGAGGATCCCTTTGCCACCAACGTTCACAAGATCATTCATTCCAGCAAATACGTCACACATTCCAACCACAGAAACAACTTTGAAATGGTCTCACTTGGAACAATTGGCAGATAAGATCCCACCACTACTGAACTGTGAAGTAGGTCTTTTAATTGGCTATAACTGCCAACAAGCCCTATTGCCAAGAGAAGTCATTTCTGGTGAGGAAAACCATCCATTTGCCCAACGAACTGATCTAGGATGGAGCATTGTGGGGAGTTTCAGTCCAACCACTGATATTGTGGATGAAATAGGAATAAGCCACAGGATAATAATACGACAAGTAGCACCTGTGATGCAGCCACCCACAACTCTGAAGAAAGAAGTTCAATACGTCTGCAAAACTCAAATTAAGGAAATCAGCCCTACAGAAAAATAAAGATCATGGAGTCAGATTTCACAGAGCAAAATACAGACGACCTCTCAATGTCACAAAATTACCTTCTCTTTTTGTCTGAAAGGAAGCCATAAAACAGAGGGATGCTATGAACTTCCACTCCCCTTCAAAACGGACAAACCAGACCTACCAGAAAACAAACAATGTGCTCTTCACAGGCTCCATTCATTAATGAAACGTCTAAAGAGAGATGGGCAGTTCTACAATGATTGTTTGTTCATTTCATGAATGAAATGATATCCAGAGGGGATGCTGAGAAGGTGCCAGAGTCTGAATTAGATAACCAACTATCATGGTACATTCCACATCACGGAGTCTATAACTCCCACAAACATGGAAAAATCTGTGTGGTTTTCGACTGCTCAGCACGTTTCAAAGGAACCTGCTTAAACGACCACTTGTTAACTGGCCCTGATCTTACAAACACACTTATTGGAGTGCTGTGTCGATTTAGAAAGAGTTCAGTAGCCATCATGTGTGATGTAGAAAGGATGTTCTATCAATTCTATGTTGTGAAGGAACATCAAGATTACCATAGGTTTCTCCCACCAGAGAAACCTGTTAATGACATGTTGTTAATGAACCATAGAAGACATGTTGTCTAAGACATGTTGTCAATGAACCAACATGTCTTAGACGTAGTGTGTAGTAGTGTGGGTATTTTTTCTCGGTTTGCAAAACCTGCACTGCAAGAAATCTGTGAGGACTAAAAAATGTAGGTTTTGCCTCATGCATTCAGGCAATGTTTTGTTGATTATTCACATAATTTCTGAGGATACAAGATAGACAACAAAGACAAGATGTCTGATTTACTGAACTTTGCTTTAAGCTTTGTGATCACTAGTTATTCAAAGACATTCATCCTCAGTGGTAACAAAAATATATCTGGGAACTTGGGTTTGTCATAGATACTGCAACATCCATCCATCTGTCCAGATTTCTCCCTTTCTCCGTATAGACTGTTACGCGCCTTTAGCGAGCATGCGCGTTTCCTGTTGCTTGCCCTGTGAATCGTGCCGCCTGCGCTGTGCGGAGATGCAGGGTTGACATCAGATAGCCCTGATGTCAACAGTCTGTTGATTTAAACTAAACTCCGCTGCAGTGCTGAGGCATCCTTCTACTGTTCTGCTTAAAGCAGCAGGTTAGGGCAGCAGGATGACCTCCCCAAGATGGCGCCCGTAATCTCTGCGCAGAGACAGTCAATGCGGGGTCTACTCTAATATTATCTCTATGGTAGAGACGGCTTTCTGTGATTGCAGTGAACTCGGAGCGAAGAAGAGGTTTAACCGGAGAAAATTACTAACTTCACCGCAGTCATTAAAACCCAATGCTGGAAGTGAGCGAGCTGACCGCAGTAAGATGGCCGCCGACCGGTAGTTAGCTTTAGCTTAGCATGTTGATCTCCTCTAAGCAGTTTTCCAATCAGGTGAGGCTAAAATCCACAGTGTGCATCATCAGGGAATCGTTTCTATCAGGTGTTTCCTACCTATCCGGTGTAAGATGATCTGGGGGATCCTGGTGAAATCCAGCAGTAGATGTTGATCGTCCATCTTTTCCTCCGAATTGACCAAACTCCCTTTAAACTCCGTGAATGTTTCTTCAGCAGGAGTTAACTGCTCGGTGATAAACTCTCCTTGAAGCTGGACTGAAGACATTCTCACTGCAAACACTCCCAGATTATCAGCCTCTCTACAATGACTCCATACACAAGCTAAGCTAATGCTGCTAATGCTGCCCGATCCCTACCAGCAGCTCATTGCGCATGCGCACCTACATCTACATCCGGCTCAACCTCGATATTATTATTTTATATACCTAAATAACCCTTTTTCATCACCCAAAACAGTAAGCGTACTAAACTATAATGTGTTATATGTTAATAATGTATTTCCTGAGGAACTAAAAACCTTAAAATATTTTCTTTATTATCACTCGCCTCTGCCCGATCTCCACCGGAAATGATATCATACGCTCTCCCCGGGAGCTAACTTTTTCTGTTTTCGGCTCTGTTCGAAAACCTAGGACGTGTCCTCCAAGGATGCAGTCTACCTAGACTGGATTCTTCGAAGTCATTGAAAATAAGGAGACCGGAAGAGTTTTGGGAATTCGACCAGGTCTACCCTTCGGCGGGTTTTACCGCCGTATGCCTGTTGCTTTGCAACCGTGAACGTTGACACACAAAGCAGGAAAAGAATGAATACCGAGGTTTTCAAAACTGTTTGTTTATTTATTTTTATCATAAAGTGAACAAAGACTACACTCACAAGAATCCAGAGTGGAATAAAGGTTCCAACCACCGGCAGCAGGAACAAATAAAATCAAATGTAATGATAGAAACCTTAGTCAGTTAAATAACCTGCTGCTGTCATTCTGCACATCTCTGATGTTGCTGCTATTTTCAAATATCCATCACTGTAAAAATGTCCATAGCTGTATATTGGTTATTTATTCTCCAGTTTTATATTGTTAAAACACTTTACAGAATTTTATTGTTAATATTTGAACTCTTCCCTATTATGTTATTCTTAGACATTTTTCTAAGGTCCTCATTTGTGTGACCATTTTCAATAATCTTTCTGCTGCTGTAAATTTGCCCATTGTGGGACAATAAAGGGAGTTTCTATTCTATTCTATAAAAGGGGTAGAAATATATAAGTAAATCTAAACAATGTATTTATAAAAAATATATCTGCAAAATCTCTAATATTCAACAACAAAAAATATGTAGTTAAGCATATTGTGCAAAGCAGCAATAAAAAGATAAAAATCCTATCAGATTTATAGTCCCCACCCTGCAGATATATTAGAATCTGTCCTTAAATTACAGCCAAACCCATTTACACAGTAACAGATTAAAACCTTTAGATAAACCAAACATTACCGCCACATATCTGACTCAATAACCATTAAAACAACAATTTTTCATTAATCTCAGACAGAACTATTAAATGACTTGTATTATATTAAACTGAACGTCCAATTTTCACCACTTTTCGGCACCAAGTAATCTTTCCTCTGATCACAGCTTGCTTGGTCTCGCAATGAATCCTGGGATATCCAAGAATACCGAGGATACATCGGACCCGTCCTTCAAGTCGGGCAAAAAGAAGGACGCATTTTAAGGCCGCATACCGAGGACTCTTGGAATCTGACCAGACCTCGGCGCCGTGCTATGTCGTAATCGGCCTTCGAATCCGGTCTTCTAAGGATACGACCTAGGTTTTCGAACAGAGCATTCGTCTTCTACTTCTTCTTCTCATGAGGTTTTATAGCGGTTGGCAAACTTGTGAGAAGTGCATTAAGACAGAACTATTAAATGACTTGTATTATATTAAACTGAACGTCCAATTTTCACCACTTTTCGGCACCAAGTAATCTTTCCTCTGATCACAGCTTGCTTGGTCTCGCAATGAATCCTGGGATATCCAAGAATACCGAGGATACATCGGACCCGTCCTTCAAATCCGGCAAAAAGAAGGACGCATTTTAAGGCCGCATACCGAGGACTCTTGGAATCTGACCAGACCTCGGCGCCGTGCTATGTCGTAATCGGCCTTCGAATCCGGTCTTCTAAGGATACGACCTAGGTTTTCGAACAGAGCATTCGTCTTCTACTTCTTCTTCTCATGAGGTTTTATAGCGGTTGGCAAACTTGTGAGAAGTGCATTACCGCCACCAACTGATATGGAGTACAGCAAGGAAACAGGAAACGAATCACCCCCCCTCCCCCCACCCAAAAAAAAAAACAAACAAAAAAAACTTTATTTATTTATTTTTTAATCATATTTTTATTGTTGTTAAAACAGATGTACAATGCCATTCAGATTGTAGTGTTTAACAGTTATTACAATTCCTTTGACTGTGTACAATATGACAAGAACCACACAGCATTTCGACATTTTTATATTTTTGTAAACCCCTTCCAACCCCAACTAACCCTATGCCGGCAAAAAGGAAAAAAAAAAAAAAAAAAAAAAAGGGGGGGTAAATAAATAAATTAATAAAAATTTAAAGATTGGGCGAAAGAAAGAATAAATAAATTTGGGGGGGGGGGGGATTCTTATCCAAAAATGGAAACACTTTACATTGAGACTTGTTTACTAGTGAGAAGGGAGAGTTGCAAGTTTATCAAAATAACCCAGTAAAGGGCCCCATACTTTATAAAATTTTTTGGTCGATCCTTTCAGAAAGTATTTAACTTTTTCGATTTTTAGGAACATCATCATATCGGAAAGCCACATTGATGCCTTAGGTGGAAATTGGGATTTCCATTCTAAGAGTATTCTCCTTCGAGCAATCAGAGTTGCAAAAGCAATAACATTTGCCTCACTAGAAATCCCTGCATCAACCCCAAAAATAGCCATTAAAGGACTAGGTCTTAGATGTAGGCCAAACGCAACATTCAAAATCTCAAATATTGATCTCCAAAACTCTTCCATCTTAGAGCATGACCAGAACATATGAGCTAAGTCTGCGTTGGTGGCTCTGCAGCGATCACACGTACCATCTATTTCAGGGTATATTTTGGCAAGTCTGACTTTACTATAGTGAGTACGGTGGAGAATTTTAAACTGAATGAGGTTGAGACGTACACAAGAAGTAGTCCCATTCACAAGGTTAAGAGCTCTAACCCACATCTCTTCTGAAATGGCTGTCCCTAATTCTTCCTCCCATTTTATTTTGATGTTATCTGTTGATAAGCTACTAAATGACATGATTAAGTTATATAAATTAGAGATTTGGCCCTTTAAAGTTATGGGGGTCTTTAGTATAACATCCAGTTTTGAATCCTCAGGTAATTGAGGAAATGATGGGTTATACATTTGAATAAAGTGACGGATCTGAAGATATCGGGAAAAAAATGGATTTAGGAATAGAGTGTTTGTTGGCCAGATCTGTGAAAGTAGGAAAAGTGTTATCTATAAAAAAATCCCTGCATGTGGTAAGACCCCCAGTGTCCCATTGTGTAAAGGTAACATCAAGATTGGTGGCTGGAAAAAGGTGGTTATTACATATTGGACTTAGCATAGAGAGGTCAGACAGTTTAAATGCCTGCCTGAACTGTATCCAAATTCTCAGTGTTGAACACACTACCGGGCTTGAGGAGAACCGAGATGGGGAGAGAGGGAGTTTTGTTGTCAACAGCGCAGGAAGTGTTGATAGTTTACAGACCTTTGCCTCTTCACTGCACCAACCTGTATCTGGAGCCTGAAACCAGTAAATTATTATTTGCAGATTCGCTGCCCAATTATATACCCTGAAGTTTGGGAGAGCAAGCCCACCCCCTTTTCTTGGCCTTTCAAGCAATGTCTTACGAAGTCTTGAAGATTTGCCTCCCCATATAAAACTTGAGAGTAATACATCAATTGAACGGAAGAAGGATTTTGGTAGAAAAACTGGGATACTTTGAAACAAATATAAAAATCTAGGCAACACATTCATTTTGATGCAGTTAATTTTTCCAGCTAGAGAGAGATAGATAGAATTCTGTTTAACTTAACCCAACATAATAAATACTAAATGCCCTCATAATTTTAATTTATCTTTAGGTCATTGTAATTCTGCCAGTTTCTGCTGGTCCTATCGGTTTTCCCATCATGCTTCCAACCATCTCCCAGTTTAAGTCTTTAACTTCCAGATAATTTTCTGCAGCTTTCACTATTATTTTGATTTTTTCGTTTTTTCTTGTTGTCTGTGCAGTACAATTGATCACTTCCACCATGAATTGAACACATGTTTCTTTTTAACAATTAGTGAGTCTTCTTCAATTTTGGGACATTTCTCCAGAGGTTTGGAATTTGCTGTGTGTTGAAAAGTAGGTTTGGGTTTTTCTAACTGAGATGGGATCCTTTTTTCAGCTTCGGCGTACGTAATTCCAAGCTCAAATTTAAATTTTGTATTTCCTCAGACCTTTTGCTTGCTTCACAGCCACAATAAGCAGCAGTATGTTCTCCACCACAGCTACAGCATGTTATTTTAGCTTCTTTTCCACATTTTCCATATTCGTGTTCTCCTGCACACCTTCCACATTGCTGTCTCCCTTTACAAACTGCTGCTATGTCTCCGAATTTTTGGCAATTGAAACATCTCAGAGGTGGAGGATTGTAAATGCTAACATTGTAGCTGATGTAATCAATGAATACTTTACTGGGTAATTGTTCTTCCTCGAATCTAATTAACTACGATAAACTGTCAGATCTTTCTCCATTTCTTGTTGTTTTTAATCGTTTTACTTATTTTACTTTTGCACCGCTTATGTTTTCTAGAATTTCTTTTTGAGAAACTCTTAGAGGAACTCCTCCAATGACTCCCCTGCTGATCTTTTTGTTCTCCACCAAGCTGCACTGAACTCTTATCCCGTCATCCCGTTTGTTGATCCGAATGGCTTTACCTTGCTGAGCGCTGTCTCTGCAGTTAATAAGCAAGCCTCCACTGTAAAGGATTCTGGCACCTCTGACTTCTCCTACTAGTTTATTTATGGTTTTTGTTAAGTGAACCGATTCCAATTTGTAAAAGAGTCTGCCTGATTAACGACTTTGAATATGACTTTGTACTCATTCTGTTTTGCTGTGGAATGTATGGATTGATCATCACTTGAATGTTCTGAACTGGACTCCCCCTCAACTGATCTCTGTTTTTTTTCTAGCTTTTTCAAATTTTTTGAGGCTACCCTCTTCCAATCGTCTTCATTATCACTATTTCCCTCTTCCATCCCACAAGAATTGCTTCCTGTTTCCTCACTACTCACGGCCCTGTACATTTCTCCACAAGCGACTTCGAAATACGCGCCATGCACCAAACGACCATACGCCACCGCTGTGACTCGTCTCCGTTGCTGTAGCTCTCTCTCTCTTACTCCCTCAACTGCGCAGATGGATCTGAACAACAGCTTCTGTCCCACCTCTTTTCTTTTTTCTTTTTATTATAATTATTATTAATTATAATAACCATCACATACAGTAGACAAGGTGTCGGCATCAGATGTATACAAACCTGAAAAAAAACGAATACAACAAAACAAAACAAAACATTTAAAATAATAACAAATAAACAAAGCACAAACAAACAAACAAAAAAAGAAAATACAAGCACACATACATTAGGGGTGTCTCATCAGCTCCAGATTGTTTATCAGTCCACAGTCCAAAGAAATGACTGTTTGATAAATTGGTGTCTCTAAATTGCCCTTGCGTGTGAGCATGGTTTTATGTCTCTGTGTTGGACTGGTGACCTGTTTCGGGTGAACCCTGCCTTTTGCCCATATGCTGCTGGAAATACGCACTGGACTCCTGTGACCCTGATGAATAAGGACATAGATGGAATTCAGTTAAGTTTGGAATGTTGGGGAAAAGCCAGTAGTACACATCATCCCTCAAAGCTTTGCAATAGATACATTCATAGAAAAGATGTTCAGTAGATTCAATATCACCATCACAAAATAAACAAGCGTTATCATCAATGGCAAATCAAAGTCTAAGAAATTCCTTAGAAGCAGGGGTGGATTTAGGAAATTTGGGGCCCTAGGCAAAGACAGGCATGGGGCCCTGTGAATTGAGAAGACAACATATAGAACAGACCCATTATACAGATACAGAAATTTTTATAGAATAGAAATTTGAGGATGTCATGTATCTTCAAGTTTGTCTATGTCACTGTAACTCGGAGGAAAGAATCTCTCTCTCATTTATATATATATAAACTAACAGGATTACCGGCTGATTCTGGCAAAAGGCTAACTGGTTGAAAGATTAGAGTTCCTGAATGGATTACTGGTTCAGTGGCTAGAAAATCAGGCATTGGAACAGGTTCAAGTCTAACTGGGTTATTTTCTGGTTCTGGAGCTGGATCTGGCTGGCGTGGAGCTGAATGTGGTGACATGAAGGGGAAGATATCCTCTCTATCCCCATAAAAATAAGTCCAAAGATCAGACTCATGGATGTGGGGAGCTCTAACTGTTTGATGTGTAACTGGTGGGCCTGTCTTGAGTCCTTTAACGGATGGAGCTAGATGAAGGTCAAGAACATGAGAGCAGAAACTAACCTGGCTCGGAAAGGAACTGGAATCCTGAATCTGAGGCTGTACGGCTCTGGGTCTAGTTTGCATTTCTATATCTATCCCTACTGCTAGCTCTATGAGGTCCTCAAGGTTAGCTGGCTCATCGTAAAAGGTTAGCTCGTTTCTGACAGGTTCATTTAAAGCTTGGAGAAAAGCGGTCTTAAGTGCAGACTCGTTCCACCCGGAAACGGCTGCTTTTCCCTGGAACTCGGAAGAAAACTCGGCAACGGATCTATTTCCCTGTTTAAAATCAAATAGTCCGCTTGAAACACAAGATTTAATTGTGACCTGATTAAAGGTCCTTTCAAACTCCAGGATGAATTTCTCATATGTACAGTTTATTCTAATTTTAGGCGGAAATCTGGTCTCCGCCCATTCAAGGGCTTCACCGGACAGAAAAGAAACGACAAAAGCAATCCTATCTTTATCATAAAGAAAACTAGAATCATGAAATCCAAAAAACAACTGACACTGAAATAGAAATCTCCTGAGCTTACTTGGATTGCCGGAAAATCTCTCAGGCAGAGAAGGGCTGAGTGCAGAAAACGACGGGCTGGGTTCTGACCAGAAAGGAGGATTATTATCTTGACTGGGAAGTGACGTCATTGCCGGTGACCTAGGAGACGGAAGTGAACTCGGAGCAGGACGTGTCGCTGACGTGGCGTTAGCATTATCCAAGTAGCTAGCGAGTATTTGATTCTGCTGTAACTCACGGAGGGTTTGTGTATGTCCATGGATCTGAGCGTCCCGTTCCTCAATCCACCGACGGAGGTGATCTGCTGGGCTTTGTGTTTGGCCGCAGTGTTCTGTCATGATGGGTTATGGAGGCAAGCCCAAGTTGCAGAACACACACGGAGGAGGCAGGAAAAAAGTTCAAATGTTTATTAAAGGTGTCGTCCTATAATTCTCTTCTTGACGACTTAAAATTGAAGCTAAGTTTTATAAAAATTCAAAGTTCTTAAAAAGCAGAAAAAGTCTCAAACAAGGATCAAAAAATTTAGACAGAGGCCGCTGAGTCCAGGTCCAGTGAGTTTATTGCTAAACACTACATATTTACACAGCGCTGGTGAGCCGAAGCTGACAAATGGTGAAACCAGCTCCCTTTTATACATTTCTTATCGGTGGAAAAACCCCCTTCAGAACATATTTCAGTCATTGGTAAAGGTCACATTGATATTTATCTGCAAAACACGGTAACATTCATAGACACATCTCATACTTGTGAGAGCACTCTCTCAGGCCATGCAGAAACTTATGACGGTTTAGTCAAAAACATGTTGAAACTTATCCTTTCCCTACTTTAAGCCATGTCAGTCTGGCCTAGTGTTCCTCTTTGTGTCTCAGTCAAAGCATCACCCCTTCTGGGATCAGTACTGCACATTGTGCCTTGAAAATAACAACTCTATTTATCACAAGTTGTATGGCCAAATTTTGCTGGGCTGGTTAACCTTGATATGTCAAATACTTCATTTTTATGAGGGTGCTTTTTCTTATCACTAAGGGCCTTAATCCTGTGCTTTCCAGCAGATGAGTGTGCTTTTCTTCCTCTTACAGTCAGGTGCAGCAGTTACACACACTCATTGCTCTGTTTTTCTCCTCTTGGCCTACATAAATATATTCATGAACACAATTCTCTTTAATCATTTAAAACTTTTGATTCTTGTTTTATTCTAATCATTTATGACAAATAATACACTACATTTCCCCCCTTTGATCCTAAAAAGGATCAATTTACGTGATTATGCAGGTGATAACTAATCTAAAACACTTTAAATGTGAACTCACCCAAGTGACAAAAGTTTATATATATATTGTGCACACTAAACTAAACGTGAGATTAAATACACACCATATAGTAGAAGTGAGTAATATAAGATGTGGTGGTGTCTGAGTAAATATTAAACTAATAAAATGCAGAAAACAGAATATATAAAAACAAAGAGGGATCCCCCTCTTGGCTACCTTAAGAGGACCCGTCCTCGTTGCTTACTTTTTTTTTTTTAGCAAGATGTTCTAATTCTGTTTTCTCAGCAGAGGCAAATACCAATGCCCAAGCAGCATCTTGTGTTACGAGGTCACTGCAATTATCCCCTACATAGGTGGTCTTTCACACCCATAAATACACACACACAAACAAAAAGCTTCATCAGGCCCTTCATGAATTGGGCATAAACTGTTTTGGTCATAGAGGTGATTTCAGGCTTGAGATCACTGTTGGTGTTGTATGACTCCAGCGGATGAGCCAAGAACTTTGCAACATGATGAGCTTCGGCAAGATCAAGCTTTATGTCATCTGCTATGACCATGAACATAGCCAGTACGCCTGGAATGGGTGGTGGCGGATAATTATATTGGTGGGGTGACGGTGGTCGTCGATCCTCGGGATTCTCAGGACTGGCAGGGGTGCTGGTTGGACCGAGATCAATACTGAGGTCCCCTGGTGGCATCGAGATGGACAGTGGCTTCCCAGTAGGTGATGGTGGTTGATCATCAGGCTGCCTGCTGGGTGTCATCATAGGTTGATCCTCAGGCTGCCTGCTGGGTGTCATCATAGGTTTGCTCCAACCCAAAGGTGCACTGCTTGGCCCCTCTGCAGGATCTAGTAGGTACCTGGGAGGAAGATATGGGCATCCTACCCCTAGTGATGGGCCTAACGACGCCAGTGCAGCTTGTAAATTCATTTGGTTTTCTTCATATTCATCATAACTAGCCTCTGCCATGTTCAATAATCTACCTGTGGGGACATAGTATGGCAAATTTAGGCATCATCTGAAGGCATATTATCTCTTATATCTATGGATTATTCAGCATGCAAGTTGCTATATCTACGTGAGTAAGTATATAAGTCATTGTTATGCAAAATATTTATATATATACACTGTTGTTATTAAAGAAATGCACGTACCTGGTGAGGGTGGAAGGTGATCATGGTTATGTTTTATATCTCTTGGTCCAATTGTATCTCTACAACTGGGAACTGACCAGTTACACTTACAACAAGTCTTGAGACCAGTCCCCGAACAAGGGGTATGATGCAACACACAACTATCAATATAATCAGCATTACTGCCCCTAGAATCATTCCTGCTGCCTCAAGATATTTTCCCCTTCCAAGCTTGTGAAACCAATCCCAGAATCCCTTCAGCTGAGTGTTCCAATTAGCCGGGAATAATCTGAAGGGCTGGTAATTTTTTAGCATTATAACAGGCTATACAATCATCTTTCGGGCGCTTTTTGGCTTTGAACATTGTCTGGACAGAGTACTGAATCCATTGTTGGAACATGTTGGTTTCACTTTAATTTGTCTAGATCTCTTTTCTGCCTTTTGTTTACCAATTTTAACATTCTATGCGCTTTCCCTACCGTCATTACCTGCTCTGTTAATGTATTTTGGCATATGTACATTTTGCATCTTACCTCAATGATCACCATCCCATCCTCACGGCAGTCCATGCTTTGTGGAACTCCAAGCCAATGTTTCCCCATTGAGTTACCTAAAATTTCTTCAGACATTACATAATCATATCCTTTGACTTGCACATGCATTAGTGATAAATTTTCTCCATCATTATTATTGATTACCCCTTGGTTAGTAGCTAGTGTTACCATTGCTAGTGCACATGTTTGTGTGTGACGCATTAAATGTGTGTGTGCACTGTTAGTATTAATTTTCATAAGATCCCCCCTTGTTAACCCACAAAGGGTTAATACAACAAGAAGTTAATCAAAGTCTGAAGAAGGCGCATACGGGAGATGCCCAGACGGCGATGGGGTGGGCGGGACCGAGTCGATCGACGGCCCACTTGACGCGGAGGAGGAGGGGGAAAGGGAGGGGATGAGAGGGAAAGATGCAGGTGAGGGATGTTAAGGGGACAGGACTCCACCAGCATCTGATGGGCCAGAAGAAAGAAGTTCGTCCAGTGCCTGAACGACGGATGGATCTGGGTGAGACCCAGAAGAAGTCTCAGTGGCAACAGGATCATCATCATTGCCACCAGAATCAGAAGGCGGATGGGAAGCATAAGAATGAACACTGTCATCCTCAGAGTCCCCTGGCATTGGTGATTGGCGGGCTGCCAAACGTGCCGAACGTCTGTGGACGCCGGACGTGGAGGGGAGTGGGTGCGCATCAGTGCCCGACACCGGTGCAACATCTACAGTCTGTGAGCTAGTGGAGGGGTGCTGCGGAGGGAGACTTGTTGCTGCCCTGTCAGCATGCGCAGAGCCCGTCGGTCCTGGAGCAAGGCCAGGTGGGTCTGGAGGCCGATGCCTGGTGCAGTGGTTTTTATGAAACCAGAAGGGCTTACCTTCAACTTTCAGGGCAGTGGGAGTGGTAAGCACAACTTTAAACGGGCCTTCCCTACGAGGCTCGTTCCACTGACGTCTAAAGACGCGTATGAACACACTGTCACCAACTTGAACGTCCCTGACGTCCACTGGAATGTGTGTCTCGTCTCGGCCGTGAGCTGCTTTCACCTGTTGAAATATAAGCCTGTGAATGCGTGTTAAGGACCTGAGATAGTCCCCCATTTCACGTTCAAGCTGTGCCAAGGAGACCTCCTGCAGCAGGGGTCCACGAACCTGTGGGAGAGGCATTGGTCGACCTGTAAGCATTTCATGGGGAGTAAGATGGGTTATTCGGTTAGTTTGAGAGCGCATTGCCATCAATGCAACAGGCAAGGCGTCCACCCAAGTCAAACGGTTGTTGCTGTCAGCTATTATCTTTGCTATCTTTGATTTCAGCACTCCATTAGCTCGTTCCACGGAGCCCTGTGACTGGGGATGATACACACAACCAAACTTCTGTGTTATGCACAACAGTTTAAACATTTGCTGGATCACCTGTGAAACAAAATGAGGTCCGTTATCAGATGATATTGTATCAGGCATGCCAAATCTGGGAAAAACTTCTTTACACAAAAATCTTGCTGCAGCTTTGTGGTCATTCTTAGCAGTGGGGCATGCCTCCACCCATCTGCTAAACCTACATACAACCACCAACATATATCTCTTTCCCTGAACCCGAGTTATCATGTCAACGTAATCCATCATCAGATGGCGGAAGGGACCGTCTGGCATGGGAATATGTGCTAAGGGCTGTGTGAACATCTTACGCACATTATATTTAGGACAATGCGGACATAAGGCCAGTTCTCTGTCTACCATTGGTGTCATATAAGGTGACCACCAGACTGCCTGTAACTTTTGAATAACTTGGGCTCGTGAACAATGATCAGGTCCATGCATTATTTTAATCGCCGTTGGTAATAAGGACAAAGGTAGTACAAAATGTCCTCAAGAACTATGCCACAATCCATCGTGGGGGTGTGTTAACCGAGCTGCCCCCCTTTGCACCCAGAGACGCTTTTCTGCTTCAGATACGTTATTTTGGGCTTCTATTAAGGAGGCCAAATTAGTAATGGGTTCACACTCAGCTACATGAACCATTGGTCCCTGTACTGCTGAACCTGTGGCTTCTTTAGCTGCCTCATCTGCTAAGTTATTTCCAATGGCAATAGGTGTTTTTGCTGTTTGATGGGCTGCACATTTTACAATGGCCAACGCAGATGGAAGTTGCATAGCTTTTATTAATTCCACAACAGCTTGCCCATGTGTTACTGGGGTGCCATCTGTTCTAACAAACCCTCGTTGTTTCCAGATGCTAGCGTTTATATGGCATACCCCGTACCCATAAGCACTGTCAGTATAGATTGTCACTCTTTTACCATTAGCCAATTTACATGCTGCTGTTAATGCTTTTATCTCTGCCAATTGGGCAGAGCAAGGTTGATCTAAGCTCATTGATTGTACTTTGGTAAAGGTCCCATCAGGGTTAAGTTGGACTATTCCATATCCCGCTCTATTACCTGTCTCACCTCTGACACATGATCCGTCTACGAACAGTGTCAAATCAGATGGGATTGGATGATTGTATAAGTCCTCTCTTACCTTCATGAAGGTGTCCGTCTCCTGGAGACAATCATGGGGCTCACCTTCTGTGGGCAGTACCATTCTTGTGGCTGGATTAATGGTGGTACAGCGTTGTATTGTTAAGTCAGGTCCTGAAAGCAGAACTTCATAACCTGTTCGACGAGCTTGTGTTATCACAAAACGTGGACTGGTGAGCAGTGCATGTAATTGATGTGATGTGTACAAAATGATAGGGTGGCCCATAGTAATAACTGAGGCCTTTTTGTATGCGAAGGCTGCTGCTGCCAAGCCCTGGTAGCAGGGAGGCAAACCCTCTTCGACACCATCTAATTTTGTGCTGTAATAAGAAATTGGCTGTTTACCTGTTGGGGTGTCTTGCATCAATACTGCACATGCATACCCTTGTCGCTCAGCCACATAGAGATGGAATGGTTTGCCATAATCTGGATTGGCCAGAGCAGGAGCAGTTTGGAGATCCTGTTTCAGCAGCTGGAACGCACCCTCTGCTTCATCTGTCCATTGCAATTGAGCCGACTGGTGTCCTTGACCTGCGGCTTTAATCAGTGCTCTCAGTGGAGCCGTTTTGATGGCATAATCGCACACCCACGGTCTGCTGTAACCTGCCATGCCAAGGAAAGACAACATGTGACCAACAGTCCGAGGTTTGGGCATTTGAGTTATGGCTTCCAGTTGGGACGGTGCAATACACCTCTTGTCCCCACTGAGTTGCCTGCCGAGATATTCCACTGTTTGCTGGCAGAATTGCAATTTTTGTTTACTTACTTTGTGTCCTCCTTCTGCCAAAGCAGTCAACACTGTAATGGAGTCTCTTTCACACTGCTCTTTGGAAGCAGAACAAATCAAAATGTCATCAACATACATCAACATTGTAGATGGTATGTCAAGGTGATTTAAGTCATTTGCCAGTACTCGATTGAAAATTGATGGTGAGTGTACAAAACCCTGTGGTAATCGTGAATAAGTATATTGTTGGCCTTTATAGGTGAATGCAAACAAATACTGAGAATCTGGATGGACCGGTACACTGAAAAATGCTGAGCACAGATCTATCACAGTAAACCATTTGGTACCTGGGGGTATATTACTCAGTAATGTGTGCGGGTCTGGTACCACTGGTATCTCTTCTGCTACAATGGCATTAATTAATCTTAGATCATGGACTAGTCTATAGTCATTACTGTTGGGTTTTCTGATGGGAAAAATTGGCGTGTTACAGGGACTTGCTGTTGGTTTAAGAACTCCTGCTGTTTCTAATCCTGTAATAATAGGCTGTATTCCTTCTACTGCTTCTCTTTTAAGTGGGTATTGTCTTTGGAAGGGCAATTTAGCATTTGGTTTGATGGTGAATTTGATGGGGTCTGCTGATTTCACTAATCCTACATCTGTTTTACTTTTAGACCATACTTGCTCTGGGACCTGTTCTAATAGGGATTCATGTTCTGCTGCCACTGCCATTTGTCTTTTCCCAGGAACTTTAATGTGTTCTGCTATGACTTCATCAGCTTGTGAGAATGAGATCTTAAAGAACAGTCCATCTTTGGATAATTTAATGCAGTCCCATGCTGTGTTGACCCATTCAGTAACTTGCTTGGCTTTTTGAACCATGGGTCCTAAGTCATGTGACTCATACTCGTCTGCAATCATGTGTTTTGCCTTTGTCATAAAACATGGTACAATGGAGAGGGAGAAAGGGTTCTTTGGAGTTCTCATAGTGATTCATTATCAGGGGTCTCCATGTTTCCCACTCTAGTTGGAGGAAGGAAGTTGGTGATGTGAGTTTCAGCCAAAATACTTGGTCTTCTGGTTCATGACTTGTTGTCTGTGGGGTCTTTTGTAGACCCAGTGGCATCATGTAGGCTTCATTGTCGTCTATTGCTTCAAAAGAAATTCCATTCGGGGTACATTTGATTTTAGCATTGAGCTGGCACAGCACATCTCTACCCAGCAGATTTATGGGCGTATCTTCTGAGTAAAGCAGTGGTGCACACACAGTCTTTTCACCTATGATCATGGGAACTGGCTTAGTCATGGGTATTATTTGGGTCTTCCCAGAGAAACCTACTGTTCGAATCTTTGATGCTGAGAGAGGCAGGCCAATTCCACTTTTTCCTATACAGGAGTAGGCCGCTCCTGTATCAATCATGAAGCGATGATGGCTGTCATATATTGTGACATCAATGGTGGGTTCTGTTTGTGGACGTTGGGTTAATACAGGTAGAATAGCCTCTCCATCAGGTTTCTCTGGGCACCCCTATAGCCAGTACGTGTCTTGTCCCGTTCCATAGATGGCTGGTCCCGCAGTAGGGGGCTGGGGTCCCATCCATGGGTTAGTGGGGCAGTCTCTTTGTATGTGTCCAATTTGTCCACATCCCCAGCATTGCATTCTCACTCGCTGTTGTCCCATGTCTGGACCTGCTTGTGGCATCTGCTGGTATTGGCCTTGAGGGGGCCTTCTTGGGGCTCCTTGTGGGCCTCTCCATCTTCCCCGCATAGGTGGCCCCCCTCGTCCCCTTCCGAACGTTGCTTGTTGGGGACCTCCTCCTTGGTTTAGATGCACATAAATAGGAGGGACTGGTTGGGGTTGGGTCTGCTGTGGCAGGGCTCCTCCCACGAGTGGCGCTGCTGGATACTGCATCTGCTGTGTGGGTGGAGGAATAACAGGAGACACTACTGGTGCTTGTACCACTGCCTCCCCTGTTGGTGCTCCCTCGGTTGGGGGTGTGGCCACCACAGTCAGTGCAGCTTGATGCTTGGGCTTCTCTTTCTTTGCTTTGGACAATTCCCCAATCTGCAGCTGGGTTAGCTTGGTGGCCAGCATCTTGCTTTGGTCATCAAAGGCCCGTTTCTCGGCCCGATGCATGTTTACATAGTGATTAACATGCTCGGAGAACAGAGGCCAGTCCATCTTCATGAGCCCCACAACTCCGTCCAGTTTGGCTTGTACTTCTTTGGGCATGGCCTCTCTGATGTAGGTTCTGAATAGAGGGCCAGATGTTTTCAGTTCATTCCCATCACTTCCAGTCTCTGTTTTCCATTTCTGTTGGAACCTGTGCAGAAACTGGGCGGGGCTTTCATCATCCTTTAGGCATTCTTGTCTCAGCTTAGTTGGATCACTGCAGGTGGGGTATTTGTTCCTTACGGCTGCCCACACCTTGGGTCTTATTTGGTTGAATGGTATCTTGTCATACTGGTGTGAGGTCATGACCCTTGGAAGCTGGGCTTCGTCAAACACTTCTCTGGCTGCTGAGTGTCCTGCTGTCTTAATCAGCAATGCCTTGATGTCTCCAGCTGCCAGATTGATGCCTCCAGTGATTTCTTCCAGCTTTTCTATCCACCTGTCAGCACCATCTGCCAACGGGGTCAGCCTTCCAGCAAGTGTGATCATGTCCATAAATGACCATGGCACATATCTGTCTTCTTGAGGTCCTTTAGACAGCAGGGGAGCCATATAGGCCTTTTTTTGATCTGACTCTGTCTTCTGCTGTCGTGCTTGGTACCTGGTCATCATTGAGTGAGGGCCGCTTTTTTCTATTTGCAGGTCCACTTCACATTCAGCTGTGAGTGGCTCCCGTCCTTTGGTCGCTGGTCTGTCTTTCTCCTTTAACCCCTTATGGCATGGGTCTGTTGACAGTGGCATGTCTGAGCCTTCTTCTTCCATTCCATCATGCAACCAGTCGGTCTCCTCACTCTCTATGAAGACTTCCTCCTCGCTTCTTCTCTCCTCTCCCTCTTTTATTTTAGCTTCTTCAATCAAGGCCTTAGTCCATGGATTTGCCTGATCTGGGGCGTCATTTCGGGCCTGTAGTATGAGCTGCTCTGTTTCCATCCTTTTCTGTTTTTCTAATACTTCCTCAAATTTCTTCAATTTTTCTTTCAAATGCTTTAGTCGTTTCATTTGTACTTCTTTTTCCAATTTTTCCTCCTTCGCTATGAGTTTTACATATTCTTTCGTCAGCTCCACCACCTCCTGGTTTATTTGTTCCATTAGTTCTGGCGATTCATCCAAGACTAGCTTGGTCACGGGCTCTGAGTGTTTTGCTGATTTTTTCAACGATGACTTGGTCCTGGGTTCTGAGTGGCTTATGGGGCCTCTTTGATATGGTGAATGCCTGCGACGTGCTGGGGGTAGGGAACGACTATGGGGAGCTTTTCTCCTTACTTCTGGGGTTCTCTCCCAATCGTCTTCTCCATCACGGTATTTACACTCTGTCTGTGGTGTGTTGTTTATTTCTTCTTCTGTTATTTCTATTTCTTCCTCTTCCTCTTCTAATACTAATTTAAGTTGTCCAGTTATCTTTCCCTTGCTCCCTGATTCTACTACTACTGGGTACAGGCCTGCTATGCTAGGGCAATAGGGTGGTGGCTTATGATCAGTGTAGTCAGGGGCTGTTGGGCTCTTTTGATGTTCAACTTTAAAATATCTCAGGATATCTCTCTGTTCAGCATGTTTCTGTTTCTTATGCAAATGCACTCGGTCACGCCTTTTTTCCTTATTTCTTAATTGTTATTCAACCTCGTCACAGCATGAAGGATCAAAGCTGCCCTCTTTAGGCCAACGGTTTCTTCCAGATGTCATCTTATGCCATTCTGTCATGCATTTTTGAATTTTGCGCTTATTGGAGGGGTGTGTCATTATTACCAGTTTGGCAGGCGTTAACCCCTCGGTCTGTTTGCTCGCATTAGCTCCCATGGCAATCAGCAGTCACTTAACCTTTAGGGTCTGTGCTTATTTACCAGTCTTTGTAATCCTCAGTTAATTTTTATCTTAACTGGTTCTGCTCTCTTCAATACAGATCGTGTTTATTTTCTTTTAGTTTCTTTCCAGTTAATTTACTTCCTAAATTTAGATCTCTTCAATTTTGAGATAAAATCTTTAATAAAACAAATTTGTAATTTTATTTTGCACTTTCACTAATTTTATACCTTATATATTTTACTTTATGTAGACTATAGTTTGTAATAATATATACTTATAATATCTTTATCTTATAAAGCTTACAATTTTTTCCAATCTTATTTAGGAATTTTGTTATTTTTATTTCATTCTCATAACTCTAGTGTTTTTTGTTTTTTTTGTTTTTGTTTTTTCCTTCAGTTATCAATTTTGTTTTCCAATCCTTATTAATTTTCAGGTTATTCTTTTTAACTATATTCTGTACTAACTACTTCTATTAATTTATTATTATATCTTTAAGCTTTAACAATATTATAATCTTTATTTATTAATATCACCCACCCCTTACTTCCCCTCAGTCACTCAACTCTTTCACTCGACACACTAACAAAGACACACAAGACAAATGATTATATATATTTACAGTGCACTTCCTTTTCCTCACTGTTTCCTACAGTGGCACATACGTTTTTCCCTGCTGCCCCCGGCTACACCCAGATAACTGGAAATGCATAGACGTCCTCCGGTTGGTCGAGCGGTACTATTCTCCGATTATCGCTTAATCGGTAATATTCTGGCTATCCCTTAGCCTGGCTATCGCTTAGCCTCTCAATACCTTTTCCTCACTGTTTCCCTACAGTGGCACAATACCTTTTCCTCACTGTTTCCCTACAGTGGCACAATATTCCAATACCTTAAGACTACTTAAGCCTTCTCGTGGAGCACCCTGACTACCTTAGTCACTGATACCCTCACGTAACACGCGTACACTATTGGTTCCGGATTTTATGGCTTCCACAGACTATGTCAAAACGCTTTGACCAATCTGTCCCTTTACCAATCATCCGCTCAGAACAACACGTGTTAAGCTTAACTTATTTACAAAATAATCCAAACACAAGACAGTTTAACACAAACATTAATAACACCTAAAACATACATTCATACATACACATTCATACGTACCTGGACCCTTCCTCAGCTTAGTCTGCCTTTGGCATATTCTTATATAAATTCTTATAAAATTTGGAAATTACTTTATTAAATTTGGAAAACTAGGTTCTTTTAGAAGAGCTTTGTGACGCCTGACACCCACAAGCAGTCGCCGGAGGCTGGTTCCCCACTAATTTAGAAAATTATAACAAATTAGCTCACCTTTAACCGGTGAATTTCTGGGCCCGTTTGGGGGTTCCACGCCTTCCAGCTGGTGCCTGCAGATCGTCCGACGTCCCCTTTTTGCTTTTCTCCTGGCTGGCTCCGCCAATTATGTCGTCCTATAATTCTCTTCTTGACGACTTAAAATTGAAGCTAAGTTTTATAAAAATTCAAAGTTCTTAAAAAGCAGAAAAAGTCTCAAACAAGGATCAAAAAATTTAGACAGAGGCCGCTGAGTCCAGGTCCAGTGAGTTTATTGCTAAACACTACATATTTACACAGCGCTGGTGAGCCGAAGCTGACAAATGGTGAAACCAGCTCCCTTTTATACATTTCTTATCGGTGGAAAAACCCCCTTCAGAACATATTTCAGTCATTGGTAAAGGTCACATTGATATTTATCTGCAAAACACGGTAACATTCATAGACACATCTCATACTTGTGAGAGCACTCTCTCAGGCCATGCAGAAACTTATGACGGTTTAGTCAAAAACATGTTGAAACTTATCCTTTCCCTACTTTAAGCCATGTCAGTCTGGCCTAGTGTTCCTCTTTGTGTCTCAGTCAAAGCATCACCCCTTCTGGGATCAGTACTGCACATTGTGCCTTGAAAATAACAACTCTATTTATCACAAGTTGTATGGCCAAATTTTGCTGGGCTGGTTAACCTTGATATGTCAAATACTTCATTTTTATGAGGGTGCTTTTTCTTATCACTAAGGGCCTTAATCCTGTGCTTTCCAGCAGATGAGTGTGCTTTTCTTCCTCTTACAGTCAGGTGCAGCAGTTACACACACTCATTGCTCTGTTTTTCTCCTCTTGGCCTACATAAATATATTCATGAACACAATTCTCTTTAATCATTTAAAACTTTTGATTCTTGTTTTATTCTAATCATTTATGACAAATAATACACTACAAAGGTTCTGAACACGAGAGAATAAACAGTTCTGAGAATGTTTCACTGAAGTCTTGACTGAGACCGGAGACTGTTGGTTAACAGAGTTCATGAGAAGCTAAGCACCTAGCTTCAGGCTTAGCATGGCAGACCTTGATTTGAGCTTCCAGCTCACTGCAGAGAACAACAGGAAATATCCACATAGGATTCTTCAGGCTGAGCATCCAGCTCATTGCAGAGAACAACAGGGAATATCCACATAGGAACCTTCATGTAAACTCCACATAGAAGTCTTCAGCTTAAATCCACATAGGGATCTTCAGGTTGGCTCACCAGGGCAGATAGCAGGTTAAGCTCACCTAGAGCGTCAGACTAGAGGCAGGTTTCCTGTGATGCAGCTCTCCCAGAGCTTCAGGCCAGAGACAGGGTTCCAGTGAGACAGCTCTCCCAGAGCTTCAGGCCAGAGACAGGGTTCCAGTGAGGCAGCTCTCCCAGAGTTTGGCTCACGAGGGCAGGCTAGGAAGGTTAAGCTCATCCAGAGCTTCACGAAGAGACAGGAGGTTAAGCTCATCCAGAGCTTCACGAAGAGACAGGTTTCCTGTGAAGCACAGACAAAGGAGAGATTAGAATCTGATCTCACACTAGAGATAACTAAGATTCTTCCAGTAACAGAGGCTCAGGTTGCTAACCAACTAAGATCAACACTGCGGCGTCGAAGCAAGGTCTGGCAGGAGGTTATAAAGTGGAGGTCTCCTGATGAGTAGATGGAAATCAGGTGTGCTGGAAGGTTCCAGCTCCAGAAGACCCACGGCGCACTCTGCTGGAGGCAGAGGGTAATCTCCAGATCCCAACAGTAACTCCAGCCCTAAGGGAAAATAACAAAGAGCAGAAGAGGATCCTCGGCGCCCTCTGGTGGGCAAGCCTGAGGATCCCAACACAAATAAGTAATAGCTGTATTAACCATACATGTAAAAGGAGTTTTAGGGGGCCCCCCAGGAGCCCGGGGCCATAGGCAACTGCCTAGTTTTGCCTAATGGTAAATCCGCCCCTGCTTAGAAGGGTAAACACCTGTAAAGATTTTAAAGTGGACTTCATTGGGTTTACAAGGAATCAGAAGATTTCAATAATTTGTTCTAATTTGAACTCTTTTAGACTTGGGGAAGAAATGCAATGTAAAATTTGGGTTTGATACAAAAGGAAACAAAGTGCTAGTAAAGATAATTTTTGAGTTTTTTAGTGTATTATCTGTGATACTGTGTCACATTAATCAGAAGCCTAGGTAGCACAGGGGTTCTGTTAAAAGGGTTCTCATAAAAACCTTTAGCTGTGTATAAAATATTTGGGGGAATAGGTGTAATATTTTTTGAAATTCACTTTTGGTTATCTGTAAATTATATTTAATTCTGAAGTCTTCATAAGACATAATCCCTATATTATTGTCATGTTCGGTTAAGTTTCCTAATCCACATGCAGAAACACTTCGGAAACAGGAATAAAAGTTCCAAAGTTGATTGAAACAAACAGATTGATTAAAGAACTGATCCTGGGGATTATCAGGTCCAGGACTGGTCACGACTGGTTTCACTGCAGAGGGGGACAGGATGGTTGGCAGAAGCCCAGGTAATTTTGCTGATTGGGTGAGTGCAGGTCTATACCTGTTCTGAGGTTTGAGCAGAGCGGCAGAGGGGGGGACCAGGAGGGTCCAGAGGCTGTAGGCTGGCAGAGGGCTAGGCCAAGGCAGAGCTTGGTTTGTGATTTTGCTGGTTAGGATCAGAGCTTCTCTTTCAGTTTCTCCTAAAAGCGGGCAGGCAGGTATCTGACAGGTTTGATTCTCCAGGATTCTTCAGAGAACAGACAGACTGGTTTCAGACAGAGAAACTCTTCCAGGTTTCAGATTTCAGGCAGGTTCTTCCATAACTGGCATAACACTCTGGCACTGGAGTGTTGCTCTGCCTCTCCTTAAATGCTGGTCTCCTGATGAGCAGATGAGGAACAGCTGGTGAAGTCAGTTCCAGCTTCTGTCATACTGCAGGTCTGGTGTCTGTCTCTCTCTCTTCTCTGCAGGGTGTGATGGGCAGGTGCAGCTCATCTCGGTTATTTTTGGAGCCTACTTAAGGAGCTGGGACCAGGAGGAGGGCGTCAGTTCTTTCTCGCTACCAAAGTGGTATATGACCGACCAGTTTTCTAGATTCGTGTTCAAACCTGATCTAATCCTATGTCTCTGTTTTTCCCTCCTAGCCACCAACCAAGCCAGTTTGCCGCAGCCCTCCTCCAGGAGCCCACCTGCCTATCCACCCTCCTACAAACCATCACCTGAGGAGTGCAGAGTCAGTTGCTCCTGGACCCTGGACACATCCTTCCTAGCTCAAGACAACCTCAAGCCCCGTGAGTTCAGCATCCACCACCTTCCCTCCACCTCAGATCAGTTGTTCACCATCACCCATCTTTTCCCTAGGCTGTACCAGGAAGATCCTGCCAGACTCCATTTTCTGTTCCTTGTTTCAATAAACTTTTCCTTAAACTGATCTAACTGTCTCCGTGGTTGCCTTGATTCAGAGTCATTCTTCTCTCACTATGACAGCTTCAGGAGACCCAGTACGCCCTCTGGAGGAGAAAGGCAGACAGAACCCAGATACCAACAGAAACACAAACCCCCAGGAAGGGATCCTTGGCGCCCTCTGGTGGGCAAGCCTCCGGATGCCAACATTTATAATATATAATATATATTTAACATGGGATTTTATAGGAATATTAAAAGCACTAGATATTGGACAGTTTTTTAGAGGTAAAATTTCACATTTGTTTAAATTTAATTTAAGTCCTGAAGCCTTTGAGAATGTTTCTATCAATTTCATTCAGGTTATTTAAGAAGATGTTTTTGTCATCAGCTAGCTGACTAATAGAAAACTCTTTGCCTACTACCGATAACTTACCAAATTGATCGTTTTTAGTCAATATGGAAAGCATTTCCGCAGCAGCAATAAATAGCAGAGGAGATATTGGACAACCTTGTTTTCTACCTTTGTTGATGCGAAATCTTTGGGAGGTACCATGTGGAAGACCCACTGAACTGTTTGTATCTTATAAAATGTTTTAATTACATTAATAAAATTAATTCCAAACCAAAATAAATCTAAAGCTTTGAACATAAATTCATGTTCTATCATATCAAAGGCATTAAAAAAGTCTAAAAAGAATACAAAGCCTTCATTCTCAATTAAATGGTTATAGTAAATTAAGTCCAGAATAAGGCGGATGTTAATATGTATAGAGCGACCTTTTATAAACCCAGATTGAGTGTCCGAAATAATTTGGGATATTCCTGATTTTAACCTTTTAGTAAAAATGTGGGTCAAAAGCTTGTAATCATTATTTAATAGAGTTATTTGTCTTAAATTATCAAGAAGTGTTGGATCTTTTCCATCTTTGGGAATGAGCGTGATGACACCTTGTTTCATTGTGTGGGTTAAGCATCTGTGTTCTAATAGTTCTGTAAGCATTCCAAACACAAGTGTTCTGATGTTATCCCAAAAATGTTTATAAAAATGACTTGTTAAATGGCTTGACACTCAGAATTCCAACTAGAATTGTGATTAGACTTTTAGAATTCTGACTTGACTTTCAGAATTCTAACTAGAGAACTGACTTGACACTCAGAATTCCAACTAGAATTCTGACAGTGAAATTAGAATTCTAGTTAGAATTCCTAGAGTAAGGTCAAAATTCTAGTTAGAATTCTGAGAGTCGAGTCAGAATTCTAGTTAGAATGCAGAAAGTCAAGTCAGAATTCTGGTAAAATTTCAGAGTCAAGTCAGAGTTCTAAATTTAAGGTCAGAATTCTATTTAGAATTCAGAGAGTCAAGTCAGAATTCGAGTAAGAATTCAGAGTCAAGAAAGTCAAGTCAGAGTTCTAGTAAGAATTCTGAAAGTCAAGTCAGAATTCTAGCTGGAATTCAGAGAGTCAAGTCAAAAAAACTCTGAGAGTCAAGTCAGAATTCTAAGATTAAAGTCAGAATTCTATTTAGAATTCTGAGATTAAAGTCAGAAATCAGAGAGTCAAGTCAGAATTCTAAATTTAAGGTCAGAATTCTATTTAGAATTCTGAGTCAAGTCATATTTCTAGTTATAATTCAGAGTCAAGTCAGAATTGTATTTAGAATTCTGAGAGTCAAGTCAGAATTCTAGTTAGAATTCTGAGAGTCAGGTCAAAATTCTGAGAGTCAATTCAGAATTCTAAAATTAGTCAGAATTCTATTTAAAATACTGAAATTAAAGTCAGAATTCTAGTTAGAATACAGAGAGTCAAGTCAGAATTCTAGTAAAATTTCAGAGACTCAAGTCAAAATTCTAAATTTAAGGTCAGAATTCTATTTAGAATTCAGAGAGTCAAGTCAGAATTCGAGTAAGAATTATGAGAGCCAAGTCAGAATTCTGAGAGTTAAGTCAGAATTCGAGAAAGAATTCAGAGTCAAGTCAGAATTTATAGTTGGAATACAGAGAGTCAAGTCAGAATTCTAGTAAGAATTCAGAGAGTCAAGTCAGAATTTTAAATTTAAGGTAGGAATTCTATTTAGAATTCTGAGAGTTAAGTCAAAATTCTAGTTAAAATTCTGAAAGTCAAGTCAGAGTTCTAGTTAGAATTCTGAGAATCAAGTCATAATTCCAGTTAGAATTATGAGAGTCAAGTCAGAATTCTATTTAGAATTCTGAGAGTCAAGTCAGAATTCTAGTTAGAATGCAGAAAGACAAGTCAGAATTCTATTAAAATTTCAGAGTCAAATCAGAATTCTAAATTTAAGGTCAGAATTATATTTAGAAATCAGAGAGTCAAGTCAGAATTCGAGTAAGAATTCAGAGTCAAGTCAGAATTCTACTTAGAACTCTGAAAGTCACGTCAGAGTTCTAGTAAGAATTCTTAAAGTCAAGTCAGAATTCTAGTTAGAATTCAGAGAGTCAAGTCAAAATTCTGAGTCAAGTCAGAATTCTAACATTAAAGTCAGAATTCTATCTAGAATTCTGAGATTAAAGTCAGAATTCTAGTTAGAATTATTATAGTCAAGCTAGAATTCTAAAATTAAAGTCAAAATTCTGTTTTGAATTCTGAGAGTAAAGTCAATATTCTAATTAGAATTCTGAAGTTGAGTCAGAATTCTGAAAGTTAAGTCAGAATTCGAGTAAGAATTCAGAGTGCAGTCAGAATTCTAGTTAGAATTCTGAGAGTCGAGTCAGAATTCTAGTTAGAAGGCAGAAAGTCAAGTCAGACTTCTAGTAAGAATTCTGAAAGTCAAGTCAGAATTCTAGTTAGAATTCAGAGAGTCAAGTCAAAATTCTGAGTCAAGTCAGAATTCTAAGATTAAAGTCAGTATTCTATTTAGAATTCTTAGATTAAAGTCAGAATTCTAGTAAGAATTCAGAGTCAAGTCAGAATTCTAAATTTAAGGTCAGAATTCTATTTAGAATTCCGAGAGTCAAGTCATATTTCTAGTTAGAATTCAGAGAGTCAAGTCAGAATTGTATTTGTGAATTCTGAGAGTCAAGTCAGAATTCTAGTTAGAATTCTGAGAGTTAAGTCAAAATTCTGAGAGTCAATTCAGAATTTTAAAATTAAAGTCAGAATTCTATTTAAAATACTGAAATTAAAGTCAGAATTCTAGTTAGAATACAGAGAGTCAAGTCAGAATTCTAGTAAAATTTCAGAGACTCAAGTCAAAATTCTAAATTTAAGGTCAGAATTCTATTTAGAATTCAGAGAGTCAAGTCAGAATTCGAGTAAGAATTCAGAGTCAAGTCAGAATTCTGGTTAGAATTATGAGAGCCAAGTCAGAATTCTGAGAGTTAAGTAAGAATTCGAGAAAGAATTCAGTCAAGTCAGAATTCTAGTTAGAATACAGAGAGTCAAGTCAGAATTCTAGTAAGAATTCAGAGAGTCAACTCATAATTTTAAATTTAAGGTAGGAATTCTATTTAGAATTCTGAGGTAAGTCAAAATTCTAGTTAAAATTCTGAAAGTCAAGTCAGAGTTCTAGTTAGAATTATGAGAGTCAAGTCATAATTCCAGTTAGAATTATGAGAGTCAAGTCAGAATTGTATTTAGAATTCTGAGAGTCAAGACAGAATTCTAAAATTAAAGTCAGAATTCTATTTAGAATTCTGATATTAAAGTCAGAATTCTAGTTAGAATGCAGAAAGTCAAGTCAGAGTTCTAGTTAGAATTCTGTAAGTCAAGTCAGAATTCTGAGAATCAAGTCAGACTTCCGAGTCAGTTCAGACTTTTAGAAGTCTGAATTGACTCTCAGAATTTTGACTTTACTCTCAGAATTCTAACTAGACTTCTGACTTTACTTTCAGAATTCTAACTAGAATTCTGACTTGACTCATAATTCTACCTAGAATTGTGACTTGACTCATAATTCTATCCAGAATTCTGACTTAACTCTCAGAATTCTAAATAGAATCCTGATTGTAATTTTAGAATTCTGATTTGACTCTCAGAATTCGAAATAGAAATCTGACGTGACTCAGAATTTAACTGGATTTTTTTTCCTTTTTTTATAATTTATTTTTTAATTTTTAAAATAAAAAAAATTTTTTTTTTTCTTTTCATTTTTTTCCATCTTTTTCAGAATTGTGACTTGTGAATAGAATTGTGACTTAAATGTCAGAATGCTAACTAGAATTTTGACTTGACTCAGAATTCTAACTGGAATTTTTTTTTTTTCATTTTTTTTATTTTTTGTTAAATAATTTTTTTAAGATATTTGTAATTTATTTTTCATTTTTTTGAGAAAAAAAAATTCTAACTAGAATTGACTTTAATCAGATTTCTAAATAGAATTTTGACTTTAATTTTAGAATTCTGACTTGACTCGGAATTTTCACTTGACTCAGAATTCTGACAAGACATCTGACTTGACTCTCATAATTCTACCCAAAATTGTGACTTGACTCTCAAAATTCTAAATAGAATTCTGACTTTAATTTTAGAATTCTGACTTGACTCTCAGAACTGACTCAGAATTCTAACTAAAATCTTTTTTTTTTCTTTTTTATAATTGTTTTTTAAATAAAAAAAAATCTTAATTTTTTAGAATTTTTATTTTTCGTTTTTTTTAAGAAAAAAAAATCCTAAATAGAATGGACCTAAATCAGATTTCTAAACAGAATTCTGGCTTTAATTTTAGCATTCTGACTTGACTCAGAATTCTGACTTGACTTTTGGAATTTTGACCTGACTCTCAGAATTATAACTAGACATCTGACTTGACTCAGAATTCTAATTAGAATTCTGACTTGACTTTCGGAATTTTGACCTGACTTTCAGGATTCTAACTAGAATTGATTTTAATCTTGTATTCTAAATAGAATTGTGACTTAAATGTCAGAATTCTAACTAGAATTTTGACTTGACTCAGAACTCTAACTAGAATTTTTGTCTTTTTGTCTTTTTTTTCATTTTTTAAAATAATTTTCTGTTAAATTATGTTTTCATTTTTTTTGTTTTTTTAAATGTTATTTTTTTAGTTTTTTAAGAAAAAAATTCTAACTAGAATTGACTTTAATCAGATTTCTAAATAGAATTTTAACTTTAATTTTTGGATTCTGACTTGACTCTGAATTTTGACTTGACTCAGAATTCTAATTAGAAATCTGACTTGACTCTCAAAATTTTACCTAGAATTGTGACTTGACTAGAATTCTGACTTGACTTTTGGAATTTTGACCTGACTCTCAGGATTCTAACTAGAATTGATTTTAATCTTGTATTCTAACTAGAATTTTGACTTGACTCAGAACTCTAACTAGAATTTTTGTCTTTTTTTTCATTTTTTTCATTTTTTTAAATAATTTTTTGTTAAATTATTTTTTCACTTTTTTTCGTTTTTTTAAATATGTTATTTTTTTTAGTTTTTTAAGAAAAAATTTCTAACTAGAATTGACTTTAATCAGATTTCTAAATAGAATTTTAACTTTAATTTTTGGATTCTGACTTGACTCTCTGAATTTTGACACTTGACTCAGAATTCTAACTAGATATCTGACGACTCATAATTCTACCCAGAATTGTGACTTGACTCTTAAAATTCTAAATAGAATTCTGACTTATTTATAATTCTGACTTGACTCAGAATTCTAATTAGAATTCTGACTTGACTTTTGGAATTTTGACCTGACTCTCAGGATTCTAACTAGAATTGATTTTAATCTTAGTATTCTAAATAGAATTGTGACTTAAATGTCAGAATTCTAACTAGAATTTTGACTTGACTTAGAACTCCAACTAGAATTTTTGTCTTTTTGTCTTTTTTTTCATTTTTTAAAATAATTTTCTGTTAAATTATGTTTTCATTTTTTTCGTTTAGATTCTGACTTGACTCTGAATTTTGACTTGACTCAGAATTCTAATTAGAAATCTGACTTGACTCTCAAAATTTTACCTAGAATTGTGACTTGACTCAGAATTCTAAATAGAATTCTGAATTTGATTTTATAATTTTGAGTTGACTCAGAATTCTAATTAGAATTCTGTCTTGACTTTCGGAATTTTGACCTGACTCTCAGAATTCTAACTAGAATTGATTTTAATCTTAGTATTCTAAATAGAATCGTGACTTAAATGTCAGAATTCTAACTAGAATTTTGACTTGACTCAGAATTCTAACTAGAATTTTTGTCCTTTTTTGTTTTTTTCCAGTATTTTTTAAATTTTTTGTTAAATTTTTTGTTTTTTAATATTTGTATTTTTTTCATTTATTTTTAAGAAAAAAAATTCTAATTAGAATTGACTTTAATCAGATTTCTAAATAGAATTTTGAATTTAATTTTTGGATTCTGACTTGACTCATAAATTTGACTTGACTCAGAATTCTAACTAGAAATCTGACATGACTCTATTAATTCTTCCTAGAATTGTGACTTGACTCTCAGAATTCTAAATAGAATTCTGACTTTATTTGCGAATTCTTACTTGATTCTCAGAATTTTGACTTGACTCAGAATTCTACCTAGAATTGTGACTTGACTAGAATTCTGACTTGACTTTTGGAATTTTGACCTGACTCTCAGGATTCTAACTAGAATTGATTTTAATCTTGTATTCTAAATAGAATTGTGACTTAAATGTCAGAATTCTAACTAGAATTTTGACTTAACTCAGAACTCTAACTAGAATTTTTGTCTTTTTTTCTTTTTTTTCATTTTTTTAAAATAATTTTTTGTTAAATTATTTTTTCACTTTTTTCGTTTTTTTAAATATGTTATTTTTTTCATTTTTTTAAGAAAAAATTTCTAACTAGAATTGACTTTAATCATATTTCTAAATATAATTTTAACTTTAATTTTTGGATTCTGACTTGACTCTCTGAATTTTGACTTGACTCAGAATTCTAACTAGATATCTGAAAACTCATAATTCTACCCAGAATTGTGACTTGACTCTTAAAATTCTAAATAGAATTCTGACTTATTTATAATTCTGACTTGACTCAGAATTCTAATTAGAATTCTGACTTGACTTTCGGAATTTTGACCTGACTCTCAGGATTCTAACTAGAATTGATTTTAATCTTAGTATTCTAAATAGAATTGTGACTTAAATGTCAGAATTCTAACTAGAATTTTGACTTGACTCAGAACTCTAACTAGAATTTTTGTCTTTTTGTCTTTTTTTTCATTTTTTAAAATAATTTTCTGTTACATTATTTTTTCATTTTTTTTCGTTTGGATTCTGACTTGACTCTGAATTTTGACTTGACTCAGAATTCTAAATAGAAATCTGACTTGACTCTCAAAATTTTACCTAGAATTGTGACTTGACTCAGAATTCTAAATAGAATTCTGAATTTAATTTTATAATTTTGACCTGACTCAGAATTCTAATTAGAATTCTGTCTTGACTTTCGGAATTTTGACCTAACTCTCAGAATTCTAACTAGAATTGATTTTAATCTTAGTATTCTAAATAGAATCGTGACTTAAATGTCAGAATTCTAACTAGAATTTTGACTTGACTCAGAACTCTAACTAGAATTTTTGTCTTTGTCTTTTTTTCATTTTTTTAAATAATTTTCTGTTAAATTATGTTTTCATTTTTTTTCGTTTTTTTAAATATGTTATTTTTTAAGTTTTTTAAGAAAAAAATTCTAACTAGAATTGACTTTAATCAGATTTCTAAATAGAATTTTAACTTTAATTTTTGGATTCTGACTTGACTCTCTGAATTTTGACTTGACTCAGAATTCTAACTAGATATCTGACGACTCATAATTCTACCCAGAATTGTGACTTGACTCTTAAAATTCTAAATAGAATTCTGACTTATTTATAATTCTGACTTGACTCAGAATTCTAATTAGAATTCTGACTTGACTTTCGGAATTTTGACCTGACTCTCAGGATTTTAACTAGAATTGATTTTAATCTTAGTATTCTAAATAGAATTGTGACTTAAATGTCAGAATTCTACCTAGAATTGTGACTTGACTAGAATTCTGACTTGACTTTTGGAATTTTGACCTGACTCTCAGGATTCTAACTAGAATTGATTTTAATCTTGTATTCTAACTAGAATTTTGACTTGACTCAGAACTCTAACTAGAATTTTTGTCTTTTTTTCTTTTTTTTCATTTTTTTAAAATAATTTTTTGTTAAATTATTTTTTCACTTTTTTCGTTTTTTTAAATATGTTATTTTTTCGTTTTTTAAGAAAAAATTTCTAACTAGAATTGACTTTAATCATATTTCTAAATAGAATTTTAACTTTAATTTTTGGATTCTGACTTGACTCTCTGAATTTTGACTTGACTCAGAATTCTAACTAGATATCTGACGACTCATAATTCTACCCAGAATTGTGACTTGACTCTTAAAATTCTAAATAGAATTCTGACTTTATTTGCGAATTCTTACTTGATTCTCAGAATTTTGACTTGACTCAGAATTCTACCTAGAATTGTGACTTGACTAGAATTCTGACTTGACTTTCGGAATTTTGACCTGACTCTCAGGATTCTAACTAGAATTGATTTTAATCTTAGTATTCTAAATAGAATCGTGACTTAAATGTCAGAATTCTAACGAGAATTTTGACTTGACTCAGAATTCTAACTAGAATTTTTGTCTTTTTTTGTTTTTTTCCAGTTTTTTTTTTATTTTTTGTTAAATTATTTTTAATTTATTATTTTTTATATATATTTGTATTTTTTTTCATTTTTTTAAGAAAAAAATTCTAAGTAGAATTGACTTTAATCAGATTTCTAAATAGAATTTTAACTTTAATTTTTGGATTCTGACTTGACTCTCTGAATTTTGACTTGACTCAGAATTCTTATTAGAATTCTGTCTTGACTTTCGGAATTTTGACCTGACTCTCAGGATTCTAACTAGAATTGATTTTAATCTTAGTATTCTAAATAGAATTGTGACTTAAATGTCAGAATTCTAACTAGAATTTTGACCTAACTCAGAACTCTAACTAGAATTTTTGTCTTTTTGTCTTTTTTTTCATTTTTTAAAATAATTTTCTGTTACATTATTTTTTCATTTTTTTTCGTTTGGATTCTGACTTGACTCTGAATTTTGACTTGACTCAGAATTCTAATTAGAAATCTGACTTGACTCTCAAAATTTTACCTAGAATTGTGACTTGACTCAGAATTCTAAATAGAATTCTGAATTTAATTTTATAATTTTGACCTGACTCAGAATTCTAATTAGAATTCTGTCTTGACTTTCGGAATTTTGACCTGACTCTCAGAATTCTAACTAGAATTGATTTTAATCTTAGTATTCTAAATAGAATCGTGACTTAAATGTCAGAATTCTAACTAGAATTTTGACTTGACTCAGAACTCTAACTAGAATTTTTGTCTTTGTCTTTTTTTTCATTTTTTTAAATAATTTTCTGTTAAATTATGTTTTCATTTTTTTTCGTTTTTTTAAATGTTATTTTTTTAGT
>CM060085.1:28487072-28654572 GCA_030533445.1 Cyprinodon diabolis
AGCATTTTTGCTCAATAGCTTCCAGGTAATGTGATCAATTGACGCAAAATCAGTGTTGGATCATATTACTCCATTGTCTTCAAAAGTTACGCCTTTTATTTTTACATTTTAAACTTTTAATATTTTTTAATTCATTTTTATATGGAAATATTAGCATTTTTGCTCAATAGCTTCCAGGTAATGTGATCAATTGACTCAAAATCAGTGTTGGATCATAGTACTCCATCGTCTTCAAAAGTTACGCCTTTTAGTTTTACATTTTAAACTTTTAATATTTTTTAATTAATTTTTATATGGAAATATTAGTATTTTTGCTCAATAGCTTCCAGGTAATGTGATCAATTGACTCAAAATCAGTGTTGGATCATAGTACTCCATCGTCTTCAAAAGTTACGCATTTTAGTTTTACATTTTAAACTTTTAATATTTTTTTTATTAATTTTTATATGGAAATATTAGCATTTTTTCTCAATAGCTTCTAGGTAATGTGATCAATTGACTCAAAATCAGTGTTGGATCATAGTACTCCATCGTCTTCAAAAGTTACGCCTTTTAGTTCTACATTTTAAATTTTTATTATTTTTTAATTCATTTTTATATGGAAATATTTGCATTTTTGCTCAATAGCTTCCAGGTAATGTGATCAATTGACTCAAAATCAGTGTTGGATCATAGTACTCCATCGTCTTCAAAAGTTACGCCTTTTAGTTCTACATTTTAAACTTTAATATTTTTTAATTCATTTTTATATGGAAATATTAGCATTTCTGCTCAATAGCTTCCAGGTAATGTGATCAAATGACTCAAAATCAGTGTTGGATCGAAGTAATCCATCATCTTCAAAAGTTACGCCTTTTAGTTTTACATTTTAAATTTTTAATATTTTTTAATTAATTTTATATGGAAATATTAGCATTTTTGCTCAATAGCTTCCAGGTAATGTGATCAATTGACTCAAAATCAGTGTTGGATCATACCACTCCAACGTCTTCAAAAGTTACACCTTTTAGTTTTACATTTTAAACTTTTAATAATTTTTAATTCATTTTTATATGGAAATATTAGCATTTTTGCTCAATAGCTTCCAGGTAATGTGATCAATTGACTCAAAATCAGTGTTGGATCATAGTACTCCATCTTCTTCAAAAGTTACGCCTTTTATTTTTACATTTTAATTTTTATATTTTTTAATTCATTTTTATATGGAAATATTAGCATTTTTAATCAATAGCTTTCAGGTAATGTGATCAATTGACTCAAAATCAATGTTGGATCATAGTACTCCATCGTCTTCAAAAGTTATGCCTTTTATTGTTACATTTTAAATTTTTATTATTTTTTAATTCATTTTTATATGGAAATATTAGCATTTTTGCTCAATAGCTTCCAGGTAATGTGATCAATTGACTCAAAATCAGTGTTGGATCATAGTACTCCATCGTCTTCAAAAGTTACGCCTTTTAGTTCTACATTTTAAACTTTTAATATTTTTTAATTCATTTTTGTATGGAAATATTAGCATTTTTGCTCAATAGCTTCCAGGTAATGTGATCAATTGACTCAAAATCAGTGTTGGATCATAGTACTCCATCTTCTTCAAAGGTTACACCTTTTATTTTTACATTTTAATTTTTTATATTTTTTAATTCATTTTTATATGGAAATATTAGCATTTTTGCTCAATAGCTTCCAGCTAATGTGATAAATTGACTCAAAATCAATGTTGGATCAAAGTACCCCATCATCCTCAAAAGTTACACCTTCTATTTTTACATTTTAAATTTTTAATATTTTTTAATTCATTTTTATATGGAAATATTAGCATTTTTGCTCAATAGCTTCCAGATAATGTGATCAATTGACTCAAAATAAGTGTTGGATCATACCAATCCATCGTCTTCAAAAGTTACGCCTTTTAGTTTTACATTTTAAACTTTTAATATTTTTTAATTCATTTTTATATGGAAATATTAGCATTTTTGCTCAATAGCTTCTAGGTAATGTGATCAATTTACTCAAAATCAGTGTTGGATCATAGTACTCCATCGTCTTTAAGAGTTACGCCTTTTATTTTTACATTTTAAATTTTTAATATTTTTTAATTCATTTTATATGGAAATATTAGCCTTTTTGCTCAATAGCTTCCAGGTAATGTGATCAATTGACTCAAAATAAGTGTTGGATCATAGTACTCCATCTTCTTCAAAAGTTACGCCTTTTATTTTTACATTTTAATTTTTTATATTTTTTTATTCATTTTTATATGGAAATATTAGCATTTATGCTCAATAGCTTCCAGCTAATGTGATCAATTGACTCAAAATCGATGTTGGATCAAAGTAATCCATCATCTTCAAAAGTTACGCCTTTTATTTTTACATTTTAAATTTTTAATTATTTTTTATATAGAAATATTTGCATTTTTGCTCAATAGCTTCCAGGTATCTATGTGTAGATATTGGCAGGTTTTTTGAATATGTTCGTTTTTGTGATGGATTGACACAAAATCTATAAGAAATCATGGTACTACACTGATTTAATGAGACACACAATTTAGTTTTAATATGAAATTTCTAAATATGTAAATTTTTTTTGTAAATATGACAAATATAAATCTTCTTGTTTGATAGCTTTTTCGCTTCAAAATCTAGGCCTACAGTTTTATTTCGAAAACAGGAAGCTCTTACAACATGCCGTTTTCACTCGCCGTGTTTTTACTATAAAGTCTCTAATAAGGGTGCACTGGAAGTGTTGGAGCGGCTTGATCCGTTCGCAGTGTAACCGGAGCAAAGGAGAGGTTTTCCCGTGGGGAAGAAGAGAATTAACCGGAGGAAGAAGCAGTTTGAATGTCTGTCGAATATCCAACGTAAAACTAACTTCACAATGGTGAATAACTAACCAATATGCAGCTATGGACATTTTTATTTTTACATCAGAGATGTGCAGAATGACAGCAGCAGGTTATTTAACTGACTAAGGTTTCTATCATTACATTTGATTTTCTTTGTTCCTGCTCCTGGTGTTTGGAACCTTTATTCCACTCTGGATTCTTGTGAGTGTAGTCTTTGTTCACTCTACAATAAAAAAATAAATAAATAAACAAACAGTTTTGAAAACTTTGGTTTTCATTCTTTTCCTGCTTTGTGTGTAAACTGTCACGGTTTCTAAGCAAAAGAGCATACGGCAAAACCCACCCAAGGGTAGACCTGTTCGAATTCACAGCCAAAACACTTCCGGTCTTCTTATTTTCAAGGACTTCAAAGGATCCAGTCTAGGTAGACCGCGTCCTTGGAGGATGAAGCCCAGGATTTCGAACAGAGCACTTGGTTAGTTAAATTACTGTTATGTTTTTAGAGTAAGTGACCTCACTCAGGTCTATTTTTCAAAATAAATCTGAGGGTGACCCGGATGTAGATGTAGGTGCGCATGCGCAATGAGCTGCTGGTAGGGTTCGGGTAGCATTAGCAGCATTAGCTTGGCTTGTGTGTGGAGTCATTGTAGAGAGGCTGATAATCTGGGAGTGTTTGCAGTGACAATGTCTTCAGTCCAGCTTCATGGAGAGTTTATCACCGAGCAGTTAACTCCTGCTGAAGAAACATTCACGGAGTTTAAAGGGAGTTTGGTCAATTCGGAGGAAAAGATGGACGATCAACATCTACTGCTGGATTTCACCAGGATCCCCCAGATCATCTTACACCGGATAGGTAGGAAACACCTGATAGAAATGATTCCCTGATGATGCACACTGTGGATTTTAGCCTCATGTGATTGGAGAGACAGCAAAGCTCAATTCGTGGCAGTGGCTGCATTGCAGCAGCTCTGGTGGCTCATCGGCAAATCGCCCAGCGTATTACTGGCAGCAGCCACTAAATTACTTTTTAATTACTTTTTTGGGCATCTTGCTTGCTGTTTTTCGGCAAATGCCTTATTTATAGTACTTCTAATTAGATTGTTTTATTTTCTTAATATTGTGATGTTATTGCTTAATAAACTGCATTAAAACTTTTATAATGTCACATTTATTTGATGGAACGGAGAAGTTTGCCACTCTGCAGCCTCTAGGATGGGGGTGGGTATATATATATATATATATATATATATATATATATATATATATATATATATATATATATATATATATATATATATATATATATATATATATAACTTGCCTATGTACAACATGGAAGCTCCTGTCAGGCATCATAGCGGCTAAGATGAATAGGCACATGGCTCAATACATGCACCTTTCCCAGAAGGAAATAGGCAGTAAAACCAGAGGAGCCAAGCACCAGCTACTAGTGGATAGAGCAGTCACTCTAGACTGTAAGACCAGGCAGACAAATCTGTCCACTGTCTGGATTGACTATAAGAAAGCCTATGACTTAATGCCACATACATGGATACTGGAATGCCTGGAAATGTACAAGATCAACAGGACTCTAATAGCCTTCATCAAGAACTCAATGAAGCTGTGGAAAACAAGTCTGGAAGCCAATGCAAAGCCAATAGCACAAGTCACCATCAAGTGCGGCATATACCCCGGGCAATGCACTATCCCCGCTGCTGTTCTGCATAGGCCTGAACCCCCTCAGCCAGATCATCACAAAGACTGGCTAGGGATACCAATTCCGAAGCGGAACAATCATCAGTCACCTCCTCTACATGGATGACATCAAGCTGTATGCCAGGAGTGAGCGAGACATGGACTCACTGATCCACACTACCACGATCTACAGCAACGACATTGGGATTTCATTCGGACTGGACAAGTGCGGTCGCATGGTCTCAAAGAGAGGGAAGATGATTAGAACCCAGGGGGTTGAACTACCAGAAGGCCACATTACAGATGTGCAGGACAGCTACAAATACCTCGGGGTGCCACAGGCTAACGGAAACCACGAGGAGATGGCAAGAAAGACTGCCACATGCCACAGCTAAATACCTACAAAGAGTAAGGCAGGTCCTGAAAAGTCAGCTGAATGGGAAAAACAAGATCCAAGCTATCAACACATATGCCCTACCAGTCATCAGATACCCTGCTGGTATAATAAACTGGCCAAAGGACGAGATAGAGGCTACGAGGGGTGAGAAAACAGTTTTTTTATATGTATATGTATGGCTACAGGAAGGCAGGTGCCACTGGCCACTTAAGCAATAACATCACAATATTAAAACAATAATCTACTTAGAGGTACTATAAATAAGTCATTTGGTGGCTATTGTCACTATGGTGGCAGTCTCTGCTGGGAGCGGCCACTATGCTGCCATCATAGTGTCAGCACAGTGGCAGCGGCCGATGCCAGCAGAGACTGTGGTGGCAGTCTCTGCTGGAAGCAGCCGTCACTATGGCAGTCCACTATGGGGGCCACTTTTTTGCAGATGAACTACTTAGTTCCATCAAGTAATTGTGACTTTATGAAAGTTTAATGCAGGATACATCACAATAACATCACAATAAAAAAAAACTATCTGCTTAGAGGTACTATAAATAAGTTATTTGCCAAAAACAGCATGAAAAAGAAAAAAAATAAATAAATGAATAAGGTTTTTGCCAAAAAAACAGCAAGAAGAAAAACTAAAAAAGAACATAAGTTATTTTGTGAAAACCGGCTTCTGCAGCCACCAAAACGGTGTCAGTAAACCTGGGAGTTGCTCAGGCAGCCTACTGGCATGACAGATGCTGCCCCCGGAGTGGCTGATGGTGGCCGCTGCTGGCCGAGGCCACTTACTGGCAGACAAACTTCTCCGTTCCATCAAATAAATGTGACAATATAAAAGTTTTAATGTAGTTTATTAAGCAATAACATCACAATATTAAGAAATAAACAATCTAGTTAGAAGTACTATAAATAAGGCATTTGCCGAAAAACGGCAAGCAAAATACCCAAAAAAGTAATAAAAAAACTGCATGAAAAAATAATTTAGTGGCTGCTACCAGTAATACGCCGGGCCATTTGCTGATGGGCCACCAGAACTGCTGTAACGCAGCCACTGCCACGAATTGAGCTCGGCCCTACTGTCTGATTGGAAAAATGCTTAGAGGAGATCAACATGCTAAGCTAAAGCTAACTACCGGTTGATAGTGAGTTCACGTTCTTGTGCTAAAAAATTTGGTTAAGTTAGTTTAAAGTTGGATATTCGACAGACGTGCTCCGGTTAAACCTCTTTTCTGCTCCGGGTACACTGCGATCGGAGGAAGCCACACTACCACTTCAAGTGCACCCTTGTTACGGACTTTACAGTAAAAACTCTGCGAGTAAAAACGGATATATCGTATACTAACTTCCTGTTTTCAAAATAAAAGCGTAGGCCTGGATTTTGAAGCCGGTTGCCTACTAAGCGAGAATATTATTTTTATCCAATAAACAAAAAAACAATAA
Organism: Cyprinodon diabolis; assembly: GCA_030533445.1. Taxonomy (NCBI): domain Eukaryota; kingdom Metazoa; phylum Chordata; class Actinopteri; order Cyprinodontiformes; family Cyprinodontidae; genus Cyprinodon; species Cyprinodon diabolis. Next base: position 28,493,456 of record CM060085.1, read on the forward strand.
ATATTTAGAGTCCATAATCAAAACTAAAAGGAGTATGAAACCAGTAGAGTCACAAAATCTGGAAACCTTTGAGCAAAAGACTCAATATTTGTACATAAATATCATTTAAAAACTATTTAATTCCATTAAACTATTGAAAGAGACTTTAGATGCAAACATGAAAAAGGCTTTACTCATATAGCCAATGGAGAGCAATGATCCAACACTGATTTTGAGTCAATTTATCACCTGACCTGGTAGCTGTTGAGCAAAAATGCTAATATTTTCATACGAACATTAGTAAAAATAGATATTAACCATTTGAAATGGAAATTTAAAAGGTATAACTTTTTAAGCCAATGGAGAGCTATGATCCAACACTGATTTTGACTCAATTGATTACATGAGATAGAAGCTATGGAGCAATATTTCTGTATAAAAATGATATAATACACAATTTTACAATAATCTTGCCCTTCTGCGTTCTCTGTAATTCCTTGTACTTATTGAGCTATGTCGTTTGTGTACATGTATAGATGTGATGATGTGGCAGCTGTTATACTGAGGTTTTATAAATTCTGCTTCAACCATTAATATTTGCTGCTGACTCTGATAAAGCAAACCTGATGGTACCGTCCAATCTGTGCAGCCTCTCTGGTCTGAGTAAGATTACAATTCTGTTAAAGTTGTTGTCATGTTTTCTAGGGATTTAATACATAAAAGGGACATTTGGTGTGTTTGCTCAGAGGGATCTCTCAGGAAAGAATCAGGAGAGAAAGCTTATAGATGTAAACACAGAGTTTTCTGTTCCAGCATTCTAGACTAATACCTCTGGAAAACCTTCATGATTTTAGCTTTTAACTGTTACTGATCTGTGTTTCGTTTAGTGGATCTATTAGATGAACTGCTGACATACATTTTAAAAATCCACCAATTGTGCGAGTTATATTTAAGATTAATGTGAGATTATTTCCTTGTTTCCTCTTTCAGCAGAGTGGGGTTACCTCCATAAATAAGTTGGCTCTACAGTGAAGCTGATAAGGGTTAAAATGATGAAAATGAAATTTCTTTCTTTTATCAGTGAGTTTGGAACTTCATAAAGTCTCCCTATTTAACAGATTGGTTGAATGGAAACAATCAGCCGGGAGACTCTGGTGCTTTTTGGATGGTTGAACAAAGCAGATCAACTAGAAATATTTCAAACCCATTATTTACACAGCAGTGTTTGGATCAGGCAGCAATACGGCCACCTGACTTTGAAAACACATCTAAACACATCTAAACACATTTAGAAGTTAAATGACTGATGGATTGTTTCCCAGTTTGTTTCTTAACTCTTGTCAACAAGGACTCTGAACAGTAGAAGACAGATACTGTAGATAGAGCTAATCACCTCTGTGGGCTTATTATTTAAAGAAATGACCGGAACCTTTGCTTTTATGACTTTTTGGATATCAGGAGTAACACACTGTTGTGGAAATTATGACCGTTTCTCACTATGTGTACTTGTGCGTTCTCGTGTACTCGTGAAACGTCATCATCCTCAGCCCTAGTACTGTTCCAATTCACGAGAATAACAGACCGAGAACAGACAAAGTCCCCGGATGTTGTTCTCGCCCCCTCTTCTTTACCCAGCATGCATCAGAGCAGACTTGTCCATTCGAGAGATTGACAGCTGTCCCAGCATGCACTGCAGCAGCAGCAGCTTCCAGGTTAGCGCTCATAGACCTCAGAGCATTAAGTTAAAAGTTCTCTTTTCTGTTGCTGTTCTTCAGTAAAAGTACGTTTTTAGATCATTTGAGGCGAGAACATTATACTTTAAAGGTATACTATGCAACATTTTTCAGTTAATTCATGTGTTCCATAACGACTCATGATTAAATGAGTCATTTCAGGTCGAACAAAGGTTTTCTTGGCTGCCCTGGTGGTCTGTAGGGGAAATACCGTACTTGCAATTGCAGGTACCCTCGGCCCGCACCCACAGGCTCAGAAGTCTCGTGCATCGTGAGAGTCGGTCTTGCTTTACGGCGAGAACTCTTACGCGCCCACAGTGAAAGGCATGCTCGTTGCTAGCGCAGTGGCGATATTTGTGCAGTTATCATTGCGGAACCAGCGAGACAACAGTGAAAGCCAATGTTGGAGCAGGCAAGAAAGAGGAAAAGGGCTCTCTACCGCAGTAGACATGGTGATTTGTTGCGTTCTGCTAAGCTCAAAACAACCACGCCTGGCTTGACGGAGAAACCAGGAGAACAGCTAAGCATATTTTACGACAGTGCACTTTTACTTTCGCCCTCTGGGGGGAGCCTCGCTGGAAAATCAACACCGGTTGGATAGTATACCTTTAAAGTAGGGATGTCTGGATCAGCATTTTAGGCCTCCAATCCTTATCCAATCTTTTAACCTCAAATACAATCCGATTTTTAGTCCTGATCCGATATTTTCTCTTTAGTAGTGAAATAGATACCACTCAAATATATTTTGAGCAGGTAACTCAACTTTTTATTAGACTAATATCTGATCTAAAAGCATTACTATTATTATTGTAAATCCCATGAAATCAAAATCTTACCCAAGATTAAAGGTCAGCTTCAATTTTATATTTTAGACAAAAGTAAAAAGAAAAATACTGTCTTGGTACAGTATTATCAACTAGAAAGTGCTATCCATGATCCACTTTTAGCTTATAAGTGATCAATGTAGGCTTCCATAAAGTCAATAAAAATAAAGTGCACTGACCACTGAGCAAATTAAAAATGCCCTCGCTCATCTTAAATGTGGTGTAAACAGATTGACAAATAGTCACAATTCAGTAAATTAATTTGAAAAATCTCAATCCAACTTAAAAATTAAGTAAACAGAATTCAGTCAAATGAATTCAAAACTTTAGGACTGCAACTTCAAAGTAGCACTGAAACATGATCAAAATCAACAAGACCATTCTTCAGTCATGAACAAACACGTATATAGCCCTAAAACCAACTAAACAACCAAACTCTAATAGTTGGTTATAATAACCACAATGCTCTTTCAAGTTATGCCTCACTCACATATCTTAATTAAGTCAACTTGTCAAGAGCAATACATTCAACCAACTTTGCTCTATTATTTTGGTATGAGTATTTGTCTCTCCTCATAACCTCCAGCGTTTGTTGCCTTGCCTCCTTCTGCAGCTTTACAAAACGCTTCGTACACATTGTCATGTTTTGTCCTCAAATGAGGAATCAAGTTCATGGTGTTAAATGTAGCTCTGCTGCTACCTCCTCTTGAAATTGCCGTGTTGCAGACATTGCAAGTAGCTTTAGCACAGCCTTCACTCGCGACAGTAAAATATTCCACACTTCTGAGATGCTTGCTTTGCAACCGCCGCGGAGGTTTGTAATGCGCAACTACCGTCAACCGTAACTAGCAGGTACTCTTCGGCAGTTGCTATAAAGATCGGCGCGACTAGTCAGGTAATGTAGCCGATCTCCGATCAAGTGAAAATAGGAAAAGATCGGCCCGATCTCGAGATCAGGATCGAGACGTCCCTACTTTAAAGCGTCACTATATGGCCAAATTACTGATTTAATCCATAACTAAAAAACAAAATGTCCAAATTGGAGAGGACCGCGGCAACCTGCGGACCTCCAAAGCTAACTGCATCCAGGGCTAATGTTAGCCCATCTGCAGTGGCCCTCTCTCTGCATAGCCGTATGGAAAGTACTGCTGGCTCTGATGGCGATTTTTTTTATGTATTTATTTTTTTTGTGGCAAAATGTTCAATTGATTTGTGACTTTAATCACCTGGGGTTATTTTCATTATCCCACTAAATGGGATAATGAAAAAAAGCCAGAATTTATTAATTTCTAGAGACTATCAATAACAGGAGGTGTAATTCAGTTCCAGACGAGCCGGGCGTGTGGTGATGTCATCAGTACGCTTCTGTTCCAGTTGACCCAGAATTATTCTGTGTGCTCCTGTTCTCCCAGACTCCTGTGTTTTTATCAAGAATATACTTGGCGAATGCGAGTCCGGACTCATGAAACACCATATGTTGCGTTCCAACTCTCTTTCTGAAGGTTAGTTCCCATTATTATTCATCTTGTAACGATACATAAACAGAAAACTTTTATCCAACTTATCGCAGCAAATATAGCCTATTAAAGCCAAGAGCAGTAGAAGCATCAGATGCATCTGTGCACAAATGGTAAAGATGAAGCAACAAAAGCTTTTTTTCCTGCTCAGATCGCAGCATAAGCAAACAGTGACATCTCATAACAAGTTCCCACGGTATTTTCCCCATACAGATGTAACATTAGACTTTCTGAACTTTTTGTTCCAACTGTACATTCTGACGCTTTGGTTAAAGCCTTGAAATGCGCTGAATGGATGAGACGAGCCGTAGGACCCCTTAAAACCTCTGGATGCGCGCCGACCGCAGACTTTCCATGTAAACCAGATTCTCTGGTCAGAAGTCATTTGTTCTGAATACAGCACGAGGAAGAGACTCTGGAGACAAAGTTTATTAATTTAAAATTAATTAATACCGTATTTTCACGACTATAAGGCGCATATAAATGTCTTTTTTCCCCCTGAAAATGTGTGGTGCGCTCTTTGGTGCGGTGTGCCCTATGTGTGTTGTTACTGCGGACTTTTGAGACCACCTCATTGAGGAGATGATGAAAGAATGGCTGAATGTAAGGAGACCAGGTAGTGTTTTCCACTCATCACCATCGCTGTTAATCTGTGACTCCATGCGTACCCATCTCACAGCCAATGTGAAAAACAAGGTGAAACAAATGAATGCTGTGCTCGCTGTTATTCAACCGCTCGACATCGGTGTGAACCGGACGCAGCAGGCGCAGCAGAAGCAATGAGTTTACATGCAAATTCAATGGTTGACGCACGTATAGGAGCAGCAAAAGGTCCTGCAGCGCGTTTTGAGCAGCAGGCGCAGCGCGTCGGGAGCGTTTAAGCATCTGACGCGCCGCCAATGCGCTGCTGCTGCTCGGGATGGAAATATTGAAGTTTTGCTGCTGGAAGCGCCGCATCAACCAATCAGAGAAGCTGATCTGGGAGCTGACAGCGAGACAGACACATCGCTGATGATACACATATACACATCGCTGTGATCGCTCCTCTGAAACAGTTTACTGACGCCTAAATTAACTTAACCTGCCAACAGAATATATTCGCTTTTATTATCCAGTTTTCAGGTGGATTTTCCCACTTAAAAACATATTAAAACTACTTTATTCCCACTGATCACAGTAAATATAGCTGCAAGGTGTATTTAATACAAAGTATTAATCAAACCTGGGAGCCGGCCGTTAGACAGACACATCGCTCTGATGACATATGATATTAAGGCAAATGAAAAGGGCTGGATGGATGAGGAGATGATGAAAGAGTGGCTGAGGCAGGTGTATGTGAGGAGACCAGGTGTTTTTTTCCACGCATCACCATCGCTGTTAATCTGTGACTCCATGCGTGCCCATCTCACAGCTGATGTGAAAAACAAGGTGAATCAAATGAACGCTGTGCTCGCCGTTATCCCGGGGTCTGACTAAGGAACTTCAACCGCTTGACATCGGTGTGAACCGGTGTCGAGGAGCCGCGCGGCACGGAAAGTGACTCTGACAGCGAAGAAGGGGAAATTGGCATGTCGGATTTAGCGCAGCTGTTTAATTCAGAAACAGAGGATGATGACTTTGATGGGTTTGATCAATACTTTGTAATAAATACATGAATAAAGCACAATCATACTCAGTTTTTCTCCCGCTCTATTTTTCTACCTGAAAACTTAATTCAACAGCAGCCTCTGGGCCGGGTCGCCTCCGGGTTCACCGCGGCGGCTGGCAGGTGTTTTTCATCTAAATAATCTAAATCACAGCACCCTGTCATCAGCGATGTGTCTGTGTTCTATTAATACTTTGTAATAAATACATGAATAAAGCACAATCATACTCAGTTTTGCTGCCGCTCTATTTTTAAATACAGAGTAGAGGTATCTAAACGTAGTAGAGGGCATGTACCTGTATATAAAAAACGCGCCCTATAGTCCGGTGCGCCTTATGTGTGTGTTAAATACAGAAATGGCACACATAACTGAGACTGCGCCTTTTAGTACGGTGCGCCTTATGGTCGTGAAAATACGGTAACCAGATACATTGAAATATTTGAAAGTTCACATTCAGCTGCTTAAACAACTAGAGGGCACCAGAAATGAACAGCATCAATCTGAGGTTAGCGAGTAAACGCCGCTAACCAACTACCGACCCAACATGTAGCCTCTGTAGCCTGTGGGAGGGGCTATGCTACTTTGAAACCTCCAAAGGGCTCTTAAAGTTGCCTCATTTCTGATTGATTGATTGGGCAGGTGACGTTTGTAGGTCTGCTTTCTCACCTGAAAACATTTTAAAACTACTTTTTAAGATCAATTATTGGTGGCGTTAAAGATAGGCTCTGTATATGCACCTTGAAGCTTTCTCTCTCTGGTTCTATTTCCTGGAAAGAGATCACTAGGGACAAACTCTTTAATAACTTCATAACTTATATGTATTAAATAATCAGGAGACACGACAGCAGATTCTGATAGAAATTGTAATCTTACACAGATCAGAGAAGTTGCTTAGAGTTACAGGAGGCAGCTGCTGACCTCTCAGGAAGTAGCCCCGATTCATCGTTACAGAATCATTTAATACAACTTCAGTCTGCCACATCACATCATAACATCATAAACATTAGCAGATCATTAGACATCCATGGCTCCAGCCTTATCTAAGTACTACACTTTGTTCTTAGCTGAAGGATGCCACTCTCATTCCATTCCCTAATCTTTGCCATGTCCAGAATGAAGATTATAACTATATATAGCCGGACGCAACAGACAGCAGGTATCCTAAAAGTGGTTTAAAACTATTACATTTCTTTACTTGATTTACTCTGAGCTTTCTCGTCTTGATTTGTAATGCATGATTGGAACAGTACTTTGGCCCCCGTTGATGATGTATGCAAGTCTATAATTACAGAAAAGTAAACATATTTCCACGTTTTCTCCAAACAGAAATGAACAGTGAGAAGGAGACTGATTCCTGCTGTTATGTGTTTAGCAGATCAGCACCAGCAGCCTTTAGTTAATGGGCTGATCTTAACCAGACTCCACTGGTATCTTTCCCAGACCTGTTTGAGGACCTGACGCCTCCACATACAAGCAGTTAACCAGTCCTCCATCTCTGGAAGTTCATCTGACTAATTCATAGCTGTTGGATCTGAAATTCGTCAAACTCAACTATCAGAAAACTGTTTTTCCCACGAAGGTAGATGAACATCTGTGGAGCTACACTGGAGCCATAAAGTTTAGTTGATGTGGAGGTCCAAATCTGGCCAGACATTGACTGGTCTTTTATAACCCGTGATTGTGATGTCAGAGTTGCAGTGCATCTCGGGAGATGTAATTTAAATCTTTTTATATGTAGTTAGTTTGACACAAGGATGATTAAAGTGAAATGCCCTTTCTTTATTCCACAATATAAAGTCTTTCTGCTGTTTGTCTTTCCAGACCACCTTCAGGATTATGTTGGAAAAGAGGAGGATTTCTCTGACCAGCACCTCTATGAACAGGAGAGGAATTCCAGTTTGGACCAACAGGAACCAGAAGCTCTGCAGATAAAAGAAGAGCAGAAAGAACCAGAACATCCCTGGACCAAAGAGGAAATCACGGAGCTCCCCATTAGTGAGCATGAAGAGCAGCTTGTTCTGAAGGACAGTGAAGATACGAGAGAGAAACCATTTCCATGTTTGACATGTGGAGAAAAATTTCTAAAAAAAGAACATTTAAAGGTTCACATAAGAACTCACACAGGTAAGAATCTTATGAATGTCTGTTCTGTGGGAAAAAACCCTAAACATTTTAATCAATCTAATGTTAATAAAAACTTCAGAAGTCACACAGGCAAGGAGCCTTTTTCTTGTACTGTTTGTAGCAAACGTTTTACTAGAAAAAAGTTTGGCATGATGCATGATGACTTGTGTGAAAAACATTTTAAGCACATGAAACTGTTTTAAAAAGAAAGAGTTATTGCTTCACGCATCTGTTCCTTGGTGAAATCACAACAGTTCTATCTCAATCAGACTGCAAAGCTCCGATTGAGATAGAACTCAGGACTGTTTAAGTCAGACTACGCAGCAGTTCAGCTGCAATTTCATGGGTCTTATAGAAAGAGATACAGTTACAAAGTAAAACACATCTGCTTTGATGGAAAAATGCAAAACAAATCTGTCGATCTCAGGGGAAACAGTCGTGTTCGGAGTCACACGTCGCATTTAGAGCAATCAGGAAAAACTAGTGCATAAAAAAAATCAATGAAACATTAAAAAAACTTAATAATTTACATGCGATAGTTCAGGAGGCGGAAAAAGGCTACGTTCACACTGTAGGCCTTGATGCTCGATTCCGATTTTTTTGGTGAAATCCGATTTTTCGCGTTGCCGTTCATATTTCCAAATATATGCAACTTGTATGTGAACTGCAGTCATACAACGCAAGTGTGTCGCATGCACAGTAGCGGACACAATGACGTCACAGGCCATCACGCTCTGTGTTTACGGAACTAAACATGGATGGTAGTGCTGGAGCGCATCTAGCGGTCTTTTCCAACCATAAAAACTCAATCTTTCTAAATATAAATATTGCTCTCTGCATCATCATCTGCCATGGTTGTTGTTTTTCTTGCCGCTTCTGCGTAGCAAGACGCAGAATAGTGACCTTTGTTGGGTATTAATGACGTTCAGGTCCGATGAATGCGACCTGGCTGTTCAGACTCAGGTCGCATTTGAAAAGATCAGATACTTATCGGATTCAAGACCACAGATCTGGATCAGATCCAGGTCGCATATGGGCCAAAAAAAATCAGATCTGTGTTGTTCAGACTGCCATGAAAAGATCAGATCCAGGTTGCATATGGGCAAAAAAATCGGATTTGTGTCACTTCAGGCTGCTGTGTGAACGTAGCCAATGATAGACATCCTCTTTGAGCCACACAAAAATGAGGGACAGGAGAAAATGTAGCGTATCTCTGTCCTCAAGAAAAAAAAACTTGAAGCTTCAGGAGGACAGAAAACGTATATATATAAAAAAGTAGTGATGCCCTATGAGCCTCTCAACAAATAAACAGCATGCAGGTTAATCGTATCATTCCCCCCTATATGGAGATAAAAAAAGTATAACCAATACTGCGATACACCTCACAGATTTTTCTCTGAAAATGACCCCTCACTGCCTCCGTCTCATTAGAGCCAATCACAATGTTTTATTTCCTCATTTATGTTGTAGTTTTGTGCAAACGATAAAAAAAATTGTTCACTAGGTTCATTAGACACATTAGATTTTAACATTGCATTTCCTTTTGACGAGGATCTTATTAAAGAATGATCTATATTAATGCACAGAGAATACATTTTTTATTGGGACAGGATTCTACAGTTCAGTTGACAAGATGTGAGATTGATTTGTGTTTGGTTTAATATGAGTGACAAGTGGGAATTTTTTTATGTTGATGAAGGTTCTCAGTCCTCCAGGTCATAGTCATTCCATAAAAATTCTAAAAATATGGACTTTGTTTCCAAGATTTGAAGAAGTTTCACCACCTCTCCAGGAAGCTTTCTCAATTCATATGTCTGAGAAAAATCTAGCAAATAGACTGAAGCAGTATGTTGCTGACAAGTTCTGGCCTTACAAACTTCTGCGAATTTCACAGCTGACGCTGCGGCTCAATTTCACAGAACATTTCAGATTTTTCTACTTCTGCTTTTACCGCTTCAGTCTCCGTGTGTTAATGCTGCTTTAACTGGAAAAATACCAGGTATAATAGCAGTCTATACATGGACATCAACTATAGTACCAATGCTGTCACCAGTTAGAATAAACTGTTAAAATGCACTACTGCAAAACTTTAGAAGAAATTATTCAACAGCAAAGCTCCTCTTACATCTGTCTTGAATTTTTACCCAAAAGTTTTATTTGCAGGATTTTACCCGGTTTTAGAGTATGATTTGATTCGTATCATAAACACATTCCTCATGTTGGGTATTTCCCCCCCAGGCCTTAAAAGCAAATATCAAACCATTGTTGAAAAGGAGAAGCTTGGACAAATCAATGTTGCAGAACTACAGGCACATCTAAAACCTCCCTTTCATCAGTAAAATTATTGGAAAAGTTCTTCAACAGTTAAATGTAGGAGTGGGTAAAAAAATCTATTTAATCGATTTTGGATCAATTCCAGTAAAATTTTAAAAATCGATGTGTAGGGAATGAGATCGATTAGTTTTATAGAGACGTGAGTGACGTTGACGTACAAGAGCAGGCGTGGGCAAATGCAAAATGGCCGACGCAAGCGACACACCGCTCAGCAAGCCGTCCCAATTAAAGTCTGACGCCTGGCACCATTTCGGATTTAAAAGAACTAAAGACAATGTGGTGGATAAAGCCAAAGTGGTCTGCAAGATCTGTCAAGCGGAGGTCAGTTACTGTAAATAAACTATAAATCTCCAAAATCACAGTCGCAGTCTTACATAATGGTGACTTCCCACTACATTGATAACAAGTGGCGCCTCATATCTATTGAAGTTACCTTGAGCCACACTGCTGCAAATATTGCTAATATGTTGACGGGGGCCATACAGAAATGGGGGCTGATTAGCAAACACCCAGCAGTTGTTATGGACAATGCTGCAAATATGGTTCGTGCAGTGGAAACAACGCAGCTGATGCATGGCTGCTGCTTAGCACACACCCTGAACTTAGCCTCACAGGCAGGTCTAAAAATCTCCGCTGTGTCATGTCTGCTTGCTCATGTGAGGCGTATAGCCACGTTCTTTCACCGTAGTACAACAGCAAACCACACACTGAAAGAAAAACAGCAGCTGCTTCAACTACCAGCGCATAGGCTAACACTTGATGTTGTGACCAGATGGAACAGTGCATCGGACTTGCTGGAGCGCTTTTTAGAGCAACAACCAGCCATCTCTGCTACTCTCCTTTCTCAAGACGTGAGCAAGAACGAAAAAGATTTGTGCTCCCTAACAGAGGAGGATGTAACAACTGCTGAGGATTTGGTCCGGGTGTTAAAACCGATGAAAGAAGCTACTTGTGCTAACAGTTTTAAGGCCAATAGTTTCACACACTGAAGTCATTGGTTGTTGTGCAGATGAGCAGATAATCGGCCACTGAAATCCTAGTTAAGTATTATAGAATACAAAACTTTTTTTCTCCATGGTTTGGTAGTGGTAAAGGTCGTTTATGATTGCATCCGACCCAAGTTTACCTTTCTATTTATTTGCCAGTATTTTTTGGCCCTTAAGAGAAAATGCATTTATTCAAATTGTGGTGTTGTAGTAAAAGTTTTTCACTTGCAAAACTTTCATTTGTACAAATTAGCACTTTTGAGACTTGAGACAGTTTCGTTTACATCCCAAATTTAAACTGTGGTGTTTACAAGTCTGCACTTTGTTTGCACTTTGTACTTGATATGAAAGGGAAAAAAAATTAAATACATGTGTATTGTGCAATAGTTGAGCCACTTTCATTATTGTAAGAGCAGATCGAATCGAATTTAATCGATTCAGAACTGCATGAATCAAAATCGAATCGATTTAGGACTTTGGCCAAAATACCCAGCCCTAGTTAACTGCCTTTTTAACAAGGACAAGCTGCTTTCATGTGTTCCATTCAGCTTTCTGTTCCAACCACAGTACAGAGTAGAGACTGACACGGGAGTGGATTTTCACTCCTGTCCCGTCCCACTCCCACAGAAAAAAATTGTGTCCCATCTCGATCCGGGGCCAGAGTAGAAATCTAAATCCTGTCCCGTCCCACTCCTGGTGAAATTACTCCCACTCCCATCCCGCTCCCATTCAGAATGACTCCCGCTCTTGCACCACTCCCATGCTCTGTTCGAAAACCTAGGACGCGTCCTTAGAAGGCCAGATTCGAAATACGATTACATCATAGCGCGGCGCCGAGGTCTGGTCGGATTCCAAGAGTCCTCGTTATGCAGCCTTAAAATGCGTCCGTCTTTTTGCCCGATTTGAAGGACGGGTCCAATGTATCCTCGGTATTCTTGGTTTACCCAGGATTCATTGCGAGACCAAGCAAGCCGTGATCAGAGGAAAGGTTACTTGGCGCTGAACAGTGGTGAATATTGGAAGTTCAGTTTAATATAATACAAGTTAGTGAATAGTACTGTCTGAAATGAATGAATATAGTTGTTTTAATGGTTATAGAGTCAGATATGTGGCGGTAATGTTTGATTTATCTAAAGGTTTTTATCTGTTACTGTGTAAATGGGTATGGCTGTAATTTAAGGACAGATTATAATATATCAGCAGTGTGGGGACTATAAATCTGATAGGATTTTAATTTTTTTATTGCTGTTTTGCACAAAAGGCGTAACTAAAATTTTTTTCTTTTTTAATATTAGGGATTTTGCAGATATATTTTTTATACATACATTGTTTAGATTTACTTATATCTTTCTACCCCTTTTATAGAATAGAAAATCTCTTTATTGTCCCACAATGGGCAGATTTACAGCAGCAGAAAGATTATTAAAAATGGTCACACAAATGTGGACCTTAGAAAAATGTATAAGAATAACATAATAGGGAAGAGTTAAAATATAAACAACAAAATACTGTAAAGCGTTTTAACAATATAAAACTGGAGAATAAATAACCAATATGCAGCTATGGACATTTTTACAGTAATGGATATTTGAAAATAGCAGCAACATCAGAGATGTGCAAAATGACAGCAGCAGGTTATTTAAATGACTAAGGTTTCTATCATTACATTTGATTTTATTTGTTCCTGCTCCCGGTGGTTGGAACCTTTATTCCACTCTGGATTCTTGTTAATGTAGTCTTTGTTCACTTACAATAAAAAAGCAATAAATAAACAAACAGTTTTGGAAACTTCAGTTTTCATTCTTTTCCTGCTTTGTGTGTCAACTTTCACGGTTGCTAAGCAACAGACCTTACGGCGGTAAAACCCGCAGAAGGGTAGACCTGGTCGAATTCACAGCCAAAACTCTTCCGGTCTTCTTATTTTCACGGATTATTATTGGTTTGCTCCCGCTCCCGTCTGCTCCCATTAATGTTTAATCCTGTACTGTCCCAATCACGTGATCGTTACTAATACTGACTCCCATCCCACGGGAATCCTGTGACCCGTGAGATTCCCGAAAAAATGTCAGTCTCTAGTACAGAGACTGTCCTGATTAAAGTGTTCAGCGACATTCTATTAACTGGTTTAAATCTTACTTGAGGGACAGGGTAGGGCTGGGCGATAATTCAATAACGATATATATATATCGATCGATAGACGTGTGGCGCAATAGAAAAAAAGAGAGTCGATAAAAGTTCGATAAAAAAGAAACGCTGTTTTCCTTCCTTCTCATTGTAGCCTAGCATATAGGTTTATGCTAGTCGCTACTTCCTCCCAACCAATCACAATCGCGGACCCAGGCATGCCGTCACCAAGCGCCGCCCTCTCAAACCACAGCACAGAGCACATGAAGATGTCGCAGCAAGGAGAGGCGGAGGAAATTGTTCCAAAGAAGGGTTTATGTAGTTCGCCAGTTTGGAAGTATTTCGGTTATGGCAAGTCGGACAAAAAACAAACCACAGTCATCTGTAAAATTTGTAGGGAACCAGTGAAAACGAAGTCTGATAACACAACCAACCGCTCACACCCGCAGGAGTACGAGCTGTGTAGGCCCTGACGCGGCTCTCCTCCGAGGAATCTTCGGGAATTTCGGGAAAATATATATATATTTTCAGTTCTGGGCAGTTTCCCACGTAGTTCTAACAATTGAGAGAAAAATGCTGAGGGGCCAGCAACTTCAAAGTAATAACTCAGGTTAAAGCAGGAAACTGAGCTGAACCAGGTTCAGCTTAGAAGAATGGGGGCGGCGGGGGATTTATTTATTTGTTATATTCATTTTGGTCACTTTTCTGGTCACTTTAGTTTATTCTTTGTCAGTATTTAATAACATAACCCAGGTCTCTTAAGTTATTTTTCTTCAAAACAATTCTGTTATGGTTAAAAAAGTTGGTTAAATAAAGATTTAATTCAAGGTCTGTGTTTGTGTTCTTTATTAAAATTAAATCATTTAGCAATATTATAAAAAGTCTAGGCAGACCTGCACATAAAATATGGTTTCATATCTTTTCAATAATTATCGATATCGATCAATATGCATTTTTTTTTATCGATAAGCTTTTTTTCTATATCGCCCAGCCCTAGGACAGGGACTTTTATGTTTTAGAGAAGAACTTTAAATCAGAGACCAGACAAATCACATGTGGGGTTCCTCCTATTCAACATCTACATGCTCCCCTTAGCTCAGGTTATAGCAACAATATGGGAGAATTATCCTGCCATCATGCAAGAGCACATCATTTTTTTTTTTTTTATTTATTTTTTTTTTTAACAGTGTCCTGTCTGGCAAGGTGGCAATAAGAATAATTGTCTTGATGCCAAAAGGAGCCCAACAGATTTTACTTTCACAAGTGTAGCAGTATGGCAAATGCCATACTGCTCCACTTGTTTCATGCATATAAATTGCTTTATTATAATTATGCAGGGAGTTTTACAGTTCATATGGACACTACAATGTAAGTAGAGCAGAAAAACAGAAGAAGAAAAAGGAAAAAGAAAAAAAAGGACAAAAGATGAAAGAAAGAGGAGATAGGAAGGAGACAATGACAAATATTTTCAGTCTGCTTCATCACCTGTAACGAGATGAAAAAAAAACAGCACAACCAAAAGACACGGTACGAGATATACAATAAAGCAACACCTTGAAACTATCGCTAAAGTAATATTATTAAGTCTGACATGTACTCTGTGTTACCTGAAGATATGAATGTGGGGTTTCTGTTTGGAAGTGAATCTCTAAGTACCTAAAGCCTAGCACCTGTAGTTGTTTGTGAGGGTGAACTTGTGCATGTAAAGTTTTAACCATAGAAAAAATGCTCAATAGTGGTTGTGGAGAGCCGGAGAGGCACACCCCCCAGAGCACTGAGTCCAGCACAAGCCAAAAGCCCCAGGCGCCCAAAGGGACCCCAGAAGCGAAAGCACCAAAGAGGGGCCAGCCCCGGAAATCAGACCCACACCAAGGGAGGAGGAGAGACAGCCACAAAGAAGCCCCCCAGCCACCGCCATGCCGGCGCCCCGGGGAGCCGCGGGGACGAGTCCTCGGGCCCCGCCGACAGCCGGCCACCCTGTAGTAGGGCCGGGCACCGAACACCGGCCCCCCCACGGCACCGACCGAAACGCCTCAGCCCCACAGAGCACCGAAACACGCCCCGCCCCCCGGCACCAAGCCCCGGCGACGGGCCACAACACCCACCGCGAACGCACCACCCCGGAAAAACACACAGGCGGCCCCGCCTGCGGCCGGGGCCCAAGCGCATCCGCCGTGAACAGGCCGCGAGTGCCGCGGGACCCCCCCAAAATGCCCCCCCGGCCAAAAGCGCAGCCCCACCCCACCAAGACCGACGCCAACAGCGCGCAACGCAACACACCGCGCACAGATTCAACCCAAGAGCAGAAAAGCCGCCCGCCGCAAAACCGCAAGAATAGCAGACCGCAGCCGGTGCAACCACCCCCCCCCAGCAGCCCGAGGGGCAGCACAAAGCCAGAGCGGAGCGAACCACGCCGCTCCCCCACCGGACGAAGCCAAAGCAGCACAGCCACGTCCACCGCCCCCCCCCGCCGCCCGCACCAGGCCCCGACACGCGGCCAGAGCAGTTCCACCGCCCCGGCCCCTCAACGCGCGCCGGCCAGAGCCACTCCAACTCCCACCCGCCCCGCAGCCTCACCCGCCACGATCAGCAGGAACAAAGCAGCTCCGCCATGCCTCCAAGAGGGAAAACCCACCCGAATACCCAATCAGCGCAGCCAGCCCGCCCACACAGGCCCCCCGACCCCACCCCCGCCGGAGCCCCCCACACACCAGCGGCGCGCCGCCAGCAGGACCCCCACCCAGCAGGCCCGCCAGCCCCCCGAGAAAACAGACATGCCAAACCCCCCCCCCCCAAAAAAAAAAGGAGCCCCCACAATGCGACAGCGGACACCAGACACCGACCCGCCCTTAACCGCTCCCCCCCACCGAGGAAGAAAAAGGAAAAAAAAAAGAAAAAATAAATAAGTAAATAAATTAATTAATTATTAAATTAATAATTACAATTAAAATAAATATGCAAGAGGAGAAATGCGAGCAGAAAAACCGGAGCCCAAAACAGGACCCAAGACTCGCACCCCACCATGCCGTGCATTTCCCCTCCCCCCCGAACCGATACCACAGAACCGGCATAGGAAAAAAATCACCGCCCAGGAACCGGCATCGTAGCGAAGGCACCGGCACCGACACCGAAAATCCCCGAACAACACCCAGCCCCACCCCGAAGTGGATCCAGTCCCAGGCCCCAGGGATCCGAGGCCCCAAGGTCACCCGTCCCCCAGACAGGAGCCCCAGCAAAGCCCCGGCCGGCCGGGGCCAGCGGAGAGGCCGCCAGGAATGAGCCAGCAGCCCCCCGAGCTCCACCTGTGCACCGGTGAGCCCCGACGCCAGCCAGCGGAGGAGAGCAGGACAGGGGGAATGGGCTCCGCACTTAGCGGAGACTTGAGATGTATTTGGGAGAGGGTGCGGTTGAGACCCCAACCTGGGAGAAAAAAAGAAACACACCATCTCAATCATGCCTTCCCTCCCTAGTGCCCCCACTCGTACCACAGACAAAAAAAAAATAATAATAATAATATTAAATAAAGAAAATAACAACGCGGACACACATTCACACATAACACTCACATCCAATAATACCAGGACCAAAAACCCGATGACACCTGTGGTTGGTCCCGGGACTATCGGATGACCCAATAAGTGAACCTAAAATCCGGATGTGGGGGGAGGGGAGCGGCGACACCGCCACACCAACCCATGTCATTCCTGCTTCAAGCCCGGCCCCCCACCCCGCACACGGACTGGACCACCCCCAGCAAGAGCCCCCCCGGGACCGGGGCCCAACCATCCCGCGCCGGCCACCCCACCAGAATCCCCCCCCCCCCCCCCCCCCCCCCCCCCCGGGAAAAAAAAAAAATGCTTCAACCAGGCACTTCATGCCCCTCCATCCAACCTTCTTTGGGGAGAGCAAAGGTGACAGCCCCACCACCGACAGGCCACCTAGGCCCCGCAGCCGGCCCCAGCCACAACCACGGACCAGGTGGCTTGCACTTCCTCCAGGACCCAGACTCCGGGCGGCAGCCGGAGAACAGGGGTGTGAGAAGACCCCAATCCTCCCTGCGCCCGCTGGAATGTGGTGTTGTTGCGTGTTGCTCTCAGATGCAATTAAAACTGGGAGTACAAAGTCCGGCAGAGTCCACCCCCCCTCCAGGAGATAGACGTGCCAGCACACCCCCCCCTTCGACAACCCTGAACCCTCAATGTCTAGATGCGAGAGGGGATGGAGAAGGCCGACCATGGTGAGGCCCATAAAATAAGCCCCCCCCGGTGGCCCTGACCCCCACCCCCCGAAAATGCCCTACATAGATGTGTGTTGTGAAAATAAAATTGGGGTGGGGGACATCATCAGAAGGTGTGGCCCTCCAGTAACGACCCCCTCCCCAAAAACCTACATGTGTGGCAGAGTGATGGAGCAGGCAGAGGGAGGATTTCGGGGACGGGGAGCAAAGGCCTTGGGTGCTTGCTGCACTCCCAGGGAGCCAGCTCCCCTGCTGACTCCAATAGGCACCCCCGTTCCCCGAGAGCCCCTCCAGAGAGGGGGGCCCCACCAGTTTCACCACCGTAGCCCGGGGGCACGGGACCAGCAGCAGGACCCACCAGCCAGCCGGGCACGGAGCCGACACCACCACCCTCCCCCCTTCTGTCCATCCAAAAAAAATAAATAAATAAATAAATAAAATAAAAATAAATAAATAATAATAATAATAATACTAATAATAACAATAATAATTAAAAGAAAATAATAATAATAATAATAAATAAATAAATAAATAAATAAATAAGGGGGGGGACAACCACAGCCGGCCAGCCCACACGCAACACGCAGAGCCCCCACCCCGGACGAAGCCCCACCAGGGGGCAGCATGGACCAGGACCAAGACAGGGAGCCAGACCAGAAGCCCTTCCAAGATCTTCTTCCCACTATCACCAACCCCCACCCCCCCTCCGTAGATCTAATCCCTCCCCTACAATAACAATCAAGCTACTCACCACACAAGCGACAGAACACATCCAGGCCGAGATCATACCTACTCCCCCTCCCTCCCCTTCCCCCACTTACAGAGTGCAAACCCGTGAGGGGGTAAGTATTTGCCATAGGTGTTAATGTCCATGCCCCCCCAGCCCAACAGGCCCCGAGGCACCCCGGCACACCAGAGGCCGTTGCAGCAGGGGCAGACAGCCGGGCTTACACCGGCCCAGACCCCAAGCAGCACTCCCCACAGAACCCGAAACCCCACCGGGGCCCCTGCCCAAGGGCAACGTGCCCCAGGGATCCCAGACCCCAGGACCCACCCCAGACCCACCCCAGAGTAGGGCCGGGCAACGCCCAAAAACCCCCGGCGCCGGCGCCAGCGCCCCCACCCCGACACCGGCCCCCGAACGACTCCCCCCCGAGACCGGCCCCATAACACCAATCCAAAGAAGAAGAAAGCCACACAACACAGCAAAGCGCAAATCCCGAGCCCCACTCTAAGCTCCGACTTCCCCGCCCACACCCCCCCTCCCACACATAAAAAAATAAAATATATATATAATAATCTCCCCCTCACTGAAGAAGAACGGCCGCAAACAAGCCAGTGCCCAACACCCGCCGTCACACCGCGAGGACCCCTCCACCCACATGCTCCTCCCCAGAAAAGTCAACATGCCTGCCCTCCCAGGAGACAAGCAAACCCGCCGAACAGGAACCCCTCCGGCAGCACACCGCCGGCATGCGGGGGCCCGAGCGGCCCCAACAGAACCAACAGCACCAGCCATGCCCCCAGGCGGATTCCCCCACCCAAAAACACAACGAAACCACTCCGCCCCCACCGACCACAGCAAACACAGCCGCAAGGCAAAAGAAAGGACAGAGCAGCCCCACCCGGCGCACGCCAGAGAGCCAGAGCAGCAAGGCCGCCCAGCCGCCAGTAGCCAGCACAAGTAGCAAAAAGAAAGCAGCAGACGCGACCCCACCGCTCCCGCCGCGCCCGGCGCGAAATCAGCATGACCCACCCCGCTCCGGCCCCGCACCGCCCACGGGCCGCCGAGAGGAGGACGGCCACGCCGGCCAAGGCCCGCCCCCCCCCTGCGCCAAACACCGAGCAACCCTCCACTCCCAAACCGCACACGATGCACCGCACCACGCGCCACCTGCACCCGTCCCAACAGAGCGAAGCCACACCCCCGACCCGGGGGCACTCCAAAGGGACCCCCCGACGCCCGCAACCAGCCCACAACAGACACACATGAACCCCAGCCACAGGCGCGACCACCCACGCACCCCCCCGGACGACGCAACCATGGCAAGCGCCACGGCCAACCACTGAAACCCGGCACCGAAAGACGAGGCACACCCCGACGCCCCGCAGAGGTGAAGCACCCCGGCCAGCACCACAAAAGAACCAATGCCCGGCGCCCAGCCCCACCCAGCAGCAGCACAGCTACCAGGCCAGTAGCCCACGTCCGCCACCACGGAACCCCCCCAAGAGCACCGCATGCGGCCGCCGCAGGACCCCCCCGAGGAGCCCCAGACTCCGCCCCGATGGGGGCAACAGTCCCCTGGGCCAGACCCGCCAGGCACCCCGCTCCGAGCACCCCCCCGAGCCCCCAGGACCCAAGGACCCCCGAACTAGCCCCCGCGCCCCATAAGACGCACCCCACAGCCCCCCACTACACTACGTGATGGAGCCGATCAAGGCAGCCCAGAGAGATCGGTCTGATGGGGATGCAGATGCTGTCTCAAGATTAATATGATCCAACAACAGATCTCTGTACTGATTGATGTTGAGTTTATCCTTACTTTTCCAATTCATGAGGATAGTTTTCTTTGCGATACATAATGCAGTGAATGCCATGCAAACTGAATTTTTTTCCCATAGAGCTTCCCTCAAAGTCACCCAGGAAGCATACTGGAGTGGAAATTGGGATTTTACAACCCAGGCACAGTGATAGATCCTTACATACCTGTACCCAGAATCTCTGAACCGGCGTGCATAACCATAACGCGTGAAAATAATTATCAAGTTGATTGCCTGTGCACTGTGGACAGATGTTAGATTGCGCAAAACCCATCTTGAATAATCTTTGACCTGTATAGTGCACTCTGTGGAGGATTTTGTATTGTATTAATTGTAAATTGGGGTTTCTAGTCATGTTAAAAGTTCTTAGACATATCTGAGCCGAGATGTTTTGTTCAAAGCTGACTGATAAATCCTCCTCCCATTTAGTAATAGGAAGAGATATTGTATCATCCAGTTTAGTCAGTGTCCTGTATAGTTTAGACAGTAGTTTGGGGGGGTTAACTCTAGAAACTCTGATATTTTAGTTGGAATTATTAAACCTCCATCAATATGCTTACATTTATTTCTAATTATAGCTTTGATTTGCTCATATTCTAAGAATTTATTTTTGTTAATGCCATATTGCAAATTTAATCTAGCAAATGTGATAAACTCCGTACCTTCAAACAAATGATCCAGATATGTAACACCTTTATTCTACCAGTACGGAAAGTTTATCACATTATTGTTTTGTAGAATGTCAGGGTTATTCCAGATGGGTGTACGACTGTACGGGATAAGTGATGACTTCGTTATTTTTAGAAATTCCCACCATGCTGTCAGGGAAGAGCTGATGTTAATATTTTTAAAACATGGATGCCATTTGATCTTAGAGCTAATAAACGGCAAATCTGAAATTATGATATTACTGCATATATCCTGTTCTGTGTCTATCCAGGACTCATCTAAGGGATTATGTTTTATCCATTTAGAGATGTATTGTAATCTATTTGCTAAATAGTAGTGTTGGAAGTTAGGTAAATCTAGTCCCCCTCGGTCTTTAGTTTTCTGTAGTGTTTTTAAGCTGATACGAGGGGGTTTGTCCTTCCAAAGAAATTTAGAGATGGAAGAATCTAGAGATTTAAACCATTTGGTTGATGGTTTATTTGGGATAATTGAAAATAGGTAGTTAATTCTGGGTAAGACCATCATTTTAATTGAGGCTACCCGACCCATAAGGGAGATCGGAAGCGATTTCCATCTTTCTAGGTCCTCTTCTATTTTCTTTAAAAGAGGGATGTGGTTGAGTTTTGGTAACTCAGCTAGTTTAGATGACACAGTAATTCCCAAATATTTGATATTTCCTGATTGCAATTGTAGACCTGAGGGATTCTGTAGAGAGCAATTAATTGGTAGTATTACAGATTTAGACCAATTTATAGAGTATTCTGAGACTTTTGAGAAAGATTCTAGTAAACTAATCACTTGAGAGAGGCAAGTGTTTGAGTGCTGGAGATAAAGTAATACATCATCTGCGTAAAGACTAATTTTATGCTCTATTTTCATGCCTTTTATAACTTTAATCATATTTGTTTGTCTGATTGTACCAGCCAGAGGCTCAATAAAAATAGCAAAAAGTGAGGGGGAGAGTGGGCATCCCTGTCTGGTGCCCATCTGGAGACAAAAGCTGGAAGATGTTTGATTATTTGTCCTGACACAGGCTGTTGGGAAGCTGTATAATATTTTTAACCAATTTATAAAGGAATTGCCAAAGCCAAATTTATGTAGAGTAGCAAATAAAATTTTCCAGTTTACTCTATCGAATGCTTTTTCTGCATCTAAAGACAATATATAGGATTTAAGATTTTTGCTGTAGGAATAATCTATTAAATTCAGCAGTCTGCGTGTGTTAGCAGCTGACTGCATTCCTTTAATGAAACCAGTTTGATCAGGGTGGATTATGAGAGGAGTGATTTTATCTAATCGTTTTGCTAAAGCTTTACAGATTATTTTAATATCCACATTAATTAAGGATATGGGACGATAGCTTGTCAGAAACATAGGATCTTTGCCTGGTTTAAGCAGGAGACTAATGGTGGCAGAATTCATATTAACTGGAAATTTGCCATTATCTAGAGTTTCCTGCAGCATTCTGTGGAATGTTGGGGCCAGAATGTCCCAGAACTCTTTATAGAACTCAGTAGGGAACCCGTCTGGACCTGGCGCTTTATTGTTTGGCATGCTTTTTAATGCTTCCTGAACTTCAGCTGTAGACAGCGGTGAGTCCAGGGTCGCTCTTTGACTCTCTGATAATTTAGGAAGAGTTATTTTATCCAGAAATCACTTAATATCTGATGGACTTAACTGTGATGTGTATAAAGATTTATAGAAATCTCTGAAGGCATTGTTAATATCCTCCGGATCCTGTAATGTATTACCAATTGAATGTGTAACTGCAAATATAGTCGTTTTTTCTTTGTTTATTTTTAGCTGATTAGCTAAGAAACTTCCTGACTTATTGCTATGTTCAATGTTGTCAATTTGAAGTCTTTGAATTAAAAATTGATTTTGTTTTTCAATAAATTCGTTTAGTTCTAGTTTTATTTTACGGATTTCCCCTAATTTTTCCTCATCTTTCTAGTAACTTTATTTTTCCCTCTAATTCCTGGATCTTTTTTTGTTCTAACTTTTTTTTATGAGATGAGAATGAAATAATTTTACCTCTCATCACTGCTTTCCCTGCCTCCCATAGTATAGATGCTGATGTTCCTGGTAAATCATTGCACACCAAGTATGATGCCCACTCTTCCTTGAAAAATTTGAGAAACTCTTCATCTTTAAGCAGTGATGTGTTTAATCTCCAGCTCTTGTTTTGTGGGGCTATTTTTTTATTTATTAGGGTTAAAGTGACAGGAGCATGATCACTGACAGCAATAGGATGGATTACAGCATCTGAGACATCAGACAGCAGCGAGCTGCTGATTAGGAAATAGTCCAAACGAGAGTAGGAATGATGGACATTAGAAAAGAAAGTGTATTCCTTACTGTTAGGATGAAGAGATCGCCATGCATCGCAAAGACCAAAATCACTCATGTATTGTTTGACTACGTTCAATGATTGCCAACTGCGCTGGGTCCCTGTTGTATTCAACCTGTCCATTTCTCCATTTAGACCAAAGTTGAGATCACCCCCAATAATTAGAGAACAGTCCCCGTGCTTTGAAAGTGCATGAAAAACTTTGTGGAAGAATGAGGGGTCGTCAACATTTGGACCATATATGCTGACAATACACAACTTTTGGTTATAAATAGATATTTTAATTATGATGAATCTGCCTTCAGGATCTATAATTTTGTCTAATAAAGTAAAACTGAGGTTTTTGTGGATTAAAATTGCTACTCCTCTCTGTCTAGAGTTATAGCAGGCTGCAAACACATCAGGGAACTCAGGGGAGTTAAGATCACTTATAGATGCCGCTGATTTATGGGTTTCTTGCAATAAGACAACATCTGCATTTAATCTTTTAAGCTGGTTAAAAATCTTAAGCTGTTTCTCTCTGGTGCCAGTTCCATGCACATTCCATGTCACAAACCTTACATTCACCATAGCTGTGAGTGAGAAGACGAAAAGTACATGCCTCTGAATAAATAGTTATACCTAGACCCAGGTAGCATCAAACCGTGTGCTTGTGATTGTGTGGACCACAGGGACGAAGCAGACAAATAAGGAAAAGGAAGACAGAAAATAAAGAGAGTGCAATGAGTAAGAAAAGGTGAAAGAAGAAGAACCCCAGCCCATGCATTCTGTACCCAGCTGTAACTAGCAGTCATACCGTGCAAACATGCTCTAGAGCTGTGCGTATATTTCATTTATTACTGTGAAATGTTCTATGCACTTTAATCAGGTGTCACATGCTTTTAAACCTGCCTGTTGTGCATCTAATAAAGCCAAGGAGTGATCTTCTGATCCCTGAACAACTGACCATTAATATAAAGTTTGTCAACTGCTACTGTAGCTCTGACGCCTTCACTGACGTATTTCTTCCTGATTGGGAATAACACTCGCCTGCGATCTAATATTTCCTTTGGATACTGGTCATTGACGCTGAAATCTGTTCCTCTCAGCTCTCTGCCCTGACTCCTGACCTGCTCTTTCTGCTTGTAATGCTCAAACTTAGCTACAATTGGTCTAGAACGGGATTTATCAGGCTTCTTACCTCCGAGCCGGTGAACATGATGGAAGGTGATGTTTTTTACCTGGTCCGCCGGGATTTTCAGCTTCTTCTGGAGGAACTCACGGACTGTTGCCTCAGGGTCCTCTTCTTGCTGCTCAGCGATTCCAGCGAAGACAAGATTGTCTCTCATGCTCCGCGACTGAATGTCCAGAATGGATTCCTTCATCTTTCTATTTTCGCCGGACAGCTGGATCATCCCCTCGGCGAGTTTGGTGACTTCCCCCTTCAGCGCTTCATTCTCGGCGGTGACGGAGGCCAGCTGAGCTTGGCTGAATTCCAGCAACTCTCTCAAAGCTTGAAACTCCTTATGCAGGACTTTTACCAGGGCAAGGCAGGCGTCCAAGCTAGTTAGCTTTTTGTCGATGGATTCCAGGACATCGCTGTAGCTCCTGTCTGGAGACAAAGTAGATGTAGAAGCAGCACTGGTTGAACTAGACCGACATCGTTTGGTAGACGGTGTGTTTGTGGATGTGGGATTCCTCGGCTTCCCCATTACGATGTTGTCAAAACACTCGTCCAGGTAGCTCTCCAGGCTCGTCAAGGTCTCGTCTTCCAGTTTGTTCCCTCGGAAATACGGTACAATTGTCAAAGTTTAAATCTGATTGTTTTATTTACATTTATTGGCTTACTTACCAGGACTGGAATTGTTTGTTTTGAATTACCTGTATGTCGCCATTTTTACTTACGCCCCCGCACACAGCTCTCGCGAGATCTCAGCCGCTCAGCCGCTCATCCTCTCCAGCTGCTCCTCCTCTCCAGCCATAGCACATAATTTCAATTTGAGAAAAGAATTTCATCTTCTTGCACTCAAAACTTATAATGCTCACACTCAAAACATGCGCTCTCTCTCAAATATTTTCTCTTCTCTCTCAAATCTTTGTTTCTTCTGTCAGATTTAATGCTTCTTGCACAGATATTTTCTCCTCTCGCTTGCCTCCTTCTCTTCGCGCACAAACCGCGCACTGCTCAAGTCTCAAATACGCTCGCAAACCCGTAGGCTCTGCTTGCGGATTTTTTTTGCTCTCTCGCGGATTGCAGTTGGATCATCGCCTAGCAACCTTTCCAGCCAATAGAACGACAGCCTGGGAAAGGGTGCGCTTGTTTAACCCTACTGAGTGCACCTGTGCTACTACGCTACTTATAAGAGCGTCAGCTAAAACTGCTATTTACAGTAGTTTTGTGGCTCGATTCAGCAAAGTTCAGTATTTATGAATAACCCAAAAAATTCTGAATTGAGTAATTTTAAACAATTAGTGGTTTGTTATGTACAAAAGCAAAGAACCGACATATTAAATTATTATCTTGCAATACTTTGTTAGTATTGATTTCAAAATGTAGAGGAAAAAATAATTTTTTTACAAAAAGTTAAAATGTTGGATAGTTATTTCCAATTATTATTATGGTTGTATGTGTCCATAATAATAATTATGGTTTCATATGTCCACACAATCATTTTATAATTATCACTCTAACATTTCCCCCCTCTTATACATAAAAACATCAGCATATAGCCCTTCTAAAAAGATTTTCACTACATACATCATTAATGCATTGCAGATAGGAAATTCAGTAATCAAAGTTTAATATGCAAAACACAACAATATTAAAAGGAAAATTCAAGCAAAAAGGTAAAATTTATTGTAGGCATGGTAGAAGTAGGCATATGAGTACAAACATAACAGTCTGTTTTGTTCAAATCTTCAGCAACATGTTTGGAATGCTGCCACCACATTTTGGCACTGTAGGATGACTTGCTGTGGATCCATCAAAGACCATTCTGTTCCTCCCTTGTTTCAGACAGTCAGTTTGAGTCACTAGTAACACCAGTCCAACGGTCATCACCGGGCAGCAAAACCACTTGGTTTTTCACATCTTCGTCAGCTCTTCCAATGAAACCCCCATTAACTAGGACTCTAAAGGACTGGGTTAGGTTGTTTTCTTCACCAGCGTTGAGACGAGTGGTCCTAAAAAAACCAAACCCCTTTGAAGCTGGACTTCACCACAGATCCCCCACCTTAGTTATGGGGTTCCTGTGAAGGTAATTGGGCTTCTCGCTGTGGAAAGTTTTTAATTAGTTTACAATGACTCTGGTGGATCCAAGTGTCTCTTTCCTGGATTTTCACGGCGGTGGGGGTTGTTAGTTGCACTATGTAGGGTCCTTCCCACCTCGGAGCTTCCCAACTCTTCCCTTTGATGATTTTAATCAGCTCTCGGTCTCCATGCTTCAGGCCTTCCTGTGGGGAAACAAAAAGGAGCTCTGGGCAGATTACATGTTCTTTGAACAGTTCCGTATTTGAACAGTTGCAGAATTCACTTAGTTAATGGGTCAATGTTCTTTTTCTGCCCATGGCTGTCCTTCCCATAAAGGTAGAACAAAAGGTCTCCCATTCACCATTTCAAAATAGGCCAAACCATCAGATGTTGGAACAATCCTCATGAGCAATTCCACCAACTGCAAACACCCTGGCCATGGCCCTCCTGTTTCTGCCATGAATTTTCTCAATCTATTTTTAATTTCTCCATTAAATCTCTCCACTAATTCTGCACTCTGTGGATGGTAGGAACAGTGATGTTTCAAAGTTATGTTTAAATGTTTAGACATTAGTGATACCACTTCATTCACAAAATGTGTTCCATTATCACTTTGTAAGATTTTTTGGATACCATGCTCAGGTATGATTACACAACGCTTTTGCTACTGTCAGTGCATTGGCATGTTTTGTGGAAACAATTTCTACCCATTTAGAAAAATTGTTCACTAGGACTAGGCAGTACTTGTACTGTCCATTTGGGGTTAGCTCAATGTAGTCCATGCTAATTATTTCAACTGGAGCTGTATCTCTTGGCACCTGTCCTCACTTAGTTATCTGATTTCCTTGTGAATTGTATTTACATGTGAGACATGCAAAAATTTTAAAAGCAGTAGTAGTTAAACACCTTTGTGTGTTACTATACTATATTCATCATAACTACTTCCTGTTTGAGACATGATAATTTCATGGATCAAAATAGCTGCTGGTTTTTTTCAGAATCAGAATCAGAAATAGTTTAATAATCCCAGAGGGAAATTAATTTTGTTACACGCTCAAGTTACAGTTTTCTCTTTATACACACATATCCAACTACACAATATAATAAAAACAAAAAAACTAAGAATATGGGGGAACTGTTGTTTACACGGGTCCTCTTTAACCCTTAAAAGTAAGACACTACAGGTATGAGCGTATCACCATGAGAATGTAACAACACAAAGGTCATATAACTTGCTTAACTGCCAACTGTTTGGATGCACGGCTTTTGATAAGTCTACAAAGCTAAGACAGTTGCCGAGAAAAAGTTCTACATTCAGCTCTGCGAATTGCTGTCTGCTTCTCTGACATAGCTATTAGTGTGTCATAAAAAAATAAAAAACTTAAGAAAAGCTGATTTTCTTTTTTTTTCTTTTATAATGTGAAATCTAAGCCCTGCAGCCATTGCACAACTCCAAAAAGACACCCTTGTGGCTTTTCACCCTCCTCCGAAATAACATGGCCCAAACAACAAACTTATTTCTGTACCCGCTAAAATTTGTATAACTAGTTTATACTTTCCTTTGCTTCACATTCTAGCAGATATTGTTTTATCCTTGGCCTGTATTAGGAACTATTTCAACTAAATCTATAGTTGTCAACAGTCTTGCACCAATTCTTCTTGTAGACCACAAAGCATTTGGAATATCTTTGAGATCATTTTCATCAAATAGTGATAGTAAAGAATGCTGAGTTCTTTTATCTCATGCTAAATCTTGGACCCAAGCTTCTGTATTAAACAGAATTTTATAAGGCTGCTTCCATAGTTTGTGTTATGGCTATAAAGCCAGCCTGGTTTGTGTGGTACGGACATAGATAGAAATCAGATGCGCCTTCTGCAGCTTCTAAACGCAGGCCTGTGTCTCTCCACTGTGCTTCACTGGTCTTAACCAATGACAAATGATTTTACCCATGATAAGCGGTACATTCCTTACATCTGTGTAGGAAGCATAACAGTAACTGCTGCTAAGAACCCCCATCTATGTACATAATTTGTGTAGCCATTATATTAATGTCTTGTTTCAGAAACTGTTTCGCACAAATTCAAAGTGTCTTTCATCCAGTGGATCTGATAATGTGCTTCTAGCATAGTGCATATAGACACAAGTAGATTTTGTTGAAACGCTATTTATATGTTCCACACATTCGGCCTTCATGCCCCCCTGTTTGGGAAAATTTGCTTAAATTTCCCATCAATTCCTAGCCTGGATGCCATTCCGAACTTAGTCCCGCCCACAAGATTTGAGGTCGGGAAGTTCGGTCTGGCTCTGCTCCATAGTAGCACGAGTATGATCGCCCACCCTCTGGCGATCCAATCAAATTGTCAGGGCGGGCTTTATACGATGATGGACAGATGATCAACAGTAACGTAATCAACCACGTGACCAAAGCGCGCTTGGGTGACAACAACAATGGCTGCCGCCGGAGAGTTGAGGTGAGTAGATTCTGTCTGTTCTAGAAGATATCGACAGCAAATTAATTTTAAAATAGGAACAGAGAAACGCGATCAAGGCTCATCTTCTTATTCTAGGCGCTCAACTGCACGCTTTGATTTTTGTTGACAACAACTATGCATTGCTTAACATACACTATATTGCCAAAAGTATTTGCTCACCCATCCAAATTATTGGAATCAGGTGTTCCAATCACTTCCATGGCCACAGGTGTATAAATTCAAGCACCTAGGCATGCAGACTGTTTTTACAAACATTTGTGAAAGAATGGGTCGCTCTCAGGAGCTCAGTGAATTCCAGCGTGGAACTGTGATAGGATGCCACCTGTGCAACAAATCCAGTCGTGAAATTTCCTCGCTCCTAAATATTCCACAGTCAACTGTCAGCTGTATTATAAGAAAATGGAAGTGTTTGGGAACGACAGCAACTCAGCCACGAAGTGGTAGGCCACGTAAACTGACGGAGCGGGGTCAGCGGATGCTGAAGCGCATAGTGCGAAGAGGTCGCCAACTTTCTGCAGAGTCAATCACTACAGACCTCCAAACTTCATGTGGCCTTCAGATTAGCTCAAGAACAGTGCGCAGAGAGCTTCATGGAATGGGTTTCCATGGTCGAGCAGCTGCATCCAAGCCATACATAACCAAGTGCAATGCAAAGCGTCGGATGCGGTGGTGTAAAGCACGCCGCCACTGGACTCTAGAGCAGTGGAGACGCGTTCTCT
Source organism: Cyprinodon diabolis (assembly GCA_030533445.1). Lineage (NCBI taxonomy): Eukaryota > Metazoa > Chordata > Actinopteri > Cyprinodontiformes > Cyprinodontidae > Cyprinodon > Cyprinodon diabolis. The sequence goes on from CM060085.1 coordinate 28,522,961, forward strand.
GGAGTGACGAATCGCGCTTCTCCATCTGGCAATCTGATGGACGGGTCTGGGTTTGGCGGTTGCCAGGAGAACGGTACTTGTCTGACTGCATTGTGCCAAGTGTAAAGTTTGGTGGAGGGGGGATTATGGTGTGGGGTTGTTTTTCAGGAGCTGGGCTTGGCCCCTTAGTTCCAGTGAAAGGAACTCTGAATGCTTCAGCATACCAAGACATTTTGGACAATTCCATGCTCCCAACTTTGTGGGAACAGTTTGGAGCTGGCCCCTTCCTCTTCCAACATGACTGTGCACCAGTGCACAAAGCAAGGTCCATAAAGACATGGATGACAGAGTCTGGTGTGGATGAACTTGACTGGCCTGCACAGAGTCCTGACCTCAACCCGATAGAACACCTTTGGGATGAATTAGAGCGGAGACTGAGAGCCAGGCCTTCTCGTCCAACATCAGTGTGCGACCTCACAAATGCGCTTCTGGAAGAATGGTCAAAAATTCCCATAAACACACTCCTAAACCTTGTGGACAGCCTTCCCAGAAGAGTTGAAGCTGTTCTAGCTGCAAAGGGTGGACCGACGTCATATTGAACCCTATGGATTAGGAACGGGATGTCACTTAAGCTCATATGTGAGTCAAGGCAGGTGAGCAAATACTTTTGGCAATATAGTGTATGTCACGCACTCCGTTGCTCTTATTGGTTGTAGGTCTATCGAATTGAGTGCAGAGGCATTTTTTTTCCTGGTTCATTCGAAACACGCCCCATAATCACAGCTCTATGGAGCAGTATCAGACTCATATTCTGACTAGAATTGAGTAAGACTACGTCAGGCTAATCAATTCCCATCCGAACAAATTAATGTGGTGAGTTGGTGATACCACCACAAAAACATAGAACCTTGCAATCTTTCTCCTGTTTGAAGGTTTTCTTTTTTTAAAGGTATTCCATTTGACCATTTGTTGATTGTACAAAAACTAGCATTTTAGATGGTTTTAGTCCTACATTATCTTGAATGCAAATTTTACAGGCTCCTGAATTGCATATAAGTCTAACTGCTTGTCTAATAATTGTTAAAACTATTCATGTTTTTGCCTTTAATGCATTCAATATCCCACATGCTTCATACACATCTACAATTTTAATGGCTCCCCCATTTGCTCAAACACCTATTCACACTCAGATGAAGAACTTCCCCTGTGGACTCTTTCTTCCTGGTCTGCTTTTACTAGGCTGGGCTGAAAGCCCCCTTTGAAGTTCTTTTGAAATTTCACATGTTTTCGTTAATGCAACAATTTCTGCAGCTTGCGCAGAATATGATGATTTTAAAGCAGCACTGTAAAGAGTTTTTTTTTTTTTTTTAACTCATCTACAATTGTAAAAACAACTAGTTTGTTTCTGGAAACTGACACATCCACATACAAATTTTTATAACCCTCCTGCGGTTCATCTTTTAAATCTGAATGAGGCTTGCAACTCATAGTTGTTCTTTCAACACATTGGTTAGGGTCACCATCTTCCGGTGTGGGCAGCAAGGTTGAGGGATTTAAAGAATTACATCTCTGAAGCATGAGGTGAGGCTGAGACAGCAAAGTGGTCATAATGTTTAGAAGTCTGTCTGGAGACGAAAAAGTCATTTTTGCTGATGTGACCAACAGTTCCTCTGCATGAGGTATTAACGAGGTCAGCGGATGATACAAGACAATTTCAGATGAGCTATGCACAGCTAGAGCAGCAGCACAAACTGATCTTACGCAGTGTGGTAAGGCAGCTGCAACTGGATCCAATCTTTTGGAATAAAATGCCACTGGCCTCATTTTTTCCCCTCTTTTCTGCATTAGCAGAGGGGGCTTGAATTGTCCCCTGCAATCCACTGCTTGGATAAATGGTTTAGAATAATCTGGCACTACAGAAGAGTTTGCTATCAGGTCCTTTAGTTGTGAAAAAGCTGACTCTGCAGTTGGAGTCCACACTATTTTATCTATCATTGCCATATCATTTGTATAAATGAGATCAAGCAGTGGCTGAGTAACCTCAGCATAATTGGGAATCCATGTCCTACAGTAATTACACAAACCTAGAAAAGACATCATTTGCTTTTTAGTTTTAGGCTGTGGAGCGTTCAACACCCCCTTTTTCCTGTATGTAGCTTGCATGACTTAAAATAATTTTCTTGTGGGTTTATTAATTTTAAATTTTGGTTCCGAAATTATAGTTTTGGAGACCCTGCAGACGCATTAGGAAGGCTGTCAATTAGAACAATGCTGCAGTCATCGCTCCACTGACATCCCCCCTGCGCGCTTATGCAGATTTAAGCTGTCTCCCTCTAAACTGTGTTTCATTCTTTTTTGGACACACAAACAACTTAAAAGACCCACAAACATAACTTTAAAGACAGAAACACATAATATTAAAACCGGACAAACACAACATTAGATCTATTTATTTAGGTTTTCATCGTATCTGCTTTGTGCAAGTATCATACTCTAACTTCCACTCCTACAACTATTTTAAATTACTTGGATCAATCTGACACAAATTTTACATCCCCTTTATGATCTTCTCTATACTCTTCCCTGAACCCATCATTTTTAATTCTTTTACCCCCCTGACTCACTTTAGTTCTATTATTTTATCATTTAGTTCTATTATTTTGTCTTGGAATAGAGGCGTCCCTCAAACCCATATTTTTTCCAAACTACATATTTAAGTGATTATTATTTTTTATTTTTTTTTGTTGGATCCTGCACTTCTACAACTTCTAATCGTAGATTCTAAATTATCTCTAATTTATTTTGACCTTTTGCAATTTTAAAGAATTTAGTCCAGTACAAACACCTAGGGTATTCTACACACTGGATGTTTATTCAGCAGGACAGCACCCAAACACTGTTGTGGTAATTTCTGCTTCTACCTTTTCAGGTGAGAAATTCTTGCCTCTGCATCCACAAGAGTTGTACTGTATTAACTCCTGCTGTTTTAATATGAAACAACAGAACCTGAAAGGTTCGATTGTTTCCTGACACACTCCCACACAGTCACACACACCTATTCTAAGGCCTAAGATATTTTTTTTTATTTTAACCAACATAGACAAAAAAAAATGTATTGCATACACTTTGGAGTCTCCAGCTCCAGGCCCTCACACGCACCGGATACTCAGATCCCAGATCTGTCAACAAAACTTGGCTTCGTCAAATATCCCTGCTGCAGCTGCAAACCTTACTATCTCGAGAACAACACAGAGTCCCAGACTCAAATGCATAGAATACCCAGATCCCAGATCTGTCAACAAAACTTGGTTTCGTCAAATATCCCTGCTGCAGCTGCAAACCTTACTTAGCTGTGTTCTTATCTTAAAAGAACACAGAGGGTCCCAGACCCAAACGCACAGAATACTGATCCCAGATCTCTCACAACAAACCCTGTTTGTCAAATATTCTAGCGACTACAACTAGTTATAGCTTTCACAAAGAGGGTCCCAGACCCAAACGCACAGAATACCGATCCCAGATCTCTCACAACAAACCCTATTTGTCAAATATTCTAGCGACTACAACTAGTTATAGCTTTCACATGGTCCCAGACCAACTTTTGATCAAAAGCTTTAGGCCTACCCTTTCTGTGCAGATCAGTCCTCAGCTTGAGTCATCACCAGGATGTCCAGGGCAGGGCTCGACCAACCTATTGGCTCCGTCCGGCAAAGGGTGGACGGCTGTCGACAGTTTCTTGGCCTTAGTCCCGCACGGTCCTGGACAATTGGATCTTGACTCCCGGAGTTTCAGCACCAAAAATGTTGGGTTTTAATCCAGAGAAATGTGAGTTTAAAAGATTAAAAGGAAATAATCAATACAGAGACAGGGTTTTTGACGTCAGCCTCTGCAGAAGCGGAGAGAAGGTGTTGGCTCAGAAACCAGCACCTTCTCACACAGATCCCTTCATAGCAAAGCCTTTTATTAACAGTTTACAACATCATAGGGCGGGCCTTAAACAGAAGACCCAGTAATGATTATCTGGGAGGATGCAGGTCATAAGATGACCATCTGGCTGGATGGAAGTCACACAACCGTATGATTCTGCCTCATGACCTACTGGGAGGAGGTCATAAAAGTTTATGACCCTTCTGGTTGAATCACAGGATAGAAATGTAGCATCTTCTTTCTTTCAATGTTTCATATGTCCACACAATAGTTTTATAATTATCACTCTAACACAGAAATCAAGGATCAGACATAAAGCTAGGTTTGACATGGCGCCATCAGTTCATCCTGGCTTTCTCTGTTTCTCAAAGGCTAAACCAGGCTCAGGAGGCGTGGCTATGTGAAGCCAGGCTTAATTAACCCAGGTAAATGCACGTCCACAGCTTTCTGAATCCACCATCCTGATTTTGTGTAACAGCCCTCTGAAGTAGCTTCAAACATGCCATGATATCATCTTATTAAACATCTATGAGCCAATTCGGTAATTAGGAAATGAGCAATTGGTTCAAATGCATCTGTAAATATTTCAATGGGCATCAGACCATCGACAACATGAAGTTAAATATAAACCTGCAGCGTTTATATTCAGAGAATCCACTTGCTTTCCAACTGGTTTAATTGATTTATAAGGCAGACTTCCAATATATTTGATTAAAACTGGCTTTGTTTGTTGTGTTGTGTTTGTTTAATTAAAATTGGCACCACACAAGGTTGTGTATTGTCACCCCTGTTCTTGTCTCATAACAATAAGGTCACTATATTTCTAAAATCTAATCTGGGGTTTTTCCAGTTTGTCAATAAAAGTTAATACATATTATCAGAATTAAAATAGGAAATGGGACAGTCATTCATTTTATTAACAGTTTACAACATCATAGGGCGGGCCTTAAACAGAAGACCCAGTAATGATTATCTGGGAGGATGCAGGTCATAAGATGACCATCTGGCTGGATGGAAGTCACACAACCATGTGATTCTACCTCATGACCTACTGGGAGGAGGTCATAAAAGTTTATGACCCTTCTGGTTGAATCACAGGATAGAAATGTAGCATCTTCTTTCTTTCAATGTTTCATATGTCCACACAATAGTTTTATAATTATCACTCTAACACAGAAATCAAGGATCAGACATAAAGCTAGGTTTGACATGGCGCCATCAGTTCATCCTGGCTTTCTCTGTTTCTCAAAGGCTAAACCAGGCTCAGGAGGCGTGGCTATGTGAAGCCAGGCTTAATTAACCCAGGTAAATGCACGTCCACAACTTTTTGAATCCACCATCCTGATTTTGTGTAACAGCCCTCTGAAGTAGCTTCAAACATGCCATGATATCATCTTATTAAACATCTATGAGCCAATTCGGTAATTAGGAAATGAGCAATTGGTTCAAATGCATCTGTAAATATTTCAATGGGCATCAGACCATCGACAACATGAAGTTAAATATAAACCTGCAGCGTTTATATTCAGAGAATCCACTTGCTTTCCAACTGGTTTAATTGATTTATAAGGCAGACTTCCAATATATTTGATTAAAACTGGCTTTGTTTGTTGTGTTGTGTTTGTTTAATTAAAATTGGCACCACACAAGGTTGTGTATTGTCACCCCTGTTCTTGTCTCATAACAATAAGGTCACTATATTTCTAAAATCTAATCTGGGGTTTTTCCAGTTTGTCAATAAAAGTTAATACATATTATCAGAATTAAAATAGGAAATGGGACAGTCATTCATTTTATTAACAGTTTACAACATCATAGGGCGGGCCTTAAACAGAAGACCCAGTAATGATTATCTGGGAGGATGCAGGTCATAAGATGACCATCTGGCTGGATGGAAGTCACACAACCATGTGATTCTGCCTCATGACCTACTGGGAGGAGGTCATAAAAGTTTATGACCCTTCTGGTTGAATCACAGGATAGAAATGTAGCATCTTCTTTCTTTCAATGTTTCATATGTCCACACAATAGTTTTATAATTATCACTCTAACACAGAAATCAAGGATCAGACATAAAGCTAGGTTTGACATGGCGCCATCAGTTCATCCTGGCTTTCTCTGTTTCTCAAAGGCTAAACCAGGCTCAGGAGGCGTGGCTATGTGAAGCCAGGCTTAATTAACCCAGGTAAATGCACGTCCACAGCTTTCTGAATCCACCATCCTGATTTTGTTTAACAGCCCTCTGAAGTAGCTTCAAACATGCCATGATATCATCTTATTAAACATCTATGAGTCAATTCGGTAATTAGGAAATGAGCAATTGGTTCAAATGCATCTGTAAATATTTCAATGGGCATCAGACCATCGACAACATGAAGTTAAATATAAACCTGCAGCGTTTATATTCAGAGAATCCACTTGCTTTCCAACTGGTTTCATTGATTTATAAGGCAGACTTCCAATATGGCTAGCCAGCCAGCATATGGCAGAGACATCGTCCATGTCATGCTGTGGCTGTTTTGTGATTATATTGGCGTCAGAATGGATTAAAGAAATACATCCACTCAGAAGTTTAGTTTATTATGTGCTTTCACTGTTTTGTTCCGTTTTTTGTAAATACAATTGTATGAGATGCTTTTTTTTTCTTAAATGCTTTTTACAGATAAATTTACAAGCTCTACTAGTTTTAGTTGTTATTGTGTTCATTTGATTAAAACTGGCTTTGTTTGTTGTGTTGTGTTTGTTTAATTAAAATTGGCACCACACAAGGTTGTGTATTGTCACCCCTGTTCTTGTCTCATAACAATAAGGTCACTATATTTCTAAAATCTAATCTGGGGTTTTTCCAGTTTGTCAATAAAAGTTAATACATATTATCAGAATTAAAATAGGAAATGGGACAGTCATTCATTTTTACATATTTATTGATATTTAAATAACAGGGATATAAACTATACCTATACAACCCTTTCTAGATACAGAAAAGGCTCATGATATCATGTGGAAAGAAGCATTAATGATTAAACTGAGAAAAATAGAATCTATAACTGGTTAGATCACTTTTTAACAGAGCAGGTAATACAGGGAAGAGTTGGTAAGATTATTCAGGGAAATATGGTTTAGAAAATTGGACTCCAAGGAAGAATAATAAGGCCTTTATTATTTTCATTTCATTGAAAAAGTAAAGATATTGATGGTATTTATCATCCTCTGAACAAACTTCATGTAAAGAAAATAACAGTAGAATTTGTTTGGGTTCAGCTCATGTTGGAGAGGAGGGAAACAAAGAGGTTGATCTTTGAGCTAAACAGGCACTAAAATCTAAAAATGTTGAACTAGAAAATCCTTTAGTCAAGATTGAATGAATGTAAAAGACACAGTTTAGAGAAACTATGGATCAAAGGATAATTTACAATTTAAAAGAATTCCACTGTAAATTAATCAAAATATCAAATATTATTGGGTTAGAGAAATATTAAAAAAAAACAAATAACATTTTAATAATTTCGGCTGGGTTGGAGATGACAGAGCAAAAACATTTAATGTATATAACATTGTGTTAGGAATCCAGTCTGTATGGGTTGTGTTTTTCAGCCTCCACCACCAGGTGGCGCCCTGTTCTCGTTGGTCCTCCCACACACCTGCGGCTGGTTGGCTGATTAGTGAGGACTTCTTAAGCAGTGGACTGCATCTACCTTGATGCCAGAGTGTTTGCCAGTTTTGGGTACTCTAGCCAAGCTGAGTTTAGCTGAGTCTAACTGAGTTTTTGTTTTTCTGAGTCTAACAGGATTTTTGTCTTTTGCCTTTCAGCAGAAAGTAGTCCTGCATACTGGATGTTAGGCCTTCTCCCCCTGGAAGGATCTTTTGTGCTTCACACTGAGCAGGGGAATCATCTCCACATGTCCCATTCAAGTTCTTCAGGAAATCTAAGTGGCAGTCTGCTCCAATACTCCTCAGGAACCAACCAAACCAAAAACCTGTCTAACCTCCAAAGAGCCCCTTTATCTCCGGAAAAACCCACACCGACTGGATTCAGGGAAAAAAACGTTTCCCGCAATCGTGAGTCCCGTTTATCTCTGTTTTTGCAAGACATCGTTCAAAGTTCCCACGGACCCTAAACTAACCTCTTCTCACTTCCAGTTCCGGTTCACCAGCCCTCTGAGTTCCCCCGAATCCAACCCTTTGAACTCCTCAATAAACCTCTTAAACTTTTCTCTGGTTTCTCGGACTGGTTTTCTGTATGTGGTTCAGATCTCTTAAATCCGTCATGACAGAAAGAATTTAGTCCAACAGTATTGTGGCCTTTGAGACCTGCCTGGACATGGAAATATATTAATATAGACAGTTCACTATGAAATATTAAGGAGGAATATAACAGATATATGCCAAGAATTTTATAATCAAATACAGATAAAATATAATGATTATTTGCAAATTTATAATGAAGGTTTGAAAAATTTAAAAAAAATCAACCAACTAGTATAGCAGAAGTAATTTTAATTTCAAAGAGAAGAGAGCAGAAGTGATTAATATTTCAAAAAGAACATCTAATTATCTCAGTATATATAAAGTAGAATTATGTGCTGTATTATTAGATGGGTGGAGGATACTAATATAAATAAAATAATCATTTCTAGTGATTCATTACCTGCATTGTTCAGTATTAAAAAGGGATGTAGAAAAAATCAAATATATTATATGGCTGTTCATCATAGAATATGTGATCAAAATAAAAATATTATATGATTTTGGACTCCTACTCATGTAGGTATTTTGGGAAATGAAAGGGCAGATAGGTTGGTAAGGAGGCTTTTAAAATAAGATATTAATATGCTAGTGAAGTTTTAAATCTGAAGGCAAAAGTACAGCTTGGTACAAAATAAATGTAGGGATAAAAAATGCAGTTCATGTAGCAAAGATTAGAGGAATAAACAGGAAGGAGGAGATAATCCTAAATAGAATAAGAACCATTCAGAGCTTTTTAAATAGATGGGGGAAAATCTTACTGGTAGATGGTTTGATAATGTAGAAACAATGGAACATGTTTTTATTAGCTGTAGAAAATATTGAAATCAAAGACCATTATGAAAAACAGAATTAAGCTTGAATTGGGAATTGAAATTTGAAAAAGTGGTTGACAAGTTAAATAGTACATTGGGGAAAAAGAAGATTTTTCCTTAAAAAAATACTGGGATCATTATGAGAATTTGAGGGATAGAGATTAGGGTCAAATAGATGGCGGTAATGTAACAATAATGGATGTAAGTTGCTGTTACAACGTAAAGAAGAAGAAGGAGTTTATCTTTCCTGTAAACTGTCATGGTGGGTTATGGAGGCAAGCCCAAGATGCAGAACACACACGGAGGAGGCAGGGAAAAAGATCAAATGTTTATTAAAGGTTCTGAACACGAGAGAATAAACAGTTCTGAGAATGTTTCACTGAAGTATTGACTGGGACTGGAAACTGTTGGTTAGCAGAGTTCATGAGAGGCTAAGCATCTAGCTTCAGGCTTAGCATGGCAGACCTAGATTTGAGCTTCCAGCTCACTGCAGAGAACAACAGGAAATAACCACATAGGATTGCTCAGGCTGAGCTTCCAGCTCATTGCAGAGAACAACAGGGGAATTTCCACATAGGATTCTTCAGGCTGATTCCACATAGGAACCTTCAGGTAAACTCCACATAGAAGTCTTCGGGTTTAATTCACATAGGAATCTTCAGGTTGGCTCACCAGGGCAGATAGCAGGTTAAGCTCACCTAGAGCTTCAGGCCAGAGACAGGTTTCCTGTGATGCAGCTCTCCCAGAGCTGCAGGCCAGAGACAGATTTCCTGTGATGCAGCTCTCCCAGAGCTGCAGGCCAGAGACAGGTTACCAGTGAGGCAGGTCTTCCAGAGCTTCACGAGGAGACAGGAGGTTAAGCTCATCCAGAGCTTCACGAAGAGACAGGATTCCAACTAAGATCAACAGTGAGGCCTGGAAGCAAGGTCTGGCAGGAGCTTATAAAGGGAAGGTCTCCTAATGAGTAGATGGAAATCAGGTGTGCTGGAAGGTTCCAGCCCTAGGAGACCCATGGCGCACTCTGCTGGAGACAGGGGGTAATCTCCAGATCCCAACAGTAACTCCAGTCCTAAAAGAAAACAACAAAGAGCAGAAGAGGATCCTCGGCGCCGTCTGATGGGCAAGCCTGAGGATCCTAACAGTACCCCCCCCTCAAGGGCGGATTCCAGACGCCCCCTGAAAAAGTCCAACAAAAAATAAACAAAAAACAACCCACCCAGGGTGGGCGGAGGGGGCACTAAGGCAAGGAGGGCCAGGAACAAAAAACAGAGTCCAGAAAACAAAAAACAACCCACCCAGAGTGGGCGATGGAGCAAACAGGCCAGGAGGGCAAAAACAAAAACAAAGTCCAGAACAAAAAACGATCCACTTACGGTGGACGAAAACAAAAGAAAACCAGACGATTTTTTGGGCAACGTCTCAGGTGGCCGGTCGTGGCACCGGCAGCGGGACAGAGTCTCAGGTGGCCGGCCGAGGGACCGGCAGCGGGACAAAGACTCAGGTGGCCGGCCGAGGGACCGGCAGCTGAAGCGTAGCAGATGCTCAGGAGGCCGACCGTTGGGACGGAAGCGAGGCCGATTCTCAGGGGGCCTACCGCTGGGCCGGAGGCAAGACAGATGCTCAGGAGGTCGACCATGGGGCTGGGGACGAAGCAGCGTCTTAGGGGAACCACCGCCGGGCCGGAGGAATGGCAGAGGTTCTGGAGGCCGGCCGAGGATCCGGTAACGGAGCAGAGTCTTAGGTGGCCGGCTGCGGGGTCGGCGGCGAAGCTGACGCTCCGGAGGTCTGCCGCGGGGCCGGAGGCGAACTCGACACTCCGGGGGTCTGCTGCGGGGCCGGAGGCGAAGCTGACGCTCTGGGGTCCGGCCGCGGGGCCGGAGGCGAAGCAGCTTCTCAGGAGGATGACGCCCAGACTTCAGCAGGTACCCCCACGGGGTACCCCGTCCCCTCCTCGACAGCTCAGGAACAGGCTCAGAAGCGACCGCCGACTGTGGCTCAGGAGGAGGCTCTGAGGAGACCACCGACTGCGGCTCTGGAGGAGGCTCTGAGGAGACCGCCGACTGCGGCTCTGGAGGAGGCTCTGAGGAGACCGCCGACAGCGGCTCCGGGTCTGGAACAGGGGAGCCCGCCGATTGCGGCTCTGGAGCAGGGGAGCCCACCGATTGCGACTCCGGGTCTGGAACTGGAGAGCCCGCCGATTGCGGCTCTGGAGCAGGGGAGCCCGCCGATTGCGGCTCTGGAGCAGGGGAGCCCGCCGATTGCGGCTCTGGAGCAGGGGAGCCCGCCGATTGTGGCTCTGGAGCAGGGGAGCCCGCCGATTGCGGCTCTGGAGCAGGGGAGCCTGCCGATTGCGGCTCCGGGTCTGGAACTGGGAAGACCACCGACTGTGGTTCCGCCTCAGGAGCTGGGGGGACCACCGACTGTGGTTCCGCCTCAGGAACTGGGAAGACCACCGACTGTGGTTCCGCCTCAGGAGCTGGGGGGACCACCGACTGTGGTTCCGCCTCAGGAGCTGGGGGGACCACCGACTGTGGTTCCACCTCTGGAACTGGAGGGACCACCGACTGTGGTTCCACCTCTGGAACTGGAGGGACCACCTACTGTGGTTCCACCTCTGGAACTGGAGGGACCACCGACTGTGGCTCCGTCTCAGGAACAGGAGAAAACACCCATGGAGGCTCAAGTTCAGTCTCTGAAGTGGCTTGAGGCGTCTGTAGAGGACTCTTGGCGGTTAGTGGCCTCTGCTGAGGGACTCTTGGAGACATGTCTTCACCAACTCTAATTTCTGAAGCCCTCTTAATTTTAAGCTCAGGGGTCTCTGGACGGCACAGGGCAGGCTCAGGGGTCTCTGGAAAGCACAGAGCTGACTCAGGGGTCTCTAGACGGCACAGAGCTGACCCAGGGGTCTCTAGACGGCACAGAGCTGACTTAAGGCGACGCCTCTTCCTACGCCGAGGGGTCTTCGGAGCTAGGCTAACGGGTTTACTGAGAGAATCTGGCGACAAATTAACCGGTTGAAAAGTTAAAGTTCCAGAACAAATTACTGGTTCAGTGGCAAGAGAATCAGGCATGGGAACAGGTTTAAAACTAACTGAGTTATTTTCAGGTTCTGGAACAGGATCTGGCTGGCGTGGAGCTGAATGTGGTGGCATGAAGGGGAAGATATCCTCTCTATCCCCATAAAAATAATTCCAGAGATCAGACTTATGGACATGGGGAGCTCTAACTGTTTGATGTTTAAATGGTGGGCCTATTTTGAGTCCTTTAACGGATGGAGCTAAGTGAAAATCAAGTACATGAGAGCTGAGACCACCCTGGCGCGGAAGGGAACTGGAAACCTGAGTCTGATGCTGTACGGCTCTGGGTCTAGTTTGCAGTTCAATATCTATCCCAGTGGCTAGTTCTATGAGGTCCTCAAGGTTAGCTGGCTCGACGTAGAAAGCTAGTTCGTTCCTGACTGGTTCATTAAGTGCTTGGAGTCTTGAGCGCAGACTCGTGCCATCCAGAAACGGCTGCTTTAACCTGGAAGTCAGAGGAAAACTCGGCAACGGATCTAACTCCCTGTTTAAGTTCAAAAAGTCCACTAGAAACAATGGACTTAGTGACCTGATTAAAGGCTCTTTCAAATTCCTGGATGAATGTTTCATAAGTACAGTTTGAACTAGATTTCGACGGAAATCTGGTCTCCGCCCATTCAAGGGCTTCACCGGACAGAAATGATACAACAAAAGCTATCCTATCCTTATCATACAGGAAATCAGACTCATAAAATTGAAAAAATAACCGACACTGAAATAGAAATGTCCTGAGCTTACTTGGATTGCCGGAAAATCTCTCAGGCAGAAAAGGGCTTAGTGAAGAAAACAACGGGCTGGGTTCTGACCAGAAAGGAGGATTATTATCTTGACTAGGAAGGGAATTCACTGCCGGTGACCTAGGAGACGGAAGTGAATTCGGAGCAGGACGTGCCACTGACGTGGTGTTAGCATTATCCAAGTGGCTAGTGAATGTTTGATTCAGATGTAACTCACGGAGGGTTTGTGCATGTCTATGGATCTGAGCGTCCCGTTCCTCAATCCACCGACGGAGGTGATCTGCTGGGCTTTGTGTTTCGCCGCAGTGTTCTGTCATGGTGGGTTATGGAGGCAAGCCCAAGATGCAGAACACACACAGAGGAGGCAGGGAAAAAGTTCAAAAGTTTATTAAAGGTTCTGAACACGAGAGAATAAACAGTTCTGAGAATGTTTCACTGAAGTATTGACTGGGACTGGAAACTGTTGGTTAGCAGAGTTCATGAGAGGCTAAGCATCTAGCTTCAGGCTTAGCATGGCAGACCTAGATTTGAGCTTCCAGCTCACTGCAGAGAACAACAGGAAATAACCACATAGGATTGCTCAGGCTGAGCTTCCAGCTCATTGCAGAGAACAACAGGGGAATTTCCACATAGGATTCTTCAGGCTGATTCCACATAGGAACCTTCAGGTAAACTCCACATAGAAGTCTTCGGGTTAAATTCACATAGGAATCTTCAGGTTGCCTCACCAGGGCAGATAGCAGGTTAAGCTCACCTAGAGCTTCAGGCCAGGGACAGGTTTCCTGTGATGCAGCTCTCCCAGAGCTGCAGGCCAGAGACAGGTTACCAGTGAGGCAGCTCTTCCAGAGCTTCACGAGGAGACAGGAGGTTAAGCTCATCCAGAGCTTCACGAAGAGACAGGATTCCAACTAAGATCAATAATGCGGCCTGGAAGCAAGGTCTGGCAGGAGCTTATAAAGGGAAGGTCTCCTAATGAGTAGATGGAAATCAGGTGTGCTGGAAGGTTCCAGCCCTAGGAGACCCATGGCGCACTCTGCTGGAGACAGGGGGTAATCTCCTGATCCCAACAGTAACTCCAGTCCTAAAAGAAAACAACAAATAGCAGAAGAGGATCCTCGGCGCCGTCTGATGGGCAAGCCTGAGGATCCTAACATAAACTTCCTGTTGACACTCCAGTCCAGCAGGTGGCGGCAATGCGCCTTTATAGTTGGTCTGCCAGCTGCTATAAAGAGAAGAACAACAGGCCTTGAGGCGATCAGACTGGACAGAACAGTAGCTAGCAGCATTAGCTTAGCTTGTGTGTGGAGTCATTGTAGAGAGGCTGATAATCTGGGAGTGTTTGCAGTGAGAATGTCTTCAGTCCAGCTTCAAGGAGAGTTTATCACCGAGCAGTTAACTCCTGCTGAAGAAACATTCACGGAGTTTAAAGGGAGTTTGGTCAATTCGGAGGAAAAGATGGACAATCAACATCTACTGCTGGATTTCACCAAGATCCCCCAGATCATTTTACACCGGATAGGTAGGAAACACCTGATAGAAACGATTCCCTGATGATGCACACTGTGGATTTTAGCCTCATCTGATTGGAAAACTGCTTAGAGGAGATCAACATGCTAAGCTAAAGCTAACTTCCCGTTGATAGTGGGAGTCTATTAAAGGCTAAAGTGTGCATGATGTTTGGTCATTGCAGCTTTTCAGGCTAAAACTCTACTGTTCCATGTGGTTTGTTATGCTTGGATTCCAACATGGAGGCTGTTCTGATCCCTGATTCCTCAGATATCTATAGAATTGTTAGATGGTTTATGGAGTCACAGTCTGCACATGGAGGAGGGAGGATTGGATTAAAGCTCCATCCATAGGCTGGAAAAAGCCTTTAAACAGGGTTTGCTTACTAAAACTATAGCTGTTAAACTGTTAGTTTGGGAAATAATAATAAATGACTTTGGTAACTCTGGTTTAGGAAAAGCAGCCCAGCTAATAGCTACAGTCACACTAGTGATGGGTTGATGAGGCGTCATGAAACGTTTCGACACATTACCAAACTGTATTGATACTGTGTCGATACTGTGTCACTGAATACTGACACCTGCTGGACATTAAAAATCCCTACAGGCAACCTAGTTGACAGAGTTAACTGACACTGATTTGACGACCTATTATATACACTAATATGATGCAATTCATTGTATGATGCATTGTATTATTATTAAAACATATTTGATATTTTAGACACAGTCAATAAATAATGAGAACCTGCATCATAATGTAATAATCTCTAAGTAAACATGTAGTAAATGAAGATGCTTGTTCACTGGTATTTTTTTTTACAAATTTTTATTCAAAAAAATAAGTTGTTGCAACGTTTTGAAATTCAGTCTGTTGCGCTTTTTTGATATTAGTTCTCCAGCTGTGGAAAACACCCGCTCACACGGCACAGATGAAGCTGGAGTGCACAAAAATTTTAAGGCCAGGTGGAAGAGGTTTGGATAAACCGTCCTTTGGTTTTTCCAATATACAAGAGGATCCTGGGACCTCGCAATATTGCCCTCTGCCATGTATCTCTGCACCTCAAGGATGGCATCAGCTGTGGCACTTTTGGTCTGCCTCCCCACTTCGAGATCAAAATGTTCCCAAAGGTCATCTTAAAAAAAAAAAAAAAAGTATTTTAGTACATGATTTACAAACAACAAAGAAATGATGATCAATATCATGCCTGAAGTGGGGGCAGACAGCTGTTGTGAAGATGTTCCCGGCTGGGGCTCATTTGAGCTTCCAATTGAGGCACAGTCTGTCCGCAGTCTGCTGTACTTCCATTTTCACAAGTTCCCGTTCCTCCTCGTACTTTTTGGCCAACAGTTGTTTGATGGTCTGAAAACCACACCAAGTCAAACCAGAAGAAAATCAATATATTTAAAATAAATTTGATAAATAAACTACAACTTTAGATAATTTCCACACAAACCTTTCTGGTTGGCAAAACATATGAGGGCTCAAGGAGCTGAACCAGCTCCCTGAACCCTTCATTCTCCACAACAGCGAGGGGCTGGCGGTCCTTTACAATGAAATTAAGCACAGCCTCATCAAGCATCTGCTTCCTGGAAGCTTGATGGTTAAAAATGAGAAAGTGTAAAATATTCAGAATTATCAATAAAACAAAGTCAGTAAGTTGTAAAATACCTGTATACCTGAGTTCATCATGGGTGTATCATGGATTTCACTCTCATGCTTGGCCCTATAATGCCTCAGCATTGAGGAGGTGCTGTTATTTAAATATGCAAGCTCTGTTGAGCAATTCCGACTTTTAACCTGCAGAAAATAACACGAACAGTAAACTAAAGGTCACTTTGAAATGAATTTCTACTCAGAAAATCAAGTGGAAACTCTGAGAGGAACAGGATGAAACAAGGAAATTAAAAGAAATACCTTATTTTCCGAAATGACATCAAAGTGGTCCCACACGGCAGAAACCTTTCTTTTTGCTTGAGGAAGCTCCATAATTTTTGATGAATTTTATATTCGCAAAACATGCAAGATTGTTTTGGCAGATGCGCTTCCTTATAAAGGCTTGTCAATCAGTTCGAAACATCGGTCACGTGACCGATACAGGAACTGTTTCGGTCACGTGACTTTTCCGTAGCGATACACACGTCGACACAGGTTTCGCTCTATGAGACCGACACATGCGCCGACGCATCGGTGTTGCCCGACCCATCACTAAGTCACACCACAACCACATCAGCCAGAGATCGTCATTTAAACATCATAAAATCATCATTGGTGTTTATAAAACATTGCTATTGAATTAGAGATTTAATTGAGGTCTCAGCCTCCAGTATTCTAGCTTTAGCTGAGATGGACAACTGTGCTTCTAGATTAAGTTGTTTCCAAACAGAAATGCTGCAGTTTAAACATGTTCAGCATCCAGAATTACAGCCATGTTAATAATGTTTGTAGGAAACCAAACCATTTTTAAAGTTGTCAAGGTTTCAGGGAATTAAGATGATTTGTGTTTGCATGGATTAGTTCCCTCTAGAGAGCCCGTCTGTGGCAAGATGGCCGCCAGTGATACTGTTAGGCAACCAGCCATAAGAGATCTAGTTAGTATGTAGATATCTATGATTTCTGACAGCAGAATCTATCAAACCCTATTTGGCATCTTAGAAGCTGGATCTGCTTTGTGAAACTTCAACAAAGAGCCCTAGAAGGTCTTTAGTTGCATCTGGGTGGCATTATAGCCAGTGTTGTAGATCTACTGGTTGTGGCAGCCTGAATATGCAGATGTTTCTCCACAGAACCTGGAAATAAACAATCCTGTTCAGCATTAATAGTGCATTCGGCACATATAAAGGGGCGGGTTCAAGGTTTTAAAGATAAAAGTGGTGGTCCAAACCTGTGACTGTACTCTAAGATTGCATGATGGGAGATGTAGTTCCAGTCTGTTTATATGTAGTTAGATTGACACAATGGTGATTAAAGTGAGGTGTCTTTTCTTTAACCTGTTGTAGAAAGTCTTTCTGCTGTTTCTTTCCAGACCACCTGCAGGATTATGTTGGAAAAGAGAAGGATTTCTCTGACCAGCAGCTCTATGAACAGGAGAGGAATTCCAGTTTGGACCAAGAGGAACAAGAAGCTCAGCAGATAAAAGAAGAGCAGAAAGAACCTGAACATCCCTGCGCAAAAGAGGAAACCATGGAGCTCCCCATAAGTGAGCAGGAAGAGCAGCTTGTTCGGATGTAGAAGGATGTAGAGACAGGAGAGAAACCTTTCCCATGTTTGACATGTGGAAAACACTTTCTAAAAGAATATTTATTGGTCCCCACTTACACAGGTCACAAGATTTATGAATGTCTGTCCTGTGGAAAACACTTCACTAAGAAATCTAGTCTTGATAATCACATGAGAATTCACACAGGTGAGAAACCTTTTGAATGTCTATCCTGTGGAAAACGTTTTACTCAGAAATCTAGTCTTGATAATCACATGAGAATTCACACAGGTGAGAAGCCTTTTTCCTGTACAATTTGTGACAAGAATTTTACTGAAAAAAGTAGTTTGACTAAACACAAGAGAATTCACACAGGTGAGAAACCTTTTGAATGTTTGTCCTGTGGAAAACACTTCACTCAGAAATCTAGTCTTGATAATCACATGAGAATTCACACAGGTGAGAAGCCTTTTTCCTGTACAATTTGTAACAAGAATTTTACTGAAAAAAGTAGTTTGACTAAACACAAGAGAATTCACACAGGTGAGAAGCCTTTTGAATGTCTGTCCTGTGGAAAACGCTTCACTCAGAAATCTCATCTTGATAATCACATGAGAATTCACACAGGTGAGAAGCCTTTTTCCTGTACAATTTGTAACAAGAATTTTACTGAAAAAAGTAGTTTGACTAAACACAAGAGAATTCACACAGGTGAGAAGCCCTTTTTATGTCTGTCCCGTGGAAAACGCTTCACTCAGAAATCTCATCTTGATTCACACATCAATCGCATACATTTGTGAAAAAGGTTTTAAACAAGAAGGTAATTTGAGTATTTTAGATGACATTTATTCATGCACGATGTGGAATGATTTATATATATTTTTTTAAACATTCGTTTCATATAAGTGGCACAGCCTTTTCTGAATGATTTTATAAGCTGAATGATAAGCTGTGTGCTGGATATATTCCAGAAACAGACTTTTATTTAGATGAAAATATCCTCTGATGAAAATAAAGCAAAGCTAGGACAGATTTAATGTGCTTTGCTCAGTTTTCTTGATGTTTTTGTAGGATTTTTTTAAGAGATCAGCTGCAAATGATCAGAGTTTAGCTAATTCAGTGTCTTGTTGGCTTTCATTAGCAATATATCAATCAGCCCTGCTACGTGTGTTGTTGAAACCAGGCCCACCAAAACTCCAACTGTTTCAGCCACAGTGTTAGAGCTATAGTCAATAGTTTTGTTCTTGATTCTGTAGATGTTCTATTTACCTGCTATGATTGAAAGTAACTATCACCTATTTTATACAACTGATTTTATGGATTATATTCTGCTGTGGATGTTTTTAATTATTGTAATCACTTCTAAATTGATGCACGAGCAGCAATAAAAACCTCATGGATTGTAAAAATGTGTTTCTTTGTATGGTTTCTTATAAGCTACAAACAATCTTTTCCATGTTTTCTCTAATATTTTCAGACAAACTAAAGCTCTAAAATGTATATATACACTTCAAAGAAATTAAAGGAACACTTTGAAAACATATCAGATCTCAATGGGGGGAAAAATCCTGCTGTTTATTTCTACTGATATGGACTGGGTGACCCACCACCAAACCAGTTGTGCTGAATGATGTTACAGGCAGCATAACGTTCTCCACGGCTTCTCCAGACCCTTTCACGTCTGTCACATGTACTCAGGGTGAACCTGCTCTCATCTGTGAAAAGCACAGGGCGACAGTGGCGGACCTGCCAATTCCGGTGTTCTGTGGCAAATGCCAATCGAGCTCCATGGTGCCAGGCAGTGAGCACAGGGCCCACTAGAGGATGTCGGGCCCTCAGGCCACCATCATGAAGTCTGTTTCTGGTTGTTTGTCTGTTGAAATGCAACATGTGTCTTAATGGTGAGGTTGTATTCATCTGACAGACATAGATAGATAGAAGGAACAGGGACAGAATGTAAAGAGTGGACATGTCCCAGACATGTCCACTCTTTACATTCTGACTGGAGGAGGATTATCTTAATCGTATACTTAAATCAACTGGCGCTTTTTGCAAAGAATACTGCAGTACTTTGTTTCCTAACTAAATGTTTGTGGTCCCCTTTTATGTAAAAAAAAAGATAATCAGAAGCAGCCATAGCTGTATTATGTAGTGTTCCACAGCAATGAAGTGAAGCTTTGAGTTATATGAGGTGTGTTGAATGGAAGAAAGTTCAGGGGTAAACCCTGCTTATCCTGATACTTCATAAGAAACATCTCTTCCTAAAACACTCAGCAATATCTCTGCTGGAATAGGTTTTGCTGTCAATTGGTCTGTTTTTTAACATGTTCTTTTAACCATCTTTGCCATAACCCGGATTTGAACCAGTGTTCCTGCGGCCACAAAGCAGAGTACTGACCACTATACGATCACAGCTGCCCTCTTCCATGTCTTTACATCTGCTCTGTGTTTTCTGACCTACCTTCTGCCTGTTTTGTGGAACAGTTTTCAAGGAGGAAGGTTAGGAGAGTTAAGAGGTTTATAGCGAAGGCATTGCCTCAGGGTACTGCAGCCACTTCTGTGCTTTGACTTCAGGGTTCGAAATCCAGCTTTTTGTAAAACCCCAATCACAGGAAGTACAAAACAGGAACAACATAACAGTTTTATGTTTCATTTTTGTCATAGATCTTTGATGGCCCGGAATGAGCGGTTCAAATTTTGTGAATTCAAGCACACCTACCCCACACAAACCACCTTGTGAATAAAGAGACTGGACTTTCAACATTTCATTAAGTACAGGGGCGGATGTAGGGGGCAGCTACTTGGGCTACTGCCCCGGGGGTTTCCCACAGAGCCTTGGATCTCACTTCTGAGCTGATCTGAATAAAATTTGCAGTACTGAAATTCACCAGATGGTGGCAGCATGTGCAGGAAAGCAGCATGTAGCATTCCAGCACAGAAGAAGAAGTTGTCACCACTAGCTTTTGCTAAACAGACTGATGTTCCAGGGATGTGAAGCTCTGACTGACTTCCAGATGTTCTTTGTCGCGGTGTTCTATGAAATTCTGTTCCCCCCCGTGTCAGGAGGCGCATTGAAGCCAGAGAGGCGGACATGGAGGATGGGACCATTTTCACTGCGATGCTGATCGATTAATGGCTAAAAAAAGCTCCTATTATCATAAGGTTGTAACATCCAGTTTAATCAGCAGCTTTTGTTTACAAAATTATACAATAAATAGACGAGGTCCTTCTTGTTATTTTAAGCATCTAGGTAATCTGTCTTTTCCAACTTCTGTCCCTTCAGCCTGACAGAAATAAAAATCAGTCACCAAACCCAGTTTTCCAACACATAGTGAGTATTTATCATTATTCACTACTGATATCAGAGGATGGAAACTGGCTGATAGCAGGACACAGAAATTAAGAGTTCCTGAAAAGATGAGAGTCTAGACTTTCTGGTTAATCCTGTTCTAATGTAAAATATGACAGATTACTGGATTAAGGTTATTTCCAGTATACTACATGCTATCACACATAACAACTTTAAAGAATTTGGAAACATTTGCTCTTTATTTCCCAAAGATATGGGAGGAGGAGAGGAGAGAATGGATATTTCATCTGCCTGAAATAATCCGTTCCCCTGTTATATCAGGTGGCTCAAATCATAACTCTGGCAAATAATCATCAAATGTCCCCAAATCCACATTTTGTTGTTGATGAAGAGAGGAATAAACACAGTTAAAGAGTTGCAGGTAAATTAATTTCTTCTCATGTTATGCATGGGGAATTTTTATGTATGATAGCATTTCATATACTAGAAATTTATTTAATCCAGTAATCTGTCATTTTCTACATTAGAACGGGATTTAGCAGAAAGTCTACAATCTCATCTTCACCCTCAGGGCTAAGCCCCTGATCTCCCAAAATCTTAGATCCTCTCTGGTAATGTATACAATGTGTCTGTAGAAAACGACAATAATGTTAGTCTAAGTCCTAATAAAGCATAAAGGTTGTTATAGAAAGGATCTATATAGTAGTGTTACGTCCACCTGGCTTGTTTGGTGGGGTAACATTAATGGAGACCATACAAGGATTTTCAGAGTTAATGAAAAAGGAAATTTATTAAATTATATTAAGTAAAACCTGAAAAAGGATTACCTGAAATAAGAAGCCAAAACAGATTAATACAAAACCCATAACCAATTAGAAATAAACAAACGCAAAACAGACCTAACAAAACTCAATCATAAGGTCCAAACCAAACCAACTAGGGTTCTGAAGAGGGAGAGGAGAAAAAAGCCTGCTGACTGCTGCAGCATGACAGCTTTTAAAGCAGCAGAGCACCAATCAGGGAAAAAACATAACACCTGCAGAAGGCCTGCCTCCAGGACCCTAAAAGAAGAAAAAGCGGAGATCCACTGCAGCCGTAACACCTCCCCCCTTAAAACAGAGGATCCCAACAAGGACCTCTGTAACGATCTTGAAGTCCAAGAAAAGTCTGCGACGAAAACCATTAATGTAGTCAAACAAGTTTAATGGTGGATCAGAACTCTCCAAGTTCGATTTTAGAATAGCGAGAGGACCACGCACCTGATGTCCAAACACGAGTTCATTCGGACTGAACCCTGTTCTTTCTTGTACAACTTCACGAGCTGCCAGAAGAAGCCAAGGCAGACCTTCTTCCCAGTCTCTACTCAACTCTGTGCAGTATGCTCGCAACAATGCCTTCAGGGTTTGGTGAAAATGCTCTAGCGCCCCCTGGCTTTGAGCATGATAAGCACTGCTTTGTTGATGAACTACACCAAGTTGTTTCAAAATCTCAGCAAACATACGTTGAAGTGAAGTTGGTTCCTCTGTCTGTCTGAATGGTCTTTGGAATTCCGAACACTGAAATGAAATTCGACAAAGCTTTGACCACCGACTTTGTCGTAATGGTTTTCAGAGCATAGGCTGCAGGATAACGAGTGCTTCTACACATAACTGTCAGCAAATACACAGATCCTGACTTTGAAGCAATCAGTGGGCCAACACAGTCCACGATCAAGTGTTCAAAAGGTTTACCAGCAGCCAGTATGGGAAAAAGTGGAGCTGGTTTCAAGGTCTGATTAGGTTTCCCAGTTAACTGGCAAGTGTGACAAGTTTTCACAAAATAAGCGACATCTTTTTTCAGACGTGGCCAATAAAAATGTTGTAAAACTCGATTATAAGTTTTATTGACTCCTAAATGTCCAGACAATTCTCCATGAGCAGTTTTCAAAACAAGGTTTCTGAACTTGACTGGAACAACAACTTGATAAACTGGACCAACAATTTCCCTGTCACTATAAGTCAACCATTTACGTACCAACAGATCTTTTTGTAGGAAATATCCACTTGACACTTTTGTGTCCTGTTCAGCTGCCTGGACTTGGTCAAACAGAGCAGCTAAGGTTGTGTCCTCCTGCTGGGCTGCAATCAACGCACTGAGTGACAAAGGAACAGGAAGAGTTGGCAAACAGGCAGTCTTCTCAAGAATGGAACCAGGCTTACCAAACTCGACCTCCTTATCAGCCACAGTTACTGCACAAGCTGGAAAAGCCTCAGGAAAGTCTCGAGCACATACGTCTGACAAAGAAACGGATGGACAAGCTCGGACCACTGGAGGGGGTGCAACATCTCGCCACACACGTCCACCTGCCAGATTGTTTCCTAGAATGAGAGATACACCTTCCAC
This sequence comes from Cyprinodon diabolis, assembly GCA_030533445.1. Taxonomy (NCBI): domain Eukaryota; kingdom Metazoa; phylum Chordata; class Actinopteri; order Cyprinodontiformes; family Cyprinodontidae; genus Cyprinodon; species Cyprinodon diabolis. Next base: position 28,546,138 of record CM060085.1, read on the forward strand.
AGGCAAAGAAGGACAAACAGCTATAGTTACCTCTCCTTGTACAAGTTCTGACTGCAAGTAGATCTTATGAAGAGGCACAGAGAAAGTTTCCAACCCAATACCTCTAATTAAGACACTACAACCAGTATCAGATAAAAGAGAAAATGGCAAAACAGATTCCAATATGAAAGATTCAGATGCTCCGGTGTCACGTAGAATCTTCACAGCCACTTTATTTGAACTGCCACTCAAAGAAACAAACCCATTTGTGATTAAAGGTGCATAGTCTTGTCCGACATCCTTCTCACAAATCTGGGGATCCGTAACAGTCAGTTCTGAAAAAAACTTATAGTCAACAGGTGCAGCTAAAACAGTTGGTCTTACACTTTCAACTTTAGCTGGATGTGTAGACTCCACTGAATGCAACTGTGAAACGCTGGCTAAAGCAACAGGTTTTTGATTAACTTGTTTACTCCTAGCCGATTTAATTTTGGTATTCAGAGGACACTCATTTTTCCAGTGTCCTTTCTGGCAACAATAGTTACAAACAGAGTCTGCTTTAGATTTCAATGTAGGTTCCACTCCAGTCTTACCAGAGAACCAGTCATGATGAGATTCCTTAAGGCTATAGCTGCGTTTCCAATTGTAATCCCTCACAGTTTTATGGGTCAGAACATACTCATCTGCCAAGACAGCAGCTTTAGCAGCGGTTTTTACCTTTTGTTCGTTAACATATGTGGCAACCGGATCTGGAATAATGGTCTTGAACTGTTCCAACACCATCAAATCACAAAGGGATTCAAAGTCCTTCACACCTTCACCTGATAACCAATGATAAAACTGGTAGTTTAGTTGTCTGACTAGATCTGTATTTGTCTGTTTTTCAGCCTTCCTGCAGTTCCTAAATTGTTGCCTGTAATGTTCAGGAACCAGTTCATAAGCCTTCAAAACAGCTTCTTTAACAGATTTGTATACCTTTCTTTCAGCTGACGTTAATGAAACATAAGCTTCTTGGGCCTTACCCACCAGCACACTTTGCAGCAGAATGGAACAATCAAGATCACCCCACTCATTGTCCTCTGCCATGTCCTCAAACAAAGAGAAAAACACATCAGGATCTTGTTCATTACACTTGGGTACCAGCTTCAACATGTTAACTAAGGAGCAGATTCATCAAGTAGCCAGAAAACCCATCACCACCTTGAGACAGATCCACCACTTAACCTGCCCTCAGACATCAACTCAGCTCAGCTTCCAAAGATAATTTCTTAACCTCCAACTCATGTGCTAACCTCTTTTCTTCTTGTTCACGCGCTAGCCTCTTTTCTTGTAAAGCTAGTTTTCTCTCCTCAAGCTCATGTGCTAGCCGCAATTTTTCCACCTCAAACCGCATTTCCATCTCAGTTCTCATAGATTGAAACTTTAATTGAGACTCTTGAGATACCGTTGGACCTGACGAGTCATCATCCAACTTTGAAGCACCAGTTAGAGAATCTATGCCCCGAGAAGTTACATCTGACACGTCAGCATCTGAAAGAGAAATAGCAAAGACATTTAGTTGTACAAAGTTTGTCTTTTAAGAAACTCCTTAATTGAGGTTTTTTAAATCCTTTTGCAACTCCAAGGTCAATTTCAAAGTGTTCAGCTACTTGATGAATCTGCTCCTTAGTAAGCTTTTCCAACAGTTCTAAAGTTGGGGAAACCAAAAAAGAACCCACAGTATCCATTTTCAACAAAAATAATCCAACAAACCAACCTAATCAGAAAACACCAATTTTTTTTGTTTTTCTGTTTTTTGTTTGTTTGTTTTTTTAACCAACAATCAGGAAGTGTGTAACTGGTACAAACAAATGGCAAAACTCCATTATCCTACCACTAACTAACCGATCAAAGCCCTGACTAACCTTAGCCTAGTCTTCAGGCTTTCCTCCAAGAGCCAAGGCACTTTAAGCACCAAGATACCGCTGGCAGCAAATCCCTCCAGGCCAAAACCTCTCAGGCAGCAAACCACGGCGGTGCCCTCAGCCCAGAGTCCAGCCCAAAAATAACAAACTTAAATAATAAACAGGGTCGACTAAAATGGAGTTGCCAAAACAACAAACACCAGATAGCACTTACCTGACACAAAACAAAGAGACTTCTCTCTCCCCCCCTCTAACAAAAGAGCAAAAATCCTCATGGACCTCCAACAACAGACATATGGAACACGAAAAATGTCCAAAATCTAGTAAGGTTCCAAAGACCTTAAAGTAGCCCAAAAACCCACAAACAACCTGCAACACAGGAAAACCAAAATCAGGGGCATGTAACTGCAACCCGAAGACCAACAATGAGGCCAATTAAGCATAATTAGTCCACATGAATCGGACAAGCCGTCTTCTCCATACGTCATCGTGAAAATACAGAGGCAAGTTATTTTTTGCTCCGGTCCAGCCAGGTCAAGATCTGTAATTGCAATCTCACCAAACAGGAAAAAGAATGGCAAGAAGATCTGGTTTCTCAAATTAAAATATAGAGATATACAGATCGGTAACTACAAAATTAGAGCATAATTCTTATATATTCCAGAAAAACTAACACTGTTTATTTAAAAGATTGGATGCAAGCTATTGGTTATTTAACAGACTAGAAAACAGATTTCTCATCTCCATTAAAATATTTATTTAATACAGAGGGGCTTTAAGTTTTATCAAATCCAATCAAAATAAACTTCTTATTGCAGGAATGGATTAAGATATGCTGAGTTTGGAAGTAGAGAACAAACAGTTCATACAACAAAAGAAAATATTTGGGCAGAAACTGAACATATGCTGGATGCTAATAGGGATTTGTTTTGTGCGCCATATTAAATTAAGCGTTCATTTCCACATGTTTAGCTCCTATGAATTCAATAATAATATCAGGCATATTCTGCTCGACCTCAGAGGAAGTCGGAGCAGAGCACGATGGGAGAAACAGCGGAGACTGTCGGCTTTGCTTTGAGCAGGAGGTCTGGAGCGGAATGGGGTGGAGTGGCGGATGTTGGGTTTCGGGGTAAGGAAGGAGCTGGGATCAGGAGGTTGGATGCTTCCTAGCTCTAATGCAGTTAGCATAGGGATGTCTCAAGCCACTGCTAGGAGCTATACGGTTACCCACAATCCTTTCTGTGAAGGAACGTAAAGGCACAGCCCACCTCACAGAGTTTAACCAAAGTCCTTTATTTCCTGACATCTTCTCTGTGTGACTCAAGCTAATGTCCTCACCTTCATACATTTGAGCAAAAATGCTAATATTTTCATATGAAAATTTGAAATTTGATAAAAATAGATATTTAAGGTTTGCAAATGCAAAAATAAAGGCATACATTTTGAAGACAATGGAGTACTATGATCCAAAACTGATATTGACTCAATTGAGCATATTACCTCGAAGCTATTGAGCAAAAATGCTAATATTTCTATATAAAAATAAATTTAAAATTTGACATGTAAAAATAAAAGCTTTTCAAAGAAGATGGAGTGCCATCATCCAACACTGATTTTGACTCGATTGAATTACCTAGAAGCTAACGAGCAAAGATGCTAATATTTATATATAAATAAAAATGTATAAAAAAGTAAATTTTAATTAATTAATAAAAAATATGACCAGTTTAAAAATAAAAAAACATGTTTCTGTAGAACCAGTGTCTCTTTCATTTATTCACATAACAGACACTGCCAGTTTTTCTCATGGCTGTCTTCCATGTCCTTGCTCCCCATTGAAAGACATGAAGTTTGAAATCACCTGTCGCATTTCTCGCATTGTATCTGTTGAAATAAACACTACATATATATTTTAATCTTTGTATATATCAATATTTGACATTGAAATATTTTTATAGCTTTGTCATTGCTGTATTATCATCCATCATACTACTCACCCAATGAACAATGGCAGTTCCTGGTCCATGTGGATTGAACGTGGCACACATTGCGCAATGGTTTTGTTTATCAAACACAAAAAACATTAAAATAAAAAAGTAAAAAAGGTTATAGAACTAGCATCCACCTTTTTTTTATGGTTAAATCAAGAAAATGTTGCATATTTCTCTGAAATTGTCCCCACCAGGTTAGCATAAAGAAGACCACACACACAATGTTACCTTTCGTGAACTTTGTTGATGTAGCTTTGTTCTATCACCAAACAGAATACAACATGTAGTATAGTGACTCATTCAATAGGTCTTGTCCATCACACTTGATGTGTGAGCAAAAAAAATGTAGCAGGCCCTCAATAACCTGATAAAAAAACAAATGTTCAAATGATAGTAATAAATATATACAAAACAACACCTGTGCATCTATGTCTTGGTGATCCTCTTTGACTTCTTCCTCTTCGGTTTATTTTTATTTTTTTCGGTGGATTGAAGTACTTTGTGATTTAAACCGCCCTGCTTGTTCCTTTGTTCAGTTGGGTCTTCATCTGATTTGCCTGACCTTGCATTGAGTTTGTTTTGGTAGATTTTGTTGGATGATATGCTCAATATATCTTCCCTGCATTGAGTCATACATTTTGGACACAAACTCTGCTGGTCGCTAGTACCTTTTCTTTTGCAGGTTTGAATGCTTGACTAAAAAAAAACACAGTTTGACAAGGCAGTTGGTATTTCTTGTTTGAAGCCTTTGATCTGCCATTTTCATTTCAGTCTTTGAGTGCTGTGTCAGATCACCAAGAAGAAAACCACTCCATAAAGGAAAGATCCCCATGCAAGTTTTTAATAGCACATCAATGACACCAGGAAAGTGGTAACGGTTAGTTGTGCCAATGGCATCATTAGAAAGGATGTCACATTCTGCTTGGTCCCTTTGCAGTTAAAAAGCTTGTTTGAAAGGTGCCTCTCCAATAATAGAGGTTGGGGTTTTGTCCATAATCATATGCTCTCCTTCCATCTTAATGTCATTGTCCTCCACCTGAAGGCCCTTGCTGTCAAAAATACACACATCAAGATAACCTTTGCTCTGCTTCACCATTTCGGTGTCCTCCTGTGAATCAAAAAGCACACAAGTGATAAGAAACTACTTTTGCAATCTTCATGCCGGTGCAGTTTAGAAAGAAAGCAAAGCCATATAAGGCATATTCCATATGGCCTTTTTCTGTAGTTTTCTTCACCAATGCTTACAATACAGCCTTCAAAATGTGGGCTGAGCAAAGATGAAGCACTTTAAAGATAGGGAATCTCATGGTTGTTCCCACTGCAATGTTGTATGCTCTGTCAAGGTAGACATAAACATTTTCTCTGTTGAATGCAAAAAGCACACAATTTATGATAGCCCAGCTATGATCAGTCTCAACCTGCGCTATTTGTTTTTTGGTGTTGTTTGATATTTTCCTTTTAAATTCCATAAGCCAGTGTGATATGATGGGGACTGAATGACTGTTTGACACAAGTTCTGTGACCGGTAGTGGAGGGCTGTCCTTGCCCATGCCAGGCAGAAATAATGCATAACGCAGAACCTTCTTGTTTTGATCTGGTATTTTCTGCACAACACTGCCTGTACTATCAAAGTAGAGCGACTGGTGTGTTGTTTTTTAGGTGTTCTGCCAAAATTTTAACTCCACCCTGTGTGTACAAATGAAGAGCAAACTGATCAGGTTGTAGGCGCTGTAGATAGCCTTTAAAAGATGCATGATTACTTTTTGAGTGAGCATCAGTTCCAGCATCACGTCATTGTGAAGCATATAGGTCTTTTTCATTTCAGAGGACATTTTCTTTTAAACTTTCTGGGTCATGCTACGAGTTATGTTGCCATCTGTGATTTCATCATCTGGTGTATTCTTCGGCACAGCGTAATGAAAATTGCTGATGCCTTTGGATATTTTCCTCTTCGCAGATACTTTACAGGTCAAAATCGTCTTTGACTTTTACTGTGTGTAACAGCACCAACAGGAATCACTGTAAAACCTATTTTTTTTATCTGTAGGACTTTTTTTCTCTTAGAACAGCTGCACACTCGTCAAAAGTGCATTTTGCTTTTGCACCAAAATACCCACATTTCCTTTTTTTTTAACATGCTGGTACTTAAATGCAAGTGTGCAACTCTTTCATAAACTCATGATACAAGGTGTCTGTCCATGGTGATCGGAGTTTATTCATGTCATGTTTTATTTTGTCCTATTGTTTTTTTGTTATAGAAATTTTGAAAATTCTTTGGCCTGGTCTGCAATGTCTATTCTCAGTTCTTTCATCATCCACTTCACTGTCACTGAATTCAGCTTCTGGGACGTCCTCTCTATCCTCAGTGTAACTCTCCTCATCTTCATCCGCCTTACCAACTTTCTTCTCCTTGTGATTCTTTTTTCTTTGTTCTTGTGTCCTGATTTGATTAATTTTTACTGACCGTAAACTGTGTGTCTGACCCTTTTGCTTTGCACCTTCATCGTTCACTTCACTGTCACTGACTTCAGCTGCTGGTATGTTGTCAGTATCTCCATTGCAACTCTCCATTTCATCCTGTACACCATCTGACCTTTCTTTTCCATGATTTTCCTTTGCTTGTTTTCGTACTTTATCTAGAATGGGAAAAAAAATGGAAAAAGATTTTTTTTTTAAACAGATAGATGGATGGATCAATAGATTGTTACTTTGTTAGGAAGTTAGACTGTAGGATAAGGACTGATACTAATATTGATATCCTCCTCTGTGTGCCGGTAAGGAGCACAGACAGGATGCCTTTACTTTTTTTATTCTTTAATCGTATTCAGGCCATATACAGCAGCCTCTCCATATTCGCACTGATACAGATGTCAGCTTAGGTGAACCACTGGTTAATATTATTGTGTGGTCTACAAAGGAAAGAATTAAACACATGAGAAATTCCTGCTGTATGTACTAATAAAAACTAATTAAAACTACTTAGAATACTACTTAACATTTGCATCAACAAAGTATGATAACTTATCATAACCAAAGCTTAAACACTTAACATCTGTGCTTATCAAGGTTCACTAAACAAACATTACATTGGATGTGATTAGCATTAGCCTGTAGCTTCCACCATTGAACACTCTTAAACATTACAGAACTATCAATGATATGCAACATGGATTAAACATGGCATATCTACAGCTTCAAAACATTACATTTATGTCACTCTGATCATGTTACACTTACGTTTTGTCATCTATGCACATAACTTCAGCTGCACATGCTGCTCAGCTCTGTCTTCAACTAATTAAAATGCTGCACAGTTCTGAACAAAAAGCGCACTTACCACTTTTCGCCACTAGATGTCTCCAAACACCTTCCTACAGAAAAGTGTCTCTGAATGTTATACTGCCTTTCCAAGACAGGTAGGCAGGCAGGCAGGCAGGCAGACAGACAGAGAGACAGACAGACAGAGAGACAGACAAACAGACAGATAGATAGATAGATAGATAGATAGATAGATAGATAGATAGATAGATAGATAGATAGATAGATAGATAGATAGATAGATAGATAGATAGATAGATAGATAGATAGATAGATGTGTATTAGGGAAAAAGGCAAGCACTAAATGTATTCATCAGAATGCATGCTGTTTGAGGTTTCAGTCAGTCCATGTCTTCTACTCTGACTGCCTCAACTACAGAAATGCTGTGACACACCCTCTAAAAAGGGCTCCACGGCGCAATCTACAAGAGTGGCACTTCAGAGGTAGCCCATATTTATTCCCTGATTGTTTTAGATAAAAAAAAAATTAAATAGACATTAGGAACTGAAAGATCAATAAAATTTGGCATCTGAAAAGCACAAAATTTATTTTGTTCCCAAACCCTATATATATATATATATATATATATATATATATATATATATATATATATATATATATATATATATATATATATATATATATATATATAAACTACTGAAAAGAAATTAAAGGAACACTTTGAAAACACATCACATCTCAATTTATACTGATATGGACTGGGTGATGTGTTGGGAACAAAAGGATGCCACATCATTTGATGGAAATGAAAATGATCAACCTACAGAGAGCTGAATTCAAAGACACCCCAAAAATTACAGTGAAAAAATTATGCAGCGGGCTAGTCCATTTTGCTGAAATTTCCTTCAGACGAAGGATGGTGTCCTGGGGTATCTCCTCCCAGATCTGGACCAGGGCATCACTGAGCTCCTGGACAGTCTGAGGTGCAACCTGGCGGTGTCGGATGGATCTAAACATAATGTCCCAGAGATGTTCTATTGGATTTAGGTCAGGCGAGCGGGGGGCCAATCAGGCATGGACTGGTAATCAGGCATACCCTGAATTTGCCCGGTGGCCCGACGTGCTGTTTGGGCCGGCAGACCCCACATGTATATTAATAATATGTATTATTATTATTATTATTATTATTATTATTATTATTAATATTATTATTTATCGTCCTCGTTATATTTGCATAATGCATGAAGAAAAATAAAATCAGCAGCGCAAGAGTCTGTTCCGATCATCCGGCCCTTACCACGGGCTACTGCAGCGTGGAGGTGGAGTTTTTTAATGTGAGTGAGAGCGAGCAGGCAATACAATATTTCATGCATCACATGCGGATTAGAACTACTGCGATTGCCCAGGAACAATAAGAGAGAGAGCAGGGTGTGGGGAGGAGGTTGCTGGTGAATCCTGTGCAGCGTATCTGTCCAAAGTGATGCTCTGATCAACCAGCGTTCCAAGCGACTGGTTGATCAGAGAGCTGATTGGATCAGTCCCATAAGTTTCTCTGGTTAGTCTCTGACAGTCACCTAGTTACCACTCAAAGCTGTGCGTCCTGTTAAATGGCAGAGGTTGAATCCTCGAGTAAAAAACTAAAATATAGCACTAATTTTACAGCAGAATATACTAAAGTATATCCAAATCTAGTGAAGGGGAGGAACAGGGGCGGATCTAGACCAAATGTACCATGGGGCCAGAGTGTTTTCATGGGGGCCCAGAAAAGCATGAAATAAAAAACAGGGCAAGAGATTCAAATACATTAAGAGAGCTGCATGAAAGGAAATTTATTTTCAATGAGGTTATAAAAAAATGAATGTCTTATGAGGTCAATACATTTAAAATTTAGTAATTTTACATATTTTTTTTAACTTAATTTAAGTTAAAACTAGGTTTCTATAAATGCGAAAAACTGTTAAATTCATCTGTAAAAATTAGAGCATTTTATTTTATTTGTTGTGGGAAAAAAACATTTAACACGTGAAAACTGGGATCCTATGTCAATCCCACTGAAGCTGTCACTTTTTTGAATAATTATTAAAACAGAATTTGTAAAGAAAAGAATGAAATAAATCCAAAGGACCTATCAGTAACCAAGTCCAGCGATTATCATCATTAGAATTTCTTTTAAGTATTATGTCTTCAGTGATTTTTTTGTAGCCTACACTGAGTGCATCTCTCTGACAGGATTTCTAATGGTTCATCATTTTGTGATTGGCATCATTTTTTACACGATATGGGCACAGTTGTCCAATGTTACCCTACAGTATCTGGAAGACTGAATAGATGTGATGAGCAACTTACAATAGCTTCTTATGATATAACGTGATAATATGTGTGATTGACTGTGACCTCTCTCCCCCTCTCTCTCTCTCTCTCTCTCTCAAGTATTTTAAGTGTCCACTTAAATCCCCTCCCTGATCTGACCAGTGATGACATGTTTAGCCGCATGTCGTCATTCAACCGCTGGTTGTCTAGGTGGTGTCCTGAAAACAACGTGGGCTACATTAATAATTGGCAATCCTTTTGGGGAAAGCCTGGTCTGATTCGGAGAGACGGCATCCATCCCACTTTGGATGGTGCAGCTCTTCTTTCTAGGAATCTGGCCACATTTATTAGTCCTCCAAAACCCTGACCACCCAGGGTGCAGACCAGGAAGCAGAGTTGTAGTTTAACACACATCTCTGCAGCTTCTCTACTGTTACCCACTCTTTACTCCATCCAGACAGTGTCTTGCCCACGACCAAAATCTAATAAATTAGCAAAGATTCCCAAAGAAGTAAATCATGATAATCTAATTAAAATCAAAATAACTCCAATTGGGGAAAAAGTTAAAACAATTAAATGCGGTCTGTTTAACATAAGATCGCTTTCCTCTAAAAGTCTGCTAGTTAATGACTTGATTTGTGATAATCACATTGACTTGTTTTGCCTTACAGAAACCTGGCTGCAGCAAGAGGATTATGTGAGCATAAACGAGGCAACTCCTTCAAGCTATTTAAATTTTCACATACCCAGAAGTTCTGGGCGAGGAGGAGGAGTAGCAACAATCTTCCAGTCTGACTTACTGATTACTCCCAAAACAGTTAATACCTACAACTCTTTTGAACATTTAACCCTTAATTTCCCTCATCCAAATTTCAAGGCAAGAAAACCTCTTCTTCTTGTAACTTTGTATCATCCGCCAGGTCCTTACTCTGAATTTTTAGATGAGTTTTCAGAGTTCCTTTCTGATTTGGTATTAAATACTGACAGGGTCATCATAGTGGGAGATTTTAACATCCATGCTGACATTGAGGGCGATAGCTTAAGAGCGGCATTTGATGCTATCTTAGACACTATTGGCTTTGTTCAAAATGTGAATAGTCCCACACATTCTCATCTTCATACTTTGGATCTTGTGCTGACATACGGCATAGAATGTGAAGAAATAACAGTATTTCCTCACAACCCTGTCCTCTCTGACCACTTTCTAATAACCTTCAGGATTACTTTAACAGAGTTCTCCTCCCCCAAAAGAAGGTTCAATTTTAGTAGATCTTTATCAGATAGTGCAGTTATAAATTTTAAAGAATCTGCTTCACTTTCTCTCTCCTCTGTGTCGCTGAGCAGTGCTGCAGAGTGCAAAAGTATAGCTTATTCCCCTTCACAGGTTGATGATTTTGTTGATGGGGTTGCTAGTTCTCTGCGTACTGCCTTAGACAACGCAGCTCCTTTGAAAATGAAAACCGTTAAAAATAGAAAGCTTGCTCCTTGGTTTAATGCAGAGCTGCGTACTTTGAAGCAAAATGCTAGGAAACTGGAGAGAAAATATCGCTCCACAGGCCTGCAGGAGTCCTTCCTAGTCTGGAAAAATGGTTTACTGCTGTATAAGAGGACCCTTTGTAAAGCAAGAGCAGCATACTTCTCCTCATTAATAGAGGAGAATAAGAATAATCCTAGATTTCTTTTTAATACAGTTGCCAAGCTCACCCAGAGCCATAGCTCTGTTGAACCGTCCATTCCACCTGCTCTTAACAGCAATGATTTTATGGGATTCTTTATAAATAAGATTGATCTTATTAAAAATAAGATCATAAGCACTCCTCTATCCGCGATTATACCTGAGGTAGTCATGGAATCTGAACCGGGTTTAGACTGCTTTGATCCAGTTGAACTTTCTGAATTAGCAAAATTATTGTCTTCATCTAAGCCTTCAACTTGTATGTTAGATCCAGTTCCAACCAGGTTATTTAAGGAGGTATTCCCTTTGATCTCCTCCTCCATTTTAGATGTGATTAATCTATCTCTGTTACAGGGATATGTACCTAAAGCTTTTAAGGTTGCTGTAATTAAACCTCTGCTTAAGAAACCGTCTCTTGACCCAGATGACTTGGTTAATTATAGACCTATATCCAATCTTCCTTTCTTATCCAAAATTCTTGAGAAAGTAGTTGCCAAACAAGTTTGCGACCACTTACACCATAATGAACTTTTTGAAGAGTTTCAGTCTGGCTTTAGAGCTCATCATAGCACTGAAACAGCTCTGGTGAAAGTCACTAATGATATTCTCATGGCCTCAGATAATGGACTTGTATCTGTGCTCGTCCTGTTGGATCTTAGTGCTGCATTTGATACAGTTGACCATAATATTCTTTTAGAAAGACTTGAATATTTTGTTGGAATTAAAGGAACAGCACTAGACTGGTTTAAATCCTATCTATCTGATCGAATTCAGTTTGTTTATGTTAATGATAGATCTTCAACACACTCAAAGGTTACCTGTGGAGTACCACAGGGATCAGTGCTAGGACCAATTCTCTTTACTTTATACATGCTCCCAATTGGTAGAGTTATTAGATAGCATGGGATTAATTTCCACTGTTATGCTGATGATACCCAGCTATATCTGTCTATAAATCCAGATGAAGCTAACCCATTACATAGATTACAAGCATGTCTTGAAGACATAAAAACCTGGATGACTCTTAACTTTCTGCTTCTGAATGCAGACAAAACAGAAGTTATAGTCTTTGGACCAGAGTCTCTGAAAAAGAAGCTGATTAGCCAGTCACTTCATTTGGATGGGATTAAACTGATTTCAGATAATAAAGTAAAAAATCTTGGTGTTGTTTTTGATCAGGACCTGTCATTTAAATCCCAGATCAAAGAGGTTTCTAGAATTTCCTTCTTTCATCTGAGGAACATTGCAAAAATTAGAAATCTCCTGTCCAGGGGTGATGCTGAGAAACTAGTCCATGCATTTGTTACTTCAAGGCTGGACTATTGTAATTCTTTACTATCAGGAAGTCCACAAACTGTAGTTAAAAGCCTTCAGCTGATCCAAAATGCTGCAGCCAGAGTTCTGATGAAAATTAAAAAGAGAGATCATATCTCTCCTATCCTGGCTTCTCTTCATTGGCTTCCTGTTAAATCAAGAATAGAATTTAAAATCCTCCTTCTCACATATAAAGCCTTAAATGGCCATGCTCCATCTTATATCAGAGATCTGATTGTTCCTTATGTTCCTAACAGAGCACTTCGCTCTCAATCTGCAGGTTTACTAGTGGTTCCTAGAATTTCTAAAAGTAGAATGGGAGGCAGATCTTTTAGTTATCAGGCTCCTCTCCTGTGGAACCAACTACCAGTTTTAGTCCATGAGGCAGACACTCTGTCTACTTTTAAGACTAGGCTTAAAACTTTCCTTTTTGATAAAGCTTCTAGTTAGGGTGGCTCAGGTTATCCTGAGCTCTCTCTCTATAGTTATGCTGCTATAGGCTTAGACTTTTGGAGGACATAGGGACCCCCATTTCATCATTCTGCTTCAATCTCTCTCTGTTCTCCTATTCTGCAGAATCTGTTTGTTCAATCTCTAACCTTCTGCTCTCTCTGCTTTTCCTCAGAGTAGCTTTGCCTCGTCTGTTCCTGTTTGGCTGTGACGTCATCCAGGAAAGAAACATCAGCTGTGCTGCTTCCATCAACACCCTTGTTTGTAGATGTTGGAGATCGGCCTGTCTTCCAGTGTGGTCCTGTTTCTCTGGCCGTGGCTGGGTGGATGTGCTCTCTTCATCCTCTGGCATGGGAGCTGCCTTGGAGCTCGTCTGCCTGGCTGTGTGTTTCCTGGACGGGGCCGCCTTTTACAGCTGCTTTTTGTATCTCTGCTTCTGTCTCCTTGAACCCCAGTCGGCCTTGGCAGATGGCCGCTCACACTGAGCCTGGTTCTGCTGGAGGTTTCTTCCTGTTAAAAGGGAGTTTTTCCTCTCCACTGTCGCTACAAGCATGCTTAGTGTGAGGGATTGTATTTGAGTCAATGAGTCAATGCAATCAACTCGTTTTCCTTAGATAGAAAACTTTGTATCAATTTGACTGTATGATCTGGTTGAACTGTAAAGTGCCTCGAGATGACATGTGTTGTGAATTTGGCGCTATATAAATAAACTGAATTGAATTGAACTTTAAATAAGTCCCATTATCCTGGCCTCAAGGTATGGGACAGTTGGTATACACATTCAGTACACCAAAAAAAAATGTGGTGGGCCAGTCTAGTCCAAAATGTCACAGCTGAATTGTTGTCCCAGTCCACCCCTGACTGGTTCTAAGGGAAAACAGAGACACAGTATTAGTTCTTGCTCGGAGGAAACTCGGAATAAAGGTAGTTTGGTCATGTTCCACGCTGGAAGCAAGAAAGAACAGATGCCCTCCTCCTGGTCTCTGCTGCTTAAGAAGGGCTGTAATCAGCAATGATGAGGAGCACCTGTCCATAGAGAGACCTGCAGAGTAGAGAGGGAGAGAGACAAACCAGCCCTGTACCCAGGCCTGGAGCATGACAGCACCCCCCCTAACGGATGCCCACTGGCGGCCGTCCAGTGGTGGAGGCTTTAAAGGCTAAGATGGGGCACGGACCAAAAATGAACGAACGAGAAACCCAGGACCGCTCCTCAGGGCCGTACCCGGCCCACTCCACCAGATACTGGAAGCCACAGCCACAACGTCTGGAAGCCACTATCTGTCAAACCGTGAAGGCAGGGTGACCAGCCACCACCCGGGTGGGTTGAGGGGTCTGGAAGGAGGGCACAATGGGCTAGAGGTGACAGGTTTAATTTGAGACACATGAATCGTAGGGTGTACACGAAGGTCAGGCGAAAGCCTGAGCCAGACTGCTGAAGGACTGATGATGCAGGTGATTTTAAAGGGACCAAGGAACTCAGGGGCCAGTTTCTGGGACACAGCCTTTAGGGGAAAAGTCCTAAAACACAACCACACCTCTTGTCCGGGGATATAGATGGGTGCTGGGATGAGTTTGCAGTCAGACAACTTCTTGTTTTGAATGGAGGTGCATTCAAGGGCGGTTTTGGTCTGATCCCAGACTTCACGGCACTGCTGAAGGTATGACCTGACAGATAGAAAGGTTGAATCAGGGAAGGAAGAGGGAAGGAGTGCGGGTTGATAGCCCAGGGAAGCCTCAAAGGGGGACAATCCAGTGGCTGCTGAAATGTGTGAGTTATGCGAGGACTCCTGATTGAGTGTTTCGCACTGACCTTTAGACTGGAGATGGAAACCGAATGTAAGTGAGACGTTAGCCCCTAGGAACTGACAGAAACTACGCCAGATTTGGGCAACAAATTGTGGGCCACGGTCAGACACCATTTCCGCCGGCAGGCCATGGAGTCTAAACACATGGTTGAACAATAGTCTGGTGGTCTGGTGAGCAGATGGATGGCATGCCTTGGAAAACCTGTCGATGACGGTGAGGATGACCGTTTTGTGATTGAATGGGGTAGACCAGTGATGAAATCCAGGGCTATGTGTGACCAAGAATGGCTAGGTGTGGGTAGAGTTTGGAGGAGGCCAGAAAGTGGTCTGCTTAACACACATCTCTGCAGCTTCTCTACTGTTATCCACTCTTTACTCCATCCAGACAGTGTCTTGCCCACGACCAAAATCTAATAAATTAGAAAATATTCCCAAAGGAGTAAATCATGATAATCTAATTAAAATCAAAATAACTCCAATTGGGGAAAAAGTTAAAACAATTAAATGTGGTCTGTTTAACATACAATCTCTTTCCTCTAAAGGTCTGCTAGTTAATGACTTGATTTGTGATAATCACATTGACTTGTGTTGCCTTACAGAAACCTGGCTGGAGCAAGAGGATTATGTGAGCATAAATGAGGCAACTCCTTCAAGCTATTTAAATTTTCACATACCCAGAAGTTCTGGGCGAGGAGGAGGAGTAGCAACAATCTTCCAGTCTGACTTACTGATTACTCCCTAAGCAGTTAATACCTACAACTCTTTTAAACATTTAACCCTTAATTTCCCTGATCCAAATTTCAAGGCAAGAAAACCTCTTCTTTTTGTAACTTTGTATCGTCCACCAGGTTCTTACTCTGAATTTTTAGATGAGTTTTCAGAGTTCCATTCTGATTTGGTATTAAAAACTGACAGGGTCATCATAGTGGGAGATTTTAACATCCATGCTGACATTGAAGGCGATAGCTTAAGAGCAGCCTTTAATGCTATCTTAGACACTATTGGCTTTGTTCAAAATGTGAATAGTCCCACACATTCTCATCTTCATATTTTGGATCTTGTGCTGACTGTCGTGGGAAAAAAGTATTCAACTATTCATCCTAGTTAAATAAACGGAGATCGATGGATTTCACTCAGTCGGCACATTTATTAATCATCTTTGCAAAGAGAGAACAGTCATTATGGCACAGCATTCCACTCTGTTCTGATCTGGGCAGGGTTCGTCCCCCCCTAGTTACAACAATGGAAGGCAGTCAGAGTCATAACAAATTACAGACACTTTGCTTAACAGTAACATGTTATGAATAAACCTTGAGAAAGAATCTGGATTGTTATGGGAAGAAGCTATGTCTGGTCTACAAACAACATTCTGCAGGGAATGATGTGGCCTTGAGAGAGAAACAGACTGAGTGAAAACTTTTATAGTGAGTAAATATGAATATTAATATATAATAGGAGAAAGATAGAAATTTTCCCACAACAGTCCACCCTTTCGATTATAAAAGGATATTATCCTTGTGTAATCGATATTATAAAAAAAGGAAATTTATGAGCATAAAAAACTAAGAAACTAAAATTGTGAATATATTTAGAGAAAGCTAAAAACTACAAAACTAATTTAAAAAATAATAAGATAAATAATGATAATTAAAAAATAATAAATCAAAAATCCACAACTGCATTAAGTCGGTGGACAATATTAAATGATTATAATAGATGGAAAAATTATGGAAAAGATTATGATAGCTAAAGTATGTTGCCAATAAAAAGAGCCCTGGAATCACACCTTAGTTGGCAAAAATATTTACTGTTTTTCCCCATTATGATACTTTTATGGTAAAATATCTATCTATTTGCTGAAAATTTAAAATTTTAGTTCTTATCATTATCAATTACCCTTTTTGTTTCCCTGGAAAGAGAAAAGTTCAATCAGTCAAAACAATAGACCCCTTCATGTCTACAAACTGTAAGTCAAATTATTAATCTGAGCTTCATTAAAAGTAAAAAGGATCAATCTCTATGCAAAATGTTAAAATCATAACACAAAGATGTTTCACGCAGATGACGAGTTCAGCTCTTCAGAATCAGGGTCAGTCAAAGCACACATTGAAAAGTTGGAGGATTTAATCTCAGCGCTCCTCTTTCCCAATGGTAGCTGAGACGACCCGATAGACAGAGTTCATTCTCTAATCCAGAAATCTCTACCAATACTGACCATCAGCCATCAGGTGGTCATCTAACACTTGAACTTTCTTTCTATTATCAAGAAAAGTAATATCAAACACTTAGATACTAAAAATGTTAATCTTTGATTAAAATACAACACATCACAACACATTTCCCTTCTCATTCATGTTGTATGATTAAAAAATCAAAAAGCCAAAGCTGATGTCAGACATCTTCAGGTGGACGTCTTCATCTTTCTGTTGATGTTGGTCCCTTATACAGGCGACATTATGTATGCGGTTCAATGGGTGGTCTGCAGAGCAGCTGGTCCTCAACACATCAGGTGGACTACTGATGTGTTAATTAACCAATCAGAGGGGATTATTCTGCCCCTTTATTCTGATTTGTTTTGTTGAAGCTTTTCCTGGTTCCTTCCAGATGAGCTCCGATGAGCTCTGATCACTTTCTTTTGATGACTTTGAGCCACACCTCCTCCTGCTGAAGGATGGAAGGATGGCTGAGAAGGTCCTCCATCAGGGTCTCCAGGCACCTTGGTCCCTCTGTAAAGCCATCTCTAAGGAAAAAATGTCTTGTAGGTAATTTTAATGTGTCACCTGTCAGTCCCAGTCTGGCCAGAGGTCAGTGGTCTGGTCCGTTCTGTGGTCCAGGAACGGGTTGACCCGTCATGAGCTCATGGGGAGGAAAACTGGGAGTCAAAGTTACCAACATGCTGAATTAAAGGAGCTGAGGGAAAGAAAGATCAGATGTTATCTTACCCTTTCACAAACAATAGTAGATCAAAATAAGTTCATGTAGCTTAAAGAACTTTAGATTAAAATTTGAACTTTAAACTTTGTCACAAATCATTGAATTATTCCATAATTGCAAACTTACCCAGTAAATGTACTTCCTTAGTGTTTATACCACTTATCACTTCTGCACCTGCAGAAATCCAAACAAACTTCTCCTCAGCAGAGGAGGGAGGGGGACAGTGTGTGTCAGTGGGCTGCAGCAATGTAAACAAGGTAGACACTGCAGCACAGAAAATGAGCTTTCCATCCAATTTCAAGAACGATGTTTCCAAGGCGAAGCAAAATCAAAGAACCAGAAACAAGAGTTTCATGAGGTGAAGAAACACCGAACCAGGGGTGCAAGAAGCTGAACCATCAACAAACATCAACAAAGCTGGTTTTCCCAAACGCACATCAGACAGTCAGGCTGAGGTGTTCAAACTTCATCCAGCAGTCGTTTCTGTCCTCTGCTGCTAAGAATTACCTTAATAGATAATTTTCCTTTATAAGGCCATTTTATTCCCATATTTATTTACTTTACTGGTTTAGTCATAATTTAGTATTTTATTTAGGTTGTTTATTTATTCTGCTCTCAATTACCAACCCAAATTCCACATGGACTGTTCCAGATGGAAAAATAAACAGCATCTATATGGATCCTTATCAGTTTAGCTTTGCTGTTTTTCTCTTGTTTTATCTTCTTTCCACCCTTTTCTTCATCAGAACAAATAAAATATGTTCTGTTCAAGAAAAACCACAAAGTTTCAGTCAATTTAACCTCCAGATATATCTGAGCTATGGATTCATTGAGAATAGGTCATTTTAAAGTCTCCACCATTCATCTTAATGTAGGAATTAAATCCTGTTATTTATATCTTCCATCATTGTAATCATTATTATTAATGTTATCGTTATTATTATTATTAAATAATGTTATTATCATCATTATTTCCAATTGAGTCATTTGAACACCGTATAATTATTAACCAATAATTATGTTAAATAAATTTGCATATTTAGTCCAGATCAGCTTAAGATAGATTTACTTCTTAAAGAATTGTTAATAATTTAAAAGCAAATTCAATCAGCCTAATTTATTTTTATACAAGTTATTTGTGCTACACACATATAGATTTATTTACCCTTAAAGTTTAATCTAAATCCTAAAGAATTAAGGTTAACAAATTAAACTTTAGCATTTAGCATTTAAATAATGACACAGGTCCTTGATTATTTGAAGAAATGCCCAATTATTGTTAAACAAGCAAAATCTGTTCATTTGATTTAATTTTTAAAATCTGTCTCATTAAACTTTATTTGTTGTGATATTTGAACCTTATGTCAATCCCCTTTATTACCAATTTAAACAGCTGTGCATTATCTTTAACACATTTAACTCCTGCTTTGTTTTGAAAACAGGTTAGGGAAAAGAATGAGCCACAGAAACTAGAAACTGTCCTTATTTTACAGTTTAACCTTAATTATTCCCTCATTTCTATTTTACCAAGACAAAAATAACTAAATTATCATTTCACAAATGGACAACATACAATAGGTAGAGTGGATCCACAGACACTACAGACAACATATAAGACAAACAGATAAGACAAACAAAACACAAACAAATGGCCATAACATAAATAATTAAACGTAATTGTTGCATGCAAACCTTCATGTGTGTCAGGCCCTTTTCTCTCATTGGGGGGGACCCTTAGCCCGCCCATCTTTACCGAACCTCCTGTAACTGGTTCAACGGTAAAATGGACGCTTTCAGTCTATTTTCTACGCAGGTACTTTAACTCTAAACAGCGAATCAGTTACTATTCTGCTGTAAGCCAACCATTAATAACTTTATGTCAGGTGCTATTTCAGTCCTAATTCTGAAAGTTAGGATGTTTTTTGTTTTTTTATCATACTTGATTTAAATACATTAAGCAGGTTTTAGGTTTTAATTTATTTTTAAACATACTTGTTTTAAATGTGCAAAAAAAGTATTATTATTATTTCACTCTCTCAGGAAAATATGCCACTTTGATTCAAATCTTTCAGGAATTAATTATTTATTTTTTGCAATTTTATAATTTTAGTTAATAAACTTATAGCTTTTATATATTTTAGTTGCATTTTCCAAACTACATCCCATATATTTGGTTAACTGTTTATTTATCTTAAACATTTAAGGGATGGAAATTGTTGATTTCATTGTTTAAATGTTTTAAATGATATACATGTGTATTCATATTTTTGGAGGAAAGGGAAATCTAATTCTCTTAGTCTTTCATTTAGTGAAATCTAATTCAGATTAAACTGACACATAACTTTAGATTTTACCCTATTGGATTATATTATTCATTCTTTTTCCTCTATAAGGTGCTGTTTTGTTTACATTTTCATAAGTCAGAGCAACCATCACCTTTTCTCTGTCTTAGTAAGAACCTCAGACATTCATGGCACAGGGACAAAGCAACATACCACAAAATCATGAAGAGATGAAGCTAATCTCTCCGAGTGGCTGCTGTGGAAATAGAGAATTTGGTTTGTGACTAAAACCTGTGCGCATTTTACAACTACTGTGTCAGACCATGTTTGGACCCTTTTCTCTCTCTGGATTTGCCTAAGTTTTCATCTCCAGGTCCTTCCATAACATTATGGAACATGGTGACAGCAGGAAATGAACAAAACGAAACCCGTCCTGTTTTTAAACAACCACAGGCCTGATAAAAAACGTTTTGTTTTCCAGTCCTGAAGCCGACATAGGAAAAGGCAGTTGCTGCTGAGTTTTTCTCTTTTAAAAGATAATTTTTGGTTAAGATACTTAAGGTTGGTTCTAATTTGATCAAAAATTACTCTAAAACAATCATGGTTTAGTGAAAGCCAACCAAGTCGTTCATTATCACCCTCATTAGACATTTTCCCATGTCAAGAAAGTCATGTCAGTCAGCAAGCATTTTCTTCATTGCAAGATGCAGAAAGGAATCTAATAAGAGAAAGTTATCAAACTTTTCTTGAATAGTTGGAAGTCTATGGAAATAGAATATGAAATAAAAGAAAAGTAAAAAAGAAAATATATAATCGATCACTTTACCCTTTTCTGATTTCTGCCAACAGGCGGTTTCAGTCCTGGAGCTCCACCACCTCAGTCCAAAAGGTCAGCCACTCCTCAAACAAAAAAAATTATTCACTAATTAAAAAAATTATTTAGCACCGGAGAGAACGAAAGCCTTATGTTGGTGCACCTCCTCCTTGTTTCCCCCACAAAAAAAAAATTCCCCAGTGTCTCTGTCATCGTGGTTTTTGCACACACACACATTGTGAAGCAGGTTGCAGCTCAGGTGAGCTATTAGGGTCAGGGGTTCAGAGCAGATGAAAATCCTTTTGTGTTGCCCTCCCCAGATTTTAACCCATCATTTCCATCCGGTTGCTGTGTCGGTGTGTGTGCGTTGGGGAGTGGGGGGAGATTGATGCTTGAAGCAGGCTGTCTTTCTCCGGCGGGCTGATAGGAGGGGGGGCAACTCCTCCAGGTCTGAATTCCACAAGGAGCGGCTCCGATCAGGGAGTCCATGTTTAAAGGGCAGGGAGTAAAAAAAAACAATGATTAGTTTAAGTTTCAATGTTTCCAATGAATAATAATAATAATAATAAAAAAAAGTTGTTCATCTTTACCATATAAAAGAAGAAGCCTTTTCAGGAAAGGAATGTTGTCTCGTCAGTCGCCCCACTTCATCCTTCAGTCACTTTAAGTCACGTTTCCCTCTCGTCACAAACTTTTCTCATCTAATTTTCTCAAATTTTGTTTTTATCATCAACCTTACTTTTCTCTATTTAATTTTGTTGTTTTCTTTATTTAATTTTAGGTTAATTCCTCCATTTTATTCTATTTTAAGTTTTTTCAGTTTTTAAACTTTTAATTTTGACCTTATTTTATGCCCTACTTACTTTTTTTTCTGTAATAATTTAATAGTTTTTTTTATTTTTAGCTATGAGTTATTAACTTCCTGTAAAAATTGAGAGAGTTTTGTTTCTTTAAAAGCACCATTGAAATTAAAATTCATTATTATAACTTAGTATAGTGTAAGTTTAATATGTAATACAGTGTAAATATGTTTAGTATCAGGTTTTAAAACTGCCTTTTTTGACTTCTTATTTTAACCCATTTCTTTTTGAAGCTGAGAGTTTCTTTGAACTCTCCTTTTAACCATCCATCATTTTAAACAGTTTTCTTCTCTTTTTTCTTTTTCCATTTTTTTGTCTTTTTTTTTTTCCCAAAATCTGTAAATTTCTTACCTTACCTTCTTTTTAGCCTCTAACTTCTCATGATATTCGTTTATCTTATCTTCAACATTTTTTTCTATTGCAACATTAAATCAAAAATTTCTTTTTGAGGAGTTGACAATTCTCTGGAACCTTGCCTTTTGTTCTACCATAGAACTGCAAAACCTTTCCCATTATCTACAGGTAATTTACCGGTTTCCAATATGCACACCATTCCTCTGGTGCCGACCTGGATAACTGGGGGGGATCCCACTAGTGTTAATTTTAGCAGCCATTTTTAAATTTAGTTTTAGTCTTAGTCCAGTTTCAGCATCGTTTGTTAGTTTTTATCACATTTAGTCGACATCATCGCATTTTTATTTAGTCTAGTTTTAGACGACTATAAGTCGAGCATTTTAGTCTTTATTTTAGTCCAAGAAAACATAATTTTATTAGTTTAGTTTTAGTCAACAAAAACTGTCAACATTTTAGTCTAGTTTTAGTCAGGACATAATTTTAACCTTTTACTTTTTTGTAAACAGATAACGTTTAAGATTTCCTAAAATTATTTCAACATTTTCTCTCATCTTTTTGATAAAAAACACAATTTTAAGGAACACATGCAGACATGGAAGACGTTCTGACAATATATGCATATTTATTTTGAACATTGTTAAGGTTGAAAGACACAAACACAAATGCTTGCATTAAAACAAATAAAACACACCTGACAAAGAAAACAAATAAATAAAATAAAGTGTCTTATGAACTTAGACAAGTGCTGGCTATTTAAAGCTAGTTCACATAGAATAATAAAATAAATAGATTTGAGGTCAATGTTGTTAAAAAAAACTAAAACAAAAAACTCCAACTGATACAACAAAAGTGCTTTCCTTCCAGCTTTAGCTGGCCTGTCATTGTTTCTGGGTGGCTGGTAGGTTGTTGTTGGTGGCGGTGTATCTTTAATCTGGAACAGAAATGAATACAATGTCAGGATAGATGCACAGCATAACAGGAATTCCAAGTGTATAAGTAGCATATAGGTCTGTTTTTTTCCTTAACAAAAACTAAGTGTCTGTAAAAACTACATTCGACCATATATTTCAAACTCATACAAACAACCTAACTATCATTTTATGCAGGAATAAATTGCAGACATTTTTATGTGTGCAAGCATTTTGGTTGTATTAATATTGATGCCAATTCAAATCAAATGTCCTTGTAATAGTAATATGCAGATAAACAGAGCAGCATTTTATGTCACCAAATAAAGACTTCCCTGCAGTGGTTCCCCTAGCAATGACTATTTTGTATATGAAAATCTAGGTTAAAGTTGTTCTGAATTATGTGTGGCATATTATTTTTATTTTGTCTTATCCTGATAAATAGTTTCAGTTCGTTTTAGCATTTAGCATACATGTGTAGCTGCCGAGGTGTTTTGTGTTAACTGTAGTTCACTTGCAGCTCCTAGATTACCTAAAACATCTGTCTGCTTTAATCAAACTTGCAATTTAACAGAAACTATAGTTGCCCGGCCAGTATAATGCTATCAACAAGTGGCTACAGTCGCTACGAGCTAACAAGCTAACGTAACGTAGCCAACCTGGATACTAAATGCTATGAAAGTTAGCCAACATCAGTTAGTTTATCATTGGGACATTATAGCCGTTGATTTAATGTTACAATATTAACAACCACCACCAATCTTTCTGTTAACTTGTCTTTGTGGTGAACTGTGACACGTCTCTTCAGGTTTGTTGTTATGTTTTTTCCAGCTACCATGTGGCCACATTCCTTCCCTTCGACTAAAATCAAGCATTTGGTTTTGTTTTCCACTTCAATGAAGTGAAAATGTGTCCATATATCACCCTCTTTCTCCCGAGCCCCAGAGTAGGCTACTCTGTGCCGCCCGCTCCAGGTTTGAAAGTGGGTGTGTGGGAGCTGACGAGGAGGAGGCGGAGGAGGAGACGAGACAGGATTTGAAAAAAACATAAAATAATAATATATAATTTTCGTCTCGTCTTTGTTCGTGAACTAAAATGTCCATAGATTTTAGTCCAGTCTTTATTTACCGAACTGCATTTTCGTCTCGTCTTTATTAGTCAACGAAAATTATTTCTGATTTACTCCCAGTTATTGTTTAATAGTGGGGATTTTCGTCTCGTCTCGTCTAGTTTTCGTTCGGTGAAAAATGTGCGTTGACAAAAATATTTTCGTTTAGTTTTCATTAACGAAATTAACACTAGATCCCACTCTAGATTACCGACGTCTCAGTAAAATTAAATGCCTTCTGGTGGCACCTACAACCTTCCTCTCACCCTTAGAGAGAGCCTCACGTTCCTATGCGAGGTCTTTTGGTTCACAGGTGGAAAAAAACCTGAATTGCCTTTCGTGTCCCCAAAACAAAAATTATCTGTTATTCCATAAGTATAATCTTTAGTATTATACTAATTTTAGTGCATTAAAATGATTAACCTATTAATCTTTAATTTAGTTATTTTCTTGCTAGATTATAATTTTGATGGAGAAGAAGAGGACTTTGTTTGAGCTAATTTTACAGTATTTGATTTCTAGTAATCTTTAAATCTGTTAACAATCTGTTGTTTTGTAATTTAGTTTTTGAAATTTAATTTAAACTGTGCCGACAAAAGATCATCTCACCGTCTCAATAAAATGGTTCGTTTTGATCCTCCTGCTGACCTCCAGGGACCTCGATGTCAGAAGTCCTCAATCCCTTAACCTTCTAACCGGGGTATTGAGGCTGGAAGACTGCTTCCTTCAGGTGGTACCTGACACTTCTGACAATCGCTGTCCTCAGAAAAAATCAGTCAAAGAGAATCCTGCATTGACAACGCCAAATTGTCGTGGGAAAAAAGTATTCAACTATTCATCCTAGTTAAATAAAAGGAGATCGATGGATTTCACTCAGTCGGCACATTTATTAATCATCTTTGCAAAGAGAGAACAGTCATCATGGCACAGCATTCCGCTCTGTTCTGATCTGGGAAGGGTTCGTCCCCCCCTACTTACAACAATGGAAAGCAGTCAGAGTCATAACAAATTACACACACTTTGCTTAACAGTAACATGTTATGAATAAACCTTGAGAAAGAATCTGGATTGTTATGGGAAGAAGCTATGTCTGGTCTACAAACAACATTCTGCAGGAATGATGTGGCCTTGAGAGAGAAACAGACTGAGTGAAAACTTTTATAGTGAGTAAATATGAATATTAATATATAATAGGAGAAAGATATAAATTTTCCCACAACACTGAAATACGGCATAGAATGTGAAGAAATAGCAGTATTTCCTCACAACCCTGTCCTCTCTGACCACTTTCTAATAACCTTCAGGATTACTTTAACAGAGTTCTCCTCCCCCAAAAGAAGGTTACATTTTAGTAGATCTTTATCAGATAGTGCAGTTATAAATTTTAAAGAATCTGCTTCACTTTCTCTCTCGTCTGTGTCGCTGAGCAGTGCTGCAGAGTGCAAAAGCATAGCTTATTCCCCTTCACAGGTTGATGATTTTGTTGATGGGGTTGCTAGTTCTCTGCGTACTGCCTTAGACAACGCAGCTCCTTTGAAAATGAAAACCGTTAAAAATAGAAAGCTGGCTCCTTGGTTTAATGCAGAGCTGCGCACTTTGAAGCAAAATGCTAGGAAACTGGAGAGAAAATATCGCTCCACAGGCCTGCGGGAGTCCTTCCTAGTCTGGAAAAATGGTTTACTGCTGTATAAGAGGACCCTTTGTAAAGCAAGAGCAGCATACTTCACCTCATTAATAGAGGAGAATAAGAATAATCCTAGATTTCTTTTTAATACAGTTGCCAAACCCACCCAGAGCCATAGCTCTGTTGAACCGTCCATTCCACCTGCTCTTAGCAGCAATGATTTTATGGGATTCTTTATAAATAAGATTGATCTTATTAAAAATAAGATCATAAGCACTCCTCTATCCGCAATTGTACCTGAGGTAGTCATGGAATCTGAACCGGGTTTAGACTGCTTTGATCCAGTTGAACTCTCTGAATTAGCAAAATTATTGTCTTCATCTAAGCCTTCAACTTGTATGTTAGATCCAGTTCCAGGTTATTTAAGGAGGTATTCCCTTTAATCTCCTCCTTCATTTTGGATGTGATTAATCTATCTCTGTTATAGGGATATGTACCTAAAGCTTTTAAGGTTGCTGTAATTAAACCTCTGCTTAAGAAACCGTCTCTTGACCCAGATGACTTGGTTAATTATAGACCTATATCAAATCTTCCTTTCTTATCTAAAATTCTTGAGAAAGTAGTTGCCAAACAAGTTTGCGATCACTTACACCATAATGAACTTTTTGAAGAGTTTCAGTCTGGCTTTAGAGCTCATCATAGCACTGAAACAGCTCTGGTGAAAGTCACTAATGATATTCTCATGGCCTCAGATAATGGACTTGTATCTGTGCTCGTCCTGTGGGATCTTAGTGCTGCATTTAATACAGTTGACCATAATATTCTTTTAGAAAGACTTGAATATTTTGTTGGAATTAAAGGAACAGCACTATACTGGTTTAAATCTTATCTATCTGATCGAATTCAGAATGTTAATGATAGATCTTCAACATGCTCAAAGGTTACCTGTGGAGTACCACAGGGATCAGTGCTAGGACCAATTCTCTTTACTTTATACATGCTCCCAATTGGTAGAGTTTTTAGACAGCATGGGGTTAATTTTCACTGTTATGCTGATGATACCCAGCTATATCTGTCTATAATCCAGATGAAGCTAACCCATTACATAGATTACAGGCATGTCTGAAGACATAAAACCCTGGATGACTCTTAACTTTCTGCTTCTGAATGCAGACAAAACAGAAGTTATAGTCTTTGGACCAGAGTCTCTGAAAAAGAAGCTGATTAGCCAGTCACTTCATTTGGATGGGATTAACCTGATTTCAGATAATAAAGTAAAAAATCTAGGTTTCTAGATTTCCTTCTTTCATCTGAGGAACATTGCAAAAATTAGAAATCTCCTGTCCAGGGGTGATGCTGAGAAACTAGTCCATGCATTTGTTACTTCAAGGCTGGACTATTGTAATTCTTTACTATCAGGAAGTCCACAAACTGTAGTCAAAAGCCTTCAGCTGATCCAAAATGCTGCAGCCAGAGTTCTGATGAAAATTAAAAAGAGAGATCACATCTCTCCTATCCTGGCTTCTCTTCATTGGCTTCCTGTTAACTCAAGAATAGAATTTAAAATCCTCCTTCTCACATATAAAGCCTTAAATGGCCAAGCTCCATCTTATATCAGAGATCTGATTGTTCCTTATGTTCCTAACAGAGCACTTCGCTCTCAATCTGCAGGTTTACTAGTGGTTCCTAGAATTTCTAAAAGTAGAATGGGAGGCAGATCTTTTAGTTATCAGGCTCCTCTTCTGTGGAACCAACTACCAGTTTTAGTCCGTGAGGCAGACACCCTGTCTACTTTTAAGGCTAGGCTTAAAACTTTCCTTGTTGATAAAGCTTATAGTTAGAGTGGCTCAGGTTATCCTGAGCTATCTCTATAGTTATGCTGCTATAGGCTTAGACTTCTGGAGGACGTAGGGACCCCCATTTCATCATTCTGCTTCATTCTCTCTCTATTCTCCCACTCTGCAGAATCTGTTTGTTCAATCTCTAACGTTCTGCTCTCTCTGCTTTTCCTCAGAGTAGCTTCGCCTCATATGTTCCTGTTTGGCTGTGACGGCATCCTGGAAAGAAACATCAGCTGTGCTGCTTCCATCAACACCCTTGTTTATAGATGTTGGAGATCGGCCTGTTTTCCAGTGTGGTCCTGTTGACTAGGTGGATGTGCTCTCTTCGTCCTCTGGCATGGGAGCTGGCTCGGAGCTCGTCTGCCTGGCTGTGTGTTTCCTGGACGGGGCCGCCTTTTACAGCTGCTTTTTGTGTCTCTGCTTCCGTCTCTTTGAACCCCAGTCGGCCTCGGCAGATGGCCGCTCACACTGAGCCTGGTTCTTCTGGAGGTTTCTTCCTGTTAAAAGGGAGTGTTTCCTCTCCACTGTCGCTACAAGCATGCTTAGTGTGAGGGATTGTATTTGAGTCAATGAGTCAATGCAATCAACTGGTTTTCCTTAGATAGAAAACTTTGTATCAATTTGACTGTATGATCTGGTTGAACTGTAAAATGCCTTGAGATGACATGTGTTGTGAATTTGGCGCTATATAAATAAACTGAATTGAATTGAAATTGAATTGCTGGAACATTTGTTTACGGGCACAGACAGTACAGGCAGAAACAAACTCATAAACGTCCTTGTTTAGGGACGGCCACCAGAAATATTGTCTGGGAACGGACTTCAGAAGGGACATAGAGTCAGTGGGGAGGTTCGCCTCCAGGTTCAGGTTTGTTCTCCAGCGCCCATTGAATCTGCTTTTCCAATCCCCAGGCTCCCATGTAGAACCATATTTATTTCCAGTGTTAGCTTAGTCAAAAATTAAGAGATTGTTTGGCAAATTATAGTTCGTACAGAGTTTGATGGAAGTAACAAGTTATTTAGGTTCCGGGCCCTGCCGAGACGCCGCCAGGAATGAGCCTGCAGCCACCCAGGCATCCACCCCCAAACCCCGAGCTCCACTAGTGCACCGGCAGGCCCAGGCACCAGCCAGCGGAGGGAGAGCAGGAAGGGGGGAATGGGCTCCACACTTAGCGGAGATTTGAGATGTGTTTGGGAGAGGGAGCAGTTCAGACCCCAACCTGGGAGAGAGAGAAAAAAAAACTCACAGTCTCATCATGCCTTCCCACCCTGGTGCCCCCACTATCCAAGGTTTTTAAGAACTGGCTTTCTGGACTAGGTTAGTTAACGTAGCTCAATGGAGGGAACCTCAGATCTGCTGCTGAAAACATGACGTCAGTCTTAATCTCATTAAAATATAAGACATTAAGAGACATCCAGGCCTTTAAGTCTTCAAAGATTCTATCAGCACGCTAATAGAGTTCCCATCTTTCTTTATTAGTGGAATCTAAATATGTTATATGGCAAAGCCATCAATGGAGTATTTCCTCTATGTCTTGAGTTAGCCAGTAGAGAACTTAAATGTAAGACTCAACTCAGGGAAATAAAATCAGCGATCCTTCAATACAGACCAGGATCAACACACTGAGTGGAAGAAAATGGCTAAAATATCCACAGATGCAGAGGCAGGTCAAAAACTTAAATAGAGCAAAATAATCTATGAGGCAACTAGAATAAATGATGAAATAACACCAGGAAGGAAGACAAACTGGCAAAGAAAAGCTGCAGAGCGAGAAGCTTAATAATCAAGGCAGATGACAACAAGGCCCTGTTCGAATTCATGGGCTGCGTCCTCAGAAGGCCAGATTTGAAGGATGATTAAGTCATAGCGCGGTGCCGAGGTCTGGTTGGATTCCAAGACTCCTCGTTATGCGGCCTTAAAATGCGTCCTTCTTTTTGCCCGATTTGAAGGATGGGTCAGATGTCTCCTCGCTATCCTGGGATATCCCAGGATTCCTTGCGAGAGCAAGCAAGCCAACTGCTCCATGATTAGAGGAAATGGTACTTGGCGCCGAAGAGTGATGAATAGTGGAAGTTCAGTTTAATATAATACAAGTCAGTGAATAGTTCTGTCTGAAATGAATGAAAATAGTTGTTTTAATGGTTATTGAGTCAGATATGTGGCGGTAATGTTTGATTTATCTAAAGGTTTTTATCTGTTACTGTGTAAACAGGTTTGGCTGTAATTTAAGGTTGGATTTTTATTTTTTTTATTGCTGTTTTGCACAATTTGCTTAACTAAGTATTTTTTGTTGTTGAATATTAGAGATTTGGCAGATATAGTTTTTATGCACACATTGTTTAGATTTACTTATATCTTTCTACCCCTTTAATAGAATAGAACAGAAAATCTTTTTATTGACCCACAATGGGCAGATTTACAGCAGCAGAAAGATTATTGAAAATGGTTACACAAATGTGGACCTTAGAAAAATGTCTAAGAATAACATAATAGGGAAAATTATAAATATAAACATTAAAATACTGTTAAGTGTTTTTTAACAATATAAACTGTGCACCTGGAGAATAAAATAGCCAATATACTGCTCTGGACATTTTAACAGTAATGGATATTTGAAAATAGCAGCAACATAGATGTGCGAAATGACAGCAGCATGTTATTTAACTGACTAAGATTTTTATCATTACATTTGATTTTATTTGTTTATGCTCCTGGTTGTTGTCACTGTTGAGTATGATGATTGTCTAAAGCGGAGGGCTACAGGTTTATGAGAGCAATAAAGGCAGAGCCTCCTTGTTCTCTGTGTTCAGCCAGAGCGGGCAGCGTGGCTACCGGTTAACTTGAAAGTAATGTCTCCTGTCTCATATTTATCTCATTAGTGAGTTAACATTTATGCAAAGATGCATTTACATGGTGCTGTCGTGGAAAATGTCATCCCAACGACTTAAAATTGGTGCTAAGTCTTATAAAATTCAGAGTCCTTAAAAAGCAGTAGAAAGGTCTTCAGACAATGATCAAAAAATTAGGCAGATGCAACTGAGTCCAGGTCCAACGTGGCTTTATTGCAAAATACAAAATAACCACACAAGCTTAACACCGGTGAGCAACTGACAAAATGTTGGAAATGGCCCTCTTTTATACACTCATGGGGTTTGTGGGCTCCTCCCCCAAGCGCCCTCCTTTCTTTACATCATTTTAGGTACTTTTCTTCGGGTAAGTCCAATTATTTTTATCTTACCGGGAGAAAACCCCCTTCAAAACATATTTTTATATATTTAATTAAAAGCCTTTGTTACAGGTCATGGTGACATTTCTTACAGGTCATGATGACATTCGGTGTACTTAAATCAAAAACCTATCACAGTTTTAATCATCAATATGTCAAAACAATGTTTTTCATCCAGTGTGATCTATGATCATAACATTACTTCAAACAAGGTCAGCATAACCCTGGTGCTCCATGTCCCAGTAAAACATCACCTTTTCTGTGACCAGTACTGAACACTGTGCTTTGGAAATGACAACTCAATTTATCACAATTAGTTTAGCTAAGCTGTGCAACCCCTGAACAACCCACTCTCCATGTGTATGTCCTAAAAACAGGCCTCATTTCTGCTCCCTGAGGCATCAAAGGCCTTCAATGGCCTTGGGCTCAGCACTGTTAGTGCTGCCCGCTTATTCCCTGCGTTTTCCCAACTTAGCCTTATCTTCAAAGCTGCACCTGCAGAGAGCCTAGAGCTTACACACATACTGCTTTCTATCTCTCCATGCTGGCCTTCACTTTTAGATTCTTCTTGACTTTTCTAACATAAATGCATTTAAAGTAAAACATGTATTCAATATGTAAAACTTGATATAAGATGTTTTGAGTACATGATAAAATGACAAAATGTAAAAAGTAGAATGTAAAAATGAAGAACGTCATAAAACAAAGAGGGATCCCCCTCTTTGCTCACTTATGAGGATCTTTCCTCGTTGCTTACTTTTTTTTGTAGAAGGATTTTCAGGTATTGTTTTCTCAGCAGAGGGGAATCCCAATGCCCAAGCAGGTTTGTCTCCTACTAGTTCACTGCATTCCCCTCCACATGGTGTCATTACACACCATAAATAAACCAAGAGCAGCATCATCATTCCTAGACTATGCCAGGCAAACACATCATCCAATGGTCAATGGACCGTCCTTACATCCAACATATGAGTAACCTTGTGGCACTCTCCTGCACAGTACTTGTACTGTCACATATGTTATACACAATTATTTGTCAGTTATTTTTAACATAGGTATTCATAATCATTAATAATCAGTATTGTCCTTTACATCCAGTATGGTGATGTGGTTGAGATTAATGATAGCGTGGCCCCGGCAGCTGCAGCAATGTAGTAGTAGTAGTAGCCACGCGCCCGTGATCGCTCAGCTGCAGTAACTTTCCTTGCAGGGTGATTATGGTGTTTCGTGCCTCCTGAAGTCGATGTCTCAGCTCCTGATTTTCTCGGGTCAAATGCTGCATCTTCCCTTTTTCCCTGGTTTTGTATATGCTGCGGCGAACAGCTTCTATGGGTCGACGTGTGGTGTAGTACTTCAGACCCTTCATCATTTTTGAATACACCTCTTTTGTCATAGAGGTGATCTCAGGCTCCATGTCGTTGACGGAGCGATAGGTATGCATTGGATGAGCAAAGAACCCTGTGAGGTGCTGATATTCCTCTGTGGCGATACATAGGCCTGCGAAGATTCCGTCTCGTCCTGCTCACGGAGAGGGAGGCCTCATCTCATACGCTTCAGCCGCACGCCTGATGTGGATGGCAGCTCCTGAAGCGGTCCAGCGAGTTGTTCTCCATACTCCGGGTTTGCGGGGGTGTTGCTTGGGCTGATGTCGATCTGCAGGGCCCCAGGTGATTGCGGGTTGGACATTTGCCTTCCTGTAGGCGGTGGTGGTTGATCATCCGGCTGCCTTCTGGGTGTCACCCAGGGTCTGTTCCACCCCCTGGACCTTCTGGCTGCCTGTTGGGAACATTGGGACCTGCAGCTACCTCTAGTGGTGTGCCTACCGACGCCTGTGTAGCGTGTCTTCTTCTATTGTTATACTCTAGGCATGCCTCGTCGGTTGGGAAATAATAAGTTTCGTATTCGTCACATTCCTCATAAGCCTCCGCCATGTTCAATTAATCTGCCTGTGGGGACATAGTGTGGCATATTTATATATATCATTATGAGGCATATCATTTCTCTAAATCCATAAAACTCCAGCATGCAAAGTACTATATCTAAGTAAGTAAGTATATGAGTCGTTGTTATGCAAATTAATAAACATATATACAATATTGTTATTAAAGAAATGCACGTACTTGGTGGGGGTGGGAGGAGATCATGGCTATGTTCTATATGACTTGGTCCAATTGTATTTCTACTATTGGGAACTGTCCAGTTACACTTACAACAAGCTTTGAGACCAGTCCCCGAACGAGGGGTATGACGCAGCCAATAACTATCAATATGATCAATATTTTTGCTCCTAAAATCATCCCTGCTGCCTTAAGATATTTTCCCCATCCAAGCTTATTGACCCAATCCCAGAATCCCTTCAACTGGGTGTTCCAATTGGACCGCAACACATGTTCATCTCTCATGCGTTTCATTTCCTGGAGGACTCCTGTGAGACTGCCGTTAACATCTGTATGCATAGGAATTAAAGTACAACAATCTTCTCCGATAAAGTCACATATTCCTTGGTCCCCTGCCATGCGGGACTCTAGCACGAACCTATTTTGCAGAACCATTAGTGAAGTAGCATGCAATTGTTCCTTCACCAGATCTACGCCCTTTATTGTAAAATGTATAAACCTTTGTTAGATTTACCCACCTACTATTGCGAGCTATATACTGCGCATTAACAATTGATCCGTAGATTGGTACTTAACCAGCCCCTCTTCCGCTTTCTATCCAACCACTCCCTATGGCAACCTGTTCTTCAGGTACTCCATATGGGATCTGATCCCAGGAAATATATACCTCATCTGATATTTTCCACTCGTGTTTAATGGGAGTACTTCTTTTAGTACGGTTGGTTATCTCATTAGATATTTCATTAATGCCCATTGGGTTGTTTACTATTAACTTTAATTGTCCTGTCAGCATTACGGGTGCACAGATCCCTTCCCACTGAGGTGGTAGTGTGGCCAACATCTGTGTCTTATTGTGACACATCCAAAAAATATCACCCAAAGGGGCAGATCCCTTTGCCAGGCTCAGTATTCGGTATTAAGATACACTTGAAGGTTGGAACTCATAGATGACATGTCCCCCATCTGGTATTACTTGTTCACATTGTATGGTAGCATTGGGACTAGTTTTAGAAAACTTAATGTGGTGGGTGAGGTTCCCATTTGCTGTCGGTGGGTACCATGTTCTATTACTACATGTCACCAGTCTATCTGCTGTCCACATTTGGCTAGAGGTTCTATTGGTCACTTCTTCTAATTCTTTCCCACGGGCTATACAAAACGGAAAAATCAGGTCAGCTGGTTTTTGTACTACTGGTGGGAGGGAGAAGGTACTCATTACATCGTTTATTGAGGAGTTCAGCGCTCTGGGGCATACTGTCCAATTCGTTGACCATGCGTTCCCACCTGCAGCCATATGCATGGCACAGTGAGCAAAGCACATTATCCCAACTACTTGGCAGTCACCTATTTTACTTCCTGGTAGAATCCGAAGGGTTGGTAATTTTTTTAACATTATAGCAAGCTATACAATCATCTTTAGGGCGCTTTTTGGCTATGAACATTGTCTGGACAGAGTACTGAATCCATTGTTGGAACATATTGGTCTCCCAGTAAGCTGTCTTTAATTTGTCTAGATCTCTTTTCTGTCTTCTGTTTACTAATTGTACCACGCTATGCGCTCTTTCTACTGTCATTACCTGTTTTGTTAATGTGTTTTGGCATATGTTTGTTCTGCATCTTACCTCAATGATCACCATCCCATCCCCATGGCAGTCCATGCTTCGTGGAATTCCAAGCCAATGTTTCCCCATTGACTTCCCTAAAATTTCTTCAGACATTACATAATCATATCCTTTGATTTGCACATGCATTAGTGATATATTCTCCCCATTATTATTACTGATTACCGCTTGGTTAGTAGCTAGTGTTACCATTGCTAGTGCACATGTTTGTGTGTGACGCATTAAATGTGTGTGTACATTGTTAGTAGTAACCTTAATAAGATCCCCCCTTGTTAACTCACAAAGGGTTAACAAAACAAGAAAATTAGTCAGACTCGGAAGAAGACGCATGCGAGAAACGCCCAGAAGGCGATGGGGTGGGCGGGACCGAGTCGATCGACGGCCCACTTGTCGCGGAGGAGGAAGGGGAGAGAGAGGGGAAGAAAGGGGAAGGTGCAGGTGAGGGACGTGAAGGGGACAGGAATCCACCAACATCTGATGGGTCAGAAGAAAGAAATTCGTCCAGTGCCTGAACGACGGATGGATCTGGGTCAGACCCATCAGAGCTCTGAGCGGCAGAAGGATCATCATCATTGCCACCAGAGTCAGAAGGCGAAGCAGGAGCATAAGAATGAACACTGTCATCCTCAGAGTCCCCTGACATTGGAGACAGACGGGCCGCCAGGCGTGCGGAACGCCTTTGGCCAGCTGATGTGGACGGCGGTGAGAGTACATCAGTGCCTGACCCCAAGGTTTGTGAGCTTGTGGTGGGGTGCTGCGGAGGGAGACTTGTTGCTGCCCTGTCAGCATGCGCAGAGCCCGTCGGTCCTGGATCGAGTCCAGGTGGGTCTGGCGGCCGATGCCGGGTGCAGTGGTTTTTGTGGAACCAGAAGGGCTTACCTTCAACTTTCAGGGCAGTGGGAGTGGTAAGTACAACTTTAAAGGGGCCTTCCCTACGAGGCTCGTTCCACTGACGTCTAAAGACTCGTATGAACACACTGTCACCAACTTGAACATCCCTGACGTCCACTGGAATGTGTGTCTCGTCTCGGCTGTGAGCTGCTTTCACCTGTTGAAATATAAGTCTGTGAATGCAGTGGGGCATGCTTCCACCCATCTGCTAAACCTACAAATGAACCACCAACATATACCTCTTTCCCTGAACCCAAGTTATCATGTCAACGTAATCCATAATTAGATGGCGGAACGGACCGTCTGGCATGGGGATATGTGCTAAGGGTTGTGTGAACATTTTACGCACATTATACTTAGGACAATGTGGGCATAAGGCCAGTTCTCTGTCTACCATAGGTGTCATGTAAGGTGACCACCAGACTGCCTGTAACTTTTGAATAACTTGGGCTCGTTAACAATGATCAGGTCCATGCATTATTTTAATCACGGTTGGTAACAAAGACAAAGGTAGTACAAAGTGCCCTTGACAACTACGCCACAAACCATCATGGGGGCGTGATAGACGTGTCGCCCCCCTTTGCACCCACAGACGTTTTTCCGCTTCAGATACTCTATTCTGGGCTTCTATTAATGAGGCTAGATTAGCAATAGGTTCACATTCAGCTATATGAACCATTGGTCCCTGTACTGCAGGTCCTGTAGCTTCTTTGGCTGTTTCATCTGCCAAGTTGTTTCCTATGGCAATGGTTGTCTTTGCTGTCTGATGAGCCGCACATTTTACAACAGCTAACGCAGATGGAAGTTGCATAGCTTTTATTAATTCCACAATAGCTTGCCCATGTGTTACTGGGGTACCATCTGTTCTAACGAACCCTCGTTGTTTCCAGATGCTTGAGTTTACATGGCATACCCCATATCCATATGCACTGTCAGTATAGATTGTCACTCTTTTACCAGTAGCCAATTTACATGCTGCTGTTAATGCTTTTATCTCTGCCAACTGGGCAGAGCAAGGTTGATCTAGGCTCATTGTTTGTACCTTGGTAAAGGTCCCATCGGGGTTAAGTTGGACTATTCCATATCCAGCTCTATTCCCTGTCTCACCCCTGACGCATGATCCGTCTACGAATAGTGTCAGATCAGATGGGATTGGATGATTGTATAAGCCCTCCCTTACCTTCATGAAGGTGTCAGTCTCCTGGAGACAATCATGGGGCTCACCTTCTGTGGGCAATACCATTCTTGTGGCTGGGTTGATTGTGGTACAGCGTTGTATAGTTAAGTCAGGTCCTGAAAGCAGAACTTCATAACCTGTTCGACCAGCTTGGGTTATTACAAAGCGTGGGCTGGTGAGCAGTGCATGTAATTGATGTGATGTATACAAAATAACAGGGTGGCCCATAGTAATAACTGAGGCCTTTTTATATGTGAAGGCTGCTGCTGCCAAGCCGTGGTAGCAGGGAGGCAGACCTTCCTCGACACCATCTAATTTTGTGCTGTAATAAGAAATTGGCTGTTTACCTGTGGGGGTGTCTTGCATCAATACTGCACATGCATACCCTTGTCGCTCAGCCACATAGAGATGGAATGGTTTGCCATAATCTGGATTGGCCAGAGCAGGCGCAGTTTGGAGATCTTGTTTCAGCAGCTGGAACGCACCCTCTGCCTCATCTGTCCATTCTAATTGAGACGACTGGTGTCCTTGACCTTTGGCTTTAATCAGTGCTCTCAGTGGAGCCGTTTTGATGGCTTAATCACACACCCACGGTCTGCTGTAACCTGCCATGCCAAGGAAAGACAACATGTGACCAACAGTCCGAGATTTGGGCATCTGAGTTATGGCTTCTAGTTGGGACGGTGGAATACACCTCTTGTCCCCACTGAGTTGCCTGCCGAGATACTCCACTGTTTGCTGGCAGAATTGCAATTTTTGTTTACTTACTTTGTGTCCTCCTTCTGCCAATGCAGTCAACACTGTAATGGAGTCTCGCTCACACTGCTCTTTAGAAGCAGAACAAATCGAAATGTCATCAACATACATCAACATTGTAGATAATATGTCAAGGTGATTTAAATAATTCGCCAGTACCTGATTGAAAATTGATGGCGAGTGTACAAAACCCTGTGGCAATCGCGAATAGGTATATTGTTGGCCTTTGTACGTAAATGCAAACAAATACTGGGAATCTGGATGGACCGGTACACTGAAGCTTGCTGAACACAGATCTATCACAGTAAACCATTTTGTGCCTGGGGGTATATTACTCAATAGTGTGTAGGGGTCGGCTACTACAAGTATTTCTTCTGCTACAACAGCATTAATTAACCTTAGATCATGGACTCATCTGTAGTCATTACTGTTGGGTTTTCTGATGGGAAAAATTGGTGTGTTACAGGGACTTACTGTTGGTTTAAGAACTCCTGCTGTTTCTAATACTGTAATAATAGGCTGTATTCCTTCTACTGCTTTTCGTTTAAGTGGGTACTGTCTTTGGAAGGGTAATTTAGCATTTATTTTGATGGTGAATTTGATGGGGTCTGCTGAACTTACTAGTCCTACATCTGTTTTACTTTTAGACCATACCTGCTCTGGGACTTGTTCTAATAATGATTCATGTTCTTCAGCCATTGCCATTTGTCTTTTCCCAGGAACTTTAATGTGTTCTGCTATTACTTCATCAGCTTGTGAATATGAGATTTTGAAAAACATACCATCTTTTGACATGCTAATGCAGTCCCATGCTGTGTCAACCCATTCAGTGACTTGCTTGGCTTCTTGAACCATGGGTCCTAGGTCATGTGACTCGTACTTGTCTGCAATCAGCAATGTGACATGTGGTGCTGAGTTTTTAACCTGGAACCATACTGCTACATCTTTATCAGGAAATGTGACAACAGCTGCAGCCCCTTGTGGTCCAACCACTATGTCAGCATATTGGATGACAGTTGTTTTGTTGTTAATTTCTTCATCCCAACTTTTCTCGTAGTCTTCGTGTGTCTGTCCTTTGTCATAAAACATGGTACAATGGAGAGGAAGAAAAGGTTCTTTAGATATGTCATAGTGATTCGTTATCAGGGGTCTCCATGTTTCCCACTCCAGTTGGAGGAAGGAAGTTGGTGATGTGAGTTTTAGCCAAAATACTTGGTCTTCTAGCTCATGACTTGTTGTCTGGGGGGTCATTTGCAGGCCTAGTGGCATCATGTAGGCTTCATTCTCGTCTGTTGCTTCAAAAGAAATTCCCTTAGGGGTACATTTTATTTTTGCATTGAGCTGGCATAGCACATCTCTACCCAGCAGATTAATTGGCGTATCTTCTGAGTAAAGCAGTGGTGCATACACAGTCTTTTCACCTATGATCATGGGAACTGGCTCAGTCATGGGTATTATTTGGGTCTTCCCAGAGAAACCTACTGTTCGAATATTTGATGCTGAGAGAGGCAGGCCAATTCCACTTTACCCTATACAGGAGTAGGCCACTCCTGTATCAATCATGAAGCGATGATGGCTGTCATATATAGTGACATCAATGGTGGGTTCTGTTTGTGGGCGTTGAGTTAATACAGGTAGAATGGCCTCTCCATCAGGTTTCTCTGGGCACCCCTATTGCCAGTACGTCTCTTGTCCTGCTCCATAGGTGGCTGGTCCAGCAGTAGGGGGCTGAGGTCCCATCCATGGGTTAGTAGGGCAGTCCCTTTGCATGTGTCCAACTTGTCCACATCCCCAGCATTGCAGCCTCGCTGGTTGTTGTCCCATGTCTGGACCTGCCTGGGGCATCTGCTGGTATTGGCCTTGAGGGGGCCTTCTTGGGGCTCCTTGTGGTCCCCTCCATCTTCCCCGCATAGGTGTCCCCCCTCGTCCTCTTCCGAACACTGCTTGTTGGGGGCCTCCTCCTTGGTTTAGATGCACATGAATAGGAGGGACTGGTTGAGGTTGGGTCTGCTGTGGCAGGGCTCCTCCCACAGGTGGCGCTACTGGATATTGCATCTGCTGTATGGGCGGAGGGATGACAGGAGACACTACTGGTGCTTGTACGACTGCCTCCCCTGTTGGTGCACCCTCCGTCGGGGTTGTGGCTGCCACAGTCAGTGCTGCCTGATGTTTGGGCTTTTCTTTTTCTTTCTTTGCTTTGGACAATTCCCCAATCTGCAGCTGGGTTAACTTGGTGGCCAGCATCTTACTTTGGTCCTCAAAGGCCCGTTTTTCGGCCCGATGCATGTTTACATAATGTATGACATGCTCAGAGAACAGAGGCCAGTCCATCTTCATGAGCCCCACAACTCCGTCCAGTTTGGCTTGTACTTCTTTGGGCATGGCCTCTCTGATGTAGGTTCTTAACAGGGGGCCAGATGTCTTCAGTTCATTCCCATCACTTCCAGTCTCTGTTTTCCATTTCTGTTGAAACCTGTGCAGAAACTGGGCTGGGCTTTCGTCATCCTTTAGGCATTCTTGTATCAGCTTAGTTGGATCACTGCAGGTGGGGTATTTGTTCCTCAAGGCTGCCCACACCTTAGGCCTTATGTGGTTGAATGGTATCTTGTCACACTGGTGTGAGGTCATGACCCTTGGAAGCTGGGCTTCGTCGAACACCTCTCTGGCTGCTGAGTGTCCTGCTGTTTTGATTAGCAGTGCCTTGATGTCTCCAGCTGCCAGATTGATACCTCCAGTGATTTCTTCCAGCTTTTCTATCCACCTTTCAGCACCATCTGCCAACGGGGTCAGTCTTCCAGCGAGTGTGATCATGTCCATAAATGACCATGGCACATATCTGTCTTCATGAGGTCCTTTAGACAGCAAGGGAGCCATATATGTCTCACCTTGATCTTGTTCTGTCTTCTGCTGCCGTGCTTGGTACCTGGTCAGCATTGGGCGAGGGCCGCTTCTTACTATTTGCAGATCCACGTCACATTCAGCTGCGAGTGGCTTCTGTCCTTTTGCCACTGGCCTGCTTCTTCCCTTGGACCCCTCATAGAATGGGTTTGTTGACGGCAGTATGTCTGAGCCTTCATCCTCCGTTTCAACATGAGTCCAGTCAGCCACATCACTCTCTATTAGGGCTTCCTCCTCACTTCCCCTCTCTTCTCCCTCTTTTATTTTTGCTTTATTAATCAGGGCCACTGTCATTGGACTTGGCTGGTCTGGGTAGTCAGCCTGGGCATCTATTTTAAGCTGCTCCACTTCCATTCTCTTCAATTTTTCTAATTCCTCGTCTCGTCTTTTCTTCTCCTCCTTTTGTCTTTTTATTGTCTCTCTCATATCTCTTGGATATTTCACTTGTGCTTTTTCTTTTTCATTTTCTTCCCTGATTAGTAAAAAGTCTTTCATCAGTTTCTCCAGCTCCTTGTCTATTTGTTCTGCCATTGATTCGGTTTCATCCATATATGTCAACTTGGTCCTGGGCTCTGAGTGGCATGTGGGGCCCCTCTGATATGGTGTACGTCTGCGACGTCTTGGGGGTAGGGAACGGCTATAGTGTGATCTTCTCCTTACTTCTAAGGTTCTATCTGATTTTTCGTCTTCACTGCTATAGTCATGCTCTTTCTGCTGTGTGTTACTCATTTCTCTTTCTGCTTCTTCCTCATCTTCTTCTAACACTAATTTAAGTTGTCCTGTAATTTTTCCCTTGCTACCTGGCTTCTCTATCATTACTGGGTACTGGCCTGTTACACTGGGGCGGTAAGGTGGTGGCTTATGATCAGTATAGTCAGGGGCTGTTGGACTCTTATGGTGTTCTACCTTAAAATATCGCAGGATGTCTCTCTGTTCAGCATGTTTCTGTTTTTTATGCAAATGCATTCGGTCTCGTTTCTTATCTTTATCCCTCAATCTTTCTTCCACTTAATCACAGCATGAAGGATCAAAGCTGCCCTCTTTAGGCCAACGATTTTTCCCTGATGTTATCTTATGCCATTCTGTCATGCACTTTTGAATTTTGCGCTTATTGGATGGGTGTGTCATTATTACCAGCTTGGCAGGCGTCAGCCCCTCACTCTGTTTGCTCACATTGGCTCCCATGGCAACCAGCAGTCACTCAACCCTTGAGGTCTGTGCTTATTCACCAACCTTTATAATTTTTAATTAATTTTAATTTAACCGGTTCTGCTCTCTCCAATACAGATCGTGTTTTATTTTTATTTTTCCTTCTTTTTTGTCTAATTATTCTACTTCTTAATTTTTAGATCTCTACAATTTGAGTTAGGATCTCCAAAAGAACAGATTTATAATGTTATTTTGCACTTTCACTAAGTATTGATACCCTATAAATTAGTTTATGTATAATATAATTTATAATAATATATGTTTATAATATCTTTTATCATATAACGCTTATAACCTATTTTGTAATTTTGTATTGGGACCTTGTTAATTTATTCTATTCCTTTAACTATGTGTTTTTCAGTTATAAATTCTGTTAATTCTTGTGTTATTCTTTTTTAACTATATTTTATAATAATTATTATACCTTTTAAGCTTTATTAACATTATAATCGTTATTTATTATTAATATTCACCCCTTACTCCCCCTTAGTTAATTAACTCTTTCACTCTTCACACTGACAAAGACACAAGACAAATGATTATATATTTACAGTGCACTTCTATTTTTCCTCACTGTTTCCTACAGTGGCACATACGTTTTCCCTGTTACCCGGACCTACTCAGATAACTGAAAATAGGTAGACGTCATCCGGTAGAGCGGTACTATTTCTCCGATTATCACTTAATCGGTAATATTCTGGCTATCCCTTAGCCTGGCTATCGCTTAGCCTCTCAATACCTAATACTTAATACCTAATACAACACAAGTTCATGGAGCACGCTGACTATCGCTTAGTCACCAATACTCTCACGTAACACGCGTACTTTTATGTTCCGGATTTATGGCTTCCAAAGACTATGTCAAACGCCTTGACCAATCTGTCCCTTTACCAAAAATCCGCTCAGAACATCGCCTGTTAAGCTTAACTTATTCACAAAAATAATTCAAACACAGAACAGTTCAAATACAGAATAATACAAACATTAATTAATTCTTAAACCATGCATTCACATATACATTCATACATACCTGTACCCTTCCCCAGTCTAGTCTGCCTTTTGTATACTCTTATATAAGTGCTTATTAAATTTGGAAAAAATAATTATTAAATTTGGAATACTAGGTTCTTTTAGGATAGCTTTATGACGCCTGACACCCACAAGCAGTCGCCGGAGGCTGGTTCCCCACTAATTTAGAAAATTATAACAAATTATCTCTCACCTGTAAATGGTGAATATTTGGGCCCTTGGGGTGCCTCGCCTCCAACTGGTGCCTGCAGATCGTCCGGCGCCTGGGCTTCCTCCTGGCTGGCTCGCCAAAAATGTCGTGGAAAATGTCCTCCCAACGACTTAAAATTGGTGCTAAGTCTTATAAAATTCAGAGTCCTTAAAAAGCAGTAGAAAAGTCTTCAGACAATGATAAAAAAATTAGGCAGATACAACTAGGTTCAGGTCCAACGTGGCTTTATTGCAAAATACAAAATAACCACACGAGCTGATCACCGGTGAGCAACTGACAAAATGTTGGAAATGGCCCTCTTTTATACACTCATGGGGTTTGTGGGCTCCTCCCCCAAGCCCCCTCCTTTCTTTACATCATTTTAGGTACTTTTCTTCGGGTAAGTCCAATTATTTTTATCTTACCGGGGGAAAAGCCCCTTCAAAACATATTTTTATATATTTAATTAAAAGCCTTTGTTACAGGTCATGGTGACATTTCTTACAGGTCATGATGACATTTGGTGTACTTAAATCAAAAACCTATCACAGTTTTAATCATCAATATGTCCAAACAATGCTTTTCATCCAGTGTGATCTATGATCATAACATTACTTCAAACAAGGTCAGCATAACCCTGGTGCTCCATGTCCCAGTAAAACATCACCTTTTCTGTGACCAGTACTGCACAGTGTGCTTTGGAAATGACAACTCAATTTATCACAATTAGTTTAGCTAAGCTGTGCAACCCCTGAACAACCCACTCTCCATGTGTATGTCCTAAAAACAGGCCTCATTTCTGCTCCCTGAGGCATCAAAGGCCTTCAATGGCCTTGGGCTCAGCACTGTTAGTACTGCCCGCTTATTCCCTGCGTTTTCCCAACTTAGCCTTATCTTCAAAGCTGCACCTGCAGAGAGCCTAGAGCTTACACACATACTGCTTTCTATCTCTCCATGCTGGCCTTCACTTTTAGATTCTTCTTGACTTTTCTAACATAAATGCATTTAAAGTAAAACATTTATTCAATATGTAAAACTTGTATCCAATATATTTTAATCATAAGTGTAGATTAATTTACCACAGTGCAAATGATGGTGAAGTGTCCAGTGGCTTACATGGAAGCGGTAGGAGATCTGCTGCAGAAGAACCAACAGGTTATGGACCCAGGCAAGTTTTGAGCACTGGCGTATCTAGAACTGTGCGGATTTTTGGATGATAAGACGTTAACGCTCATCCTTTATGATGCGCCAGATTAAGGCAAGAAAAGCCTAGAAATACTGAGACTTCATTTTGAGTCAGAAGAAAAGCAGCAAATTGTCAGGCTGTACACAGAGCTAATGAATGTACTAATGGCTAAAGGGGAAGCATTAGCGGACTATCTAGCCCATGTTGAAAAGATAGTGGCTGCATTAAACAGAGCTAAATAGATCCTAAGTGGTGCACTTCTGATGGCGATGGTGTTGAAAGGTCTCATGGATGATTACAACCCATTTTCTGAACGCTAACATTCAATGAGTTTAAGGCGAGGCTAAGAATGCACACTTCGCTACCGTAGCAGGCCCCGAACAGATGAGTTTAGATGAGATAGCGTACAAGTCTAAGTTTAAAGAGAAGAAATATTTTAACGGAGAATGCTTTATTTGTGAGAAAATGGGGCATAAAGCAAAAGACTGCAGAAACAAAGAAAAGAAAACTCAGTTCAAGGGGAGCAGCGTCCTTAGGAAAGGAGACGCACAGGTCAAGCTGGCCGACTGTGATGGGAAAGTTACCCACAAAACATCCTATCGGTAGATGCAGCTACTTTGAAAGGAGCAAGATTTAATTTTGAGAAGGATGACAACAAAATGATCCTTCCTGATGGAACAATGTGCAAAATGAAGGTAAAGGATAGATTGTACTACTTAGACATCATCACAGAGGAAAATATAAATGATAAGGACTCCTGCAATGTTTCTTTGGATCTAAATACATGGCATTAGATATTGGATCATTGCAATTGTGATGATATTGTAAGACGTGAAACAGTTGTGAATGGTATGAAAATCAAAGACAAAACCTCCAGAACCAACCAATGTGAAATTTGTCTAGAAGGTAAATTTTCACAAAGCCCAAACAAGCAAAGTGATGTGAGGGCCAAAGAGCCATTAAAGCTAGTTCATACAGACCTGGGTGGACCTATTTTACCAGA
Source organism: Cyprinodon diabolis (assembly GCA_030533445.1). Taxonomy (NCBI): domain Eukaryota; kingdom Metazoa; phylum Chordata; class Actinopteri; order Cyprinodontiformes; family Cyprinodontidae; genus Cyprinodon; species Cyprinodon diabolis. Next base: position 28,590,876 of record CM060085.1, read on the forward strand.
GTCTTTTGAAGGATAATAATATGCCATCACCTTCACCGATTACTTTTCTGGGGCTGTTCATGTGCATTTTCTTAGGAACAAAAACAAAGCAATTGAGGCAAATAAGCAGTTCCTGGCAGAAACGGCACCATATGGTAAAGTAATTACCCAGAGATCTGACAACGGGACAGAATTTGTGTCAGGGGAGTACCAGTCATTGTTGAAGGACAATGCTATAAAACATGAGAGGTCAGCCCCCTACTCTCCCCATCAAAATGGGACTGCAGAGAGGAATTGGCATACACTATTTGAAATGGTCCGATGTATGCTGATTGAGTCGGGTTAACAGTGGAAACACCAGATCTGTCGAAAATGAAAAAGTTTGATTCCGAATGTATGGTGTATGAACAAAACAAAAAGAAGCTGGATCCTAAGGGCAAAATGGGAATTTCATTTTGGGATCAGAGACAAACAAGGTTCAGAAACAAGGACTGGTCCGTTTTATGGAAAAGAGTATGACTGAAAGGAACACAGACTGGCTGGGACCAACCGGAGGACCACTGCCTAGAGTGGTTAAATACCCCTAGTCCAAACAGTCAACCATTGACTGAGGTAACAGGACAGACGGTCACAGACATTGAGAAAGACTCAGAAATGGACGCAGACTCAACTACTGACACATAAACTACACAACTACACTGATATATATGGGTTTTATATTTCATGTTCTTTGACAATCATACATGTTTTGTATCACAAATGAAGCACTCTTATTACCTATGCAGTCTCATTGTCGAAGTTTATGTTTCCTTGAGAGCAAGATATGATTTGTTTTTGTACTCACAAGCTCTCGGTGCCATGCTCTGACCATGATGTAACTTGTTGTTGGTTTCGGCTGCGAGATCAGGCTACCAGCAGTGCAGAGCTTGCTCAGGAATGGCAGCAAGCAGGTGTGAGTGCATCTGCACACACTGTGACGCGGAGACTCTTGGAGCAAGGCCTCGTCTCAAGGAGGGCAGCAAAGAAGCCACTTCTCTCCAGGAAAACATCAGGGACAGACTGATATTCTGCTAAAGGTACAGGGAGTGGACTGCTGAGGAGTGAGGGAAAGTTATTTTCTCTGATCCATCCCCTTTCCCATTGTTTGGGACGTCTGGAAAACAGCTTGTTGTGAGAAGACGAGGTGAGCGCTACCACCAGTCTTGTCTCATGCCAACTGTAAAGCATCCTGAAACCATTCATGTGTGGGGTTGCTTCTCAGCAAAGGGAGTCGGCTCTCTCACAGTCTGACCTAAAAACACAGCCATGAATAAAGAATGGTACCAGAATGTCCTCCGAGAGTAACTTCTCCCAACTGTCCAAGAGCAGTTTGGTGATGAACAATGCCTTTTCCAGCATGATAGAGCACCTTGCCATAAAGCAAAGGTGATATCTAACTGGCTCAGGGAACAAAACAGAGAGATTTTTGGCCCATGGCCTGGAAACTCTCTTGATCTTAATCCCATTGAAAACTTGTGGTCAATCATCAACAGACGGGTGGACAAACAAAAACCTAGGAATTCTGACAAAATGCAAGCATTGATTGTGCAAGAATGGACTGCTACCAGTCAGGATTTGGTCCAGAAGTTGATTGAGAGCATGTCAGGGAGAATTCCAGAGGTCCAGAAGAAGAGGGGTCAACACTGCAAATTTTGACTTGCTGCATTAACTCATTCTAGCTGTCATTTAAAGCATTTGTTACTCATAATATGATTGCAATTGTATTTCTGTATGTGATGACAAAAATCTGACACACACATGAAAACCAGAGGGCAGCAGATCATGTGAAAATATTATATTCGTGTCATTCTCAATACTTTTGGCCATGACTGTACACAAATTTTTCTAACAAAGGAAAACTGATTTTAATAGTGTGGGTTTATGATATAGTTGTGGCTGCAAGCAATGAGATTTGTTGAAGAGAGGTCAAAAGAAACTGAAAAGAAAGTTTAAAATGAAAGATCTTGGTCATCTCACATCTTTTATTGGGATAGATTTCACACAAACAGAAGACTCAATCAAAATGAGTCAGTCTAGGTACATTGAAAAGATAGTGGGAAGGTTTGGTATGGCTGAGTGTAAACCCAGAGCCACTACTAGTGAAATAAATGTTATCTGGTTCCAGAAGGCGGACAAACTGATGAGAAAAAATACAGAGAAATGCTAGGCAGCCTCATTTACATCATGACCTGTACTAGGCCAGACTTTCACAACATATGACTGATCCCAGAGAGAAACATATGACAGCTATTCTGGAGGCTCATCGGTAGAATTCCCTTAAGACAGAAAGAATGCCACGATTCACACCATTTTATCATCCGGAGGGGGGAAACATTTAATTACAAATCCAAATTCATACAGCTGTCTTAAACACTTCATACATTCAGCGCTACATCGTCAAATCTTAGTTTTTCCCCCAACCATCATTCCATTTTAGGCTGCTTTTATAGTTTTAATATAGCACTGTGTGGATGCACATGCACGGCTGGACGTTCTGGAAAACTTCCTGGAAATCTCTTAGCTTATGACCTGATTGTGTGCGAGTCAGCCACTAAGAACCCTGTTTTTGCCAAGATTCGTACGTGACTTCCAGCATGTAGACACCTGTCTACATGCTGCATTCTCTGAGTTGCCAAGTGAGCATAAGGTCACAAATAGGACTACATAAGGCAGTAAAATTGCTTCTATATTTCGCAAGCCAGCCAGATATTTACATTCTACATTATAAAACATGTGTACAGATACTGCAAGGGACTAAGATCTATGAGTATTTTTATAGCAAGTGTGACACTAAACTCAAGCTCCAAGAGGCTCTTTATCTATCCCAGCTATTAAAGGACATGGAACAGAGTTTTGAGCAAACAGCAGAGGGGTTTGAAGATAACCAAGGGATGATACGTCTTGCCAAAAACCCTGAGAATCGCCAGAGGAGCAAACATGTGGACATTAAATTCCACTTCATAAGGTCAAACTTTTTTTGCAGGGCAAAATTGTTTTGGTTTACTGTCCAACATAAAAACATGGTCGCAGATGATTTCACAAAATATACTGTAAGAACCAAGGTTGAAAAAAATTGTTCTTATATGTTTGGAAAACATTACTCTAGTTAGAATATGTGGAACCATCGAGTGAGGGTGTTGAGCACGATGCTTGCCACTGTTAAATTTTTGTTTGGCACTACTCTGTAAAGTGGAGGTCTACGTGTTAACAGCTTTAGTTTGGCTGAAAATATCAGAGAACATGGAAAAAGATTGTTTCTAATTTATATGAAACCATAAAAAGAAAAACATTTTTTACAATCCATGAGGTTTTTATTGCTGCTCGTTCATCAATTTAGAAGTGATTACAATAATTAAAAACATCCACAGCAGAATATAATCCATAAAATCAGTTGTATAAAATAGGTGATAGTTACTTTCAATCATAGCAGGTAAATAGAACATCTACAGAATCAAGAACAAAACTATTAGAATTAGTTCAAAGGAAAATTATACTTTCAAAAAATCTTTAAAAAGCAGAAACTTCACACTTCTAGAGGAGAGTCAGATTTCTTTAATACATTATTAAGACAAAGGCTTTTTAACAAGTTAAAGCAGGTTCAAACTGATCAGTAAAAATAACAGCAACTTCATCAATCGTGTTTATCTCTCTTCATCTGAGACTCCTCTATAGATGATCTACTTCATTCTAATATCTATTGACCATAGCTCTAACACTGTGGCTAAAACAGTTGGAGTTTTGGTGGGCCTGGTTTCAACAACACACGTAGCAGGGCTGATTGATGCATTGCTAATGAAAGCCAACAAGACACTGAATTAGCTAAACTCTGATCATTTGCAGCTGACCTTTAAAAAATCCTCCAAAAACATCAGCAAAACTGAGCAAAGGACATTAAATCTGTCCTACCTTTGCGTTTATTTTCATCTGAATAAAAGTTTTTTTCTGGAATATATCCAACCAATAGCTTATATAATTAAAAGTTTCTTAGTCCCAAAAATAAAACCTGCGATTTTTTTCCTGAATAAATTCATTCAGAAAACGTTGTGCCACACCATGCCAAAATGGCACAGCAGGGGTCCGTCTGGATTTTTTCAATTTAAACATCTATAACTTCTCAATTGCTTGTGGTATGGACACAAACTTGCTTGATCTTTAACCAAGCCGTGTTGTGGCACTTTATTATGTTTATTCCCTTCATTCAAAAAGAAGTAAGAAACTGTGAATTTAAACATTTTTTTTATTAAGGTGACATTAATTTTGTGGACATTTAAATTTCATTTACTCAGGCCCAAAATTAATACCTTTCAGATTTTCACATCCATACATTTACCCTGGACCTGAATATTTACCAGGTTTACAATATAACACCTTATCTGTTCTAGTTTCTATATAAACAAGTCTTTTAATTAATGGATTTATCCTAAAAGACCATTAACCTGTGAGATTCTCATGTAATCAGGTGAAGGAGTTTGCAGATGTAGATTTTATCAACAGTCAAACATGGAAAACGCCTCTAATCATTTCTGTGGCATCGCACTGCTGTGACACATTTGAAACAAGTTTTTTTCCCCCAAAATATAAATCATTACAGATCATGCATGAATAAAAGTCATCTGAATACTCAAATTACCTTCTCATCTAAAACCTGTATCACAATTCATTCAGGAGAACAGCTTCTCACCTTGTGTTTATCAAGATCAGACTTGGAGGTGAAGCTTTTTTTACAAGACACATTCAAATGGCTTCCCACCAGTGTGATTTCTGATGTGAGAAGTTACAAATGGTACAGGAGAAAGGTTTCTCACGTGTGTGAATTCTCATGTGAGAAGTCAAAGTACTCTTTACAGAGAAATTCTTTTTACAAATGGTACAGGAGAAAGGTTTCTCCCCTGTCTGAATTCTCATGTGAGAATTCAAACTACTCTTTTCAGTAAAATTCTTTTTACAAATTGTACAGAAAAAAAGTTTCTCACCTGTATGAATTCTGATGTGTGTATTGAGATTAGATTTCTTTTTGAACATTTTTCCACAGGATTGACATTCAAAAGGCCTCTCACCTGTGTGTATTCTCATGTGACAAGTCAATTTACTCTTTTGAGCAAACTTCTTGCTACAAATGGTACAGGAGAAAGGTTTCTCTCCTGTATCTTCAGCCTGATACTTTACAACAAGCTGCTCCTTATGCTCACTTAAGGGGAGCTCAATAGTTTCCTCTTTTGTCCAGGGATGTTCTGGTTCTTTCTGCTCTTCTTTTATCTGCAGAGCTTCTGGTTCCTCTTTGTCCAAACTGGAATTCCTCTCCTGTCCATAGAGCTGCTGGTCAGAGAAATCCTCCTCTTTTCCAACATAATCCTGCAGGTCGTCTGAAAAGACAAACAGCAGAAAGACTTTCTATTGTAGATTAAAGAAAAGACACTTCAGTTTAATAATCCTTGCATTGATCTAACTAAATATAAACAGATTGGAACTTCCATCTCCCAGCATGCACCACAGCTCCACCAAAATCAAAGGTTATAACAGACTGGTTAATTATCCATAATCTGTTAAGGTATGGACCTCGACTTTTATCATCAAAGCTTTAAAATTTTTATTACCTGCAGAATCCTAACCAAAAAAGAAATGTTCAAAATATTTTTTTGATTTTTGTTATTTTTTTGCTGAACTGTCCAGGATTACTATATTTTTTTTTACTTTATTGATCTCACACTGGAGAAATGTTCCTCTACATTTAACCCATCCCCTTGGGGAGGGGTCAGCTGTGCAAGTGGGGTCTTACTCAAGGGTCTTAAGGGTCTTACTCAGAGAGCCAGAGTGGAGGCTGTGGGGATTGAACCTCCACTGTGACCCTATGGATAAGCCCCAAACAAGGGTATAAACACACATTTATTACAGAGGCCAAAATAAAAGGGAGGAGCCCTTCAGAAAGCCAGAGATCCATCCCATTCTGGTCTGATCCAGCTCGTTATCTAGCATTCTGTCTTCATTGACCTCAGTGCAGTGCTAGACTGCAAACCTTCTCAGAGCTAGATTGTAAACAGACATAATGCACCTCTTGTTAAGTCACAATATGGGTAATGCAAAACATCTTCAGAAAAACAGGCTTAAGTTAACATAGATGACAATTTTTTCATCACATTTTGCAATAGAAATGTTTTCAGTCACAAAACACAAGTTCAGTCATTTCCCTCCCGTTTATTTCTACTTCACTCTGAAGCCTACAGTAAAAACTAATCCACACTACATTCCTGTGACAAACCTTTTGTTATTCTCATGACAAAGATTCATGCAGCTAAAACTCCTCCTATTAGATGACTCAGTCCATGATGAAGCAACTGTGCATCACTGTGATCAACCTTAAGTCTAAAGCATTAAAATATCATACAGGATGACAATAGAATAATGATGAAGCCACTTTTCCCCTTTGAACTATTTGAAATGCCGTGATGCATTTGATGAAATCATGTCAACCAGAGGCTGAAGCAACACAAATATGTCTGCGTCTGTTTTAGCTGAAATAGCCTCTCTTTCTTCCCTTCTTAGAAAAAACGAACAAAAGGACACGATTTATGCCTTTATGGATGGAAAAGATGTTTGTGTTTTACTCTCTACAGGATTTGCTAATAATTTGATTATCAGTTAACACAGAAAAAACAAACCAAGAATCTGATATGTCTCAGCAGCTGCTGCTGCTGTGATTAGCTAAAAGCTCAACATGGGAGGAGGGTACCCAATGAGCTCCAATAATTAGTACTGGATGTTCTCATGTGATCTATTAAATATTCTTTTTTAAGAAAGTTTTCTCCATATGTCAAACATGGGTAAGGTTTCTCTCCTGTATCTTCAGTCTCGTTATTCAGAACAAGCTGCTCTTCATGCTTACCTATGGGGAGCTCCATGTTTTCCTCTTTTGTCCAGGGATGTTCTGGTTCTTGCTGCTCTTCTTTTATCTGCAGAGGTTCTGGTTCCTCTTGGTCCAAACTGGAATTCCTCTCCTGTCCACAGAGCTGCTGGTCAGATAAATCCTCCTCTTTCCCAACATAATCCTGCAGGTGGTCTGGAAAGACAAAGAGCAGAAAGAGTTTCTATTGGTGGTTATAGAGAGGACACCTCACATAAAAAGCACAAAATTCTGTTCTTGAGTTGAGTAGCGAGTGGATCCTGTCAAGCAACCTGAAGACATGAAGTTCCTTCTGGCCTAATGTTGTTTCCCCACAAATAATTATTAAAGTAAGTAAAGCATTTACATCCATCACCACAGTGACTGTCTGGCAAATGAGGGAGTAATGAGACACCCCAGCCTCAGCAGTGCTTCCTGTACATCTCTGCCTGGAAGAGACAGACCCCAACTCAATGTGTCACAGATTGAGCAGATTTTAAATTATTTTCTAATGAAATTTCAATGCTCTGACCAGGGTGCGCGTTATGGAGTAGACGTGCGATTCCCGAGGTCCCAACATTATACTTTATCTGTACAATTTGAGATAAGAAGGCTACATTTGAGGACTACAGGATAAGAGTAATCAGTTTTTGCCAAAATGCCTCCAGAATCCGCTGCAAAGTCAGTGCAACAAACTATTCCGGAGTTGGAGGCAAGGTAGCTATTGATGCGAGCACACTGCAAGCTTTCTGTGACATTGTGAAGGAAGTTATTAAAGAAGAAGCTAACAGTCTGCGGGAAGAAATCAAGCAATCTGTTGAGTCCATAGCAACGACACTTGGTGAATTCCAGAAGATACGTGAAGATGAACTGAGCAACCAGGATGCGAGCTAACAGCTATGGAGGCTCGGTTTACGGAGCTGAGCAACAAGCATGATAAACTACTGCTAAAAGTGGATGATGGAGAATAGAGGAAGGCGTTTAACCTTCGTACACCGGGGATACCTGAAAGATTAGAGAAGGGGAACCTGACCAGATTCATCTCTGGTTTGTTGCACAAAGTCCTTGGTGGTTCCAATGGTTTGGAGAAACCCCCGGTCCTGGAAAGAGCTCTTCGGATGGCGGCAGCCCCGAGACCCGCAGAGGGAGGACGACCACGGCCATTCGTTCTGTGCGTTCATTATTACCTGGAGAAGGAGTTGATTCAGTGCCTTGCTAGAGAGAAAGGTCGATTAGAGTTTCAAGGAAAGCAGATCTTCATTTTCCCAGATTATAGCGCCGATCTGAGCAGACGCCGCGCAGCTTTCAATGAGGTGAAGGGAGCGCTTCGAGGAAAAGGAATCCGCTACAGGCTCCTTTATCCAGCCCGACTCCAAGTTACAATCAACGGGGAAACACAGGTATTGGACTCTCCTCAAGATGCAAAAAGACCATCTCCAGATCTTCGAGTGATGAGTGTTACGTTAAAACATGGCTTCAACCATTTCTCGTTATTGGAAAGCCATTGGAAAGAGCTAGAAACTACTGATAGGCACATGTTAACATTGGGCATGAATACGTCGTTGAGCCTCAGATAGTCCTTATGTATGTCAATATTATTTATCCTACAGACTCTTAGTATGATTTGTTTTTTTTTATATATTTGAATTGCAGAAAGCATTTTTTCGTTTGTTTGCTGGTTGAGTTACTCCCTGCCCGTTGTCACGGGGGGTGCGTTTGTTTTCCCTTCCCATGCACCACAGTGGACTTTTTAGTACATTGCTGCCTTGTATTGACCTCCTTTGTTCGGTTTAAACATTTTTCATTTATTTATTCAAACATTTTCTTTCTTTGTTCTTTTTAAAATTAATGCCTGGATGTACTGTATATATATCTATATATGTACATGGACGCATATATACAATTCTAATAGTGATAAAATTCAGGTTAGTTGTGTGGATTATTTTTGCCTTCTTATTCTCATAGTAATGGGACTTCGCTGTGGTGAATGGATCTCCTAGAGGAAATAGAGAAGCTTCAGGGATGTTGGGTTTGTCATTTGGGGACAACACTAAGGGTGGGGGGTTATATGTTGACCTGTTTTTGTTAGTTCTTTGGACATATCATTTTTGATTGCAGTTGGGCAGTGTTTGGCTTATGTAATTGTCTTGTCTTGCAATATTTGCTTTTTTGGATGTTTCATTGATGACCGCCGCTTCCAATAATTCCTTCTCTCCAGTAAATAATGGCTGCCAAGTTAACTTCATAAGCTGGAATGTAAGGGGGATGAATCACCCAATAAAATGTAATAAGGTACTTTCTCATCTTGTTCACCTCAGAGAAAATATAGTGTTTCTTGAAGAAACACGGCTCAAAGATTCAGAACAGAAAAAATTGAAAGTGAGTTGGCTTGGGCAAATTTTCAATTCTAAATTTAATGCTAAAGGGAGAGGCACAGCAATTCTTATAGAAAAAAATATTAGTTGGTCCATTATTTAATACCCCACTTATTTTGGCGAATGTGTACGCCCCTAATTGGGACAATTACACATTTTTTATTGATTTACTTAATTCACTACCCCACGCGGACAGTCATCATTTGATATTTGGAGGAGATATGAATACAGTTATGGATTCCTCCTCTACGCTGTTGTCTGCTGGGCCCCTGGAAGCTCAGAGCGGGACAGAAAGAGACTGACTAAGCTGGTGAGGAAGGCCACTTCTCTCCTGGGCTGCCCTCTGGACTCAGTGGAGGAGGTGGCTGAAAGGAGGATGCTGTCCAAACTCACATCCATCATGGACAACACCTCTCAAACTCCTGCACCAGACTGTAGAAGAGCTGAGCAGCGCCTTTAGTCAAAGACTTAGACACCCTGTCTGTAAGAAGGAGCGCTACCACAGGTCATTCATTCCTGCTGCCACCAGACTCTATAATAATGCACTATAACCACATTAACTCCTGTAACAACCACTGTGCAGCTATATTAGGGGTGGAATGGTTCACGAAATCCACGATTCGGTTCGGCTCACAGTTTTGTGGTCACGGTTTTCGGTTCGGTATATGTTGATTGTTAGCCTGACATGTTGGTCGTGTTGCTGTTAGCATAAACAAAACGTGTTGCACAATGCTTGCACACTGTTGCACTTTTATCCACAACTTTCTTTCCGCCGTCATCGTAGGTCACTCTAAATGCAAAGTGGTCCCATACAGCAGACCTATAAAGTGCTGCTGGCGCGTCTTCCAACTCCTGTTCTTTCCCACTCGCCATACCCACACAATACTCCACAACAACTGATATTTTTCTGCTACACCCGGCTACGCTGCTTCGCTTCTTCTTCTTCTTTACTACTGGTGGTGGGCTTTGGTCGCAATAGCGCCACCTTCTGCTCTGGAGTGTAAACGCTTCGCCTATGAGAAAAAGGAGCCACGCATGAACTGAACGCAACACACGCGAACCGAACCGAGACCCACACAATACTCCACAACAACTGATATTTTTCTGCTACACCCGGCTACGCTGCTTCGCCTCTTCTTCTTCTTTACTACTGGTGGTGGGCTTTGGTCGCAATAGCGCCACCTTCTGCTCTGGAGTGTACACGCTTCGCCTATGAGAAAAAGGAGCCGCGCATGAACCGAATGCAACACACGTGAACTGAACCTAGACAGTCCAACCGAACGGTTCGGACGGCTTTCATAAACCGTCCAATCCCTAAACTATATTATATTTTGCAATATTCTGTGCAATACGCTGACTGTGCAATATATGTGAATATAATAGTCATACCACCACCTCACCGTTGTTCCTTACCTACTACACTTGAATGTAAAATCAATCCACCTGTATATAAGCCATCCTGATTGTACATATGACACCTCAAATCTCTGTGTTACTCCCTTGTATTTTTTATTTATTTTTATTTTGTTCTTCATTGTGTGTGATACATGTACACTTGCACCTTAATTCTTATTTATCTTGATATACTGTATATATCTTAATATACCGTTTAAACAGTGCTTGCTTGTTTATTCTTAATGCACCTTTTTCTCCTTGTTTGCAACTTCTTTAATTACTATGCCAATATGTGACCAGTGAATTTCTCCGCTGTGAGATCAATAAAGCTCATCTAATCTAATCTAATCTAATCTGATCCTGTGCTAGATCGCTCCTCAACAAAGCACTTTTCAACTTCAAAATCCACACATGTTTTAAAGTCATTTTTCCAGTCATATGGAGCTGTGGATATCTGGCGTTTTCTTAACCCCACAATTGAACAATATTCCTTTTTTTCATCGGTACATCAAATCTATTCACGTATTGATTACTTTTTTGTTGATAAAATTCTTCATAAGATTAAGGCATGTAACTATAGCAGCATAGTTGTGTCTGATTATAGCCCACTCATTTTAAAACTTCAGTTTCCGGATGAACTCCATATCTATGCCTGGAGGCTCAACCCTCTTCTATTATCTGACAATGCATTTATAGAATACATATCTAAACAAATTGATCTTTTTCTGGAAACAAATATAACCCCTGACATGACGTATAGTACTGTCTGGGAGAGTTTAAAAGCTTTCCTTCGAGGTCATATTATATCTTATTGTTCCCATGACAAAAGAAGGAGACAAAAACGCATAACTGAATTGATCGGCTTAATAGCATATTTGGACAGCCAACATTCTAGAAATCCTTCTCCAGACCTTTATAACCAAAGAATGATTGTGGTACGAGCATGGGAAAATCATCTAAAATTTTAGCACATCAGTTACGTAAATCACAAGCTGCTCACTTAATATCTGCAATGAGAACACAAGATGGTCATATTACAACTAATTCTTAGAAAATAATTGAGAGTTTTCATTCATTTTATTTAGGGCTCTATCAGCCAGAATCCTTAAATTTACTGAAGTTGTTTGACAATTTTTTTTTGATAAATTGCCTGTTCCAACCTTAAATTCATCATTTAAAGACCAATTAGATGCGTGCATTTCCATTGAAGAAATCAAATCTGCAATTGGCTCAATGCAGTCGGGGAACTCACCGGGGCCGGATGGCTTCCCAATAGAATTTTTTAAAAACTTTTAAGGATAACCAAGCTCCTTTAATGCGGGGATGTTTATAGAGTCCCTCAATACTGAAAGCCTTCCACATACATTACGACAGGCAACAGTATCACTACTTCTTAAACCAAACAAGGATCCTTTAGATTGGTCTTCTAATCGGTCTATATCATTGTTAAATGTAGATTTTAAAATATTGTCTAAATTGCTTCCCATTCGACTGGAGCAGCAGCTACCATTACTGATAGCCCCTGATCAAACTGGATTCATTAAGGGTAGGCATGTGTTGGGTTTATTCTTTATACATCATGTGCATTGTTACTTTATTAGCCTGATTAGAGAGAGTAGATGGCCTTCCTTCACATTGTGGATGTCACTGTGTGTACGGAGGTCATCTAATCAGGGCAGCCTTCGTGTCTTTAAAAATACACAGGATATGGGCACATCTTGGAGCCGGACTGATAGAGGAGAGCCATCTGTAATCCTTGGGCATGTCAGTTTCTGATACGGACAACTAAGCATCCACCTGGTGCAACAGATAGACTCATGAGCTATAAGAAGGAGAAGATGGCATTGTTTGGGGCTCAATCTTTGCTGGACGCTCGCGGACGTGATTTTCTGAGCCCACAGCTGTGCAAGCTCCAAGCATTTTCACTGTCCTGTAACGACCTGATCTGGAATAAACTCTGTCACTTTTTTACTCCTGTTTTTATAGTCCTTTTTACATGTTATTAGCCAGTTTGAGTTAAGAGCAGTGAATAACTTGCTCCCAGGAAAAGAACCATGAGGAAGCCCCTGAGGCGCAACGGTCTTTTTAGGGGACATAACTTCCTCATTTAACACATGGCTTATTCAACTTGCGTCGTTTTTTAAACATATTGCATACACAGTATACAGCAACTCCAGAAATAGCTTTTTCATTTGACGCCGAGAAGGTGTTTGACAGAGTGGAGTGGGACTACTTGTTTTATATTCTCAATAAATTTGTTTTTGGGCCTAAATTCATCTCATGGGTTTCATTACTTTACACCTCTCCAATGACTCGGGTAAAAACAAATTCTCTTTATTCTCCTTTCTTTCCACTCCATCCCGGTACTAGACAGGGATGCCTCCTATCACCCCTTCCTTTCGCTTTATCAATTGAGCCTTTAGCTATTAAACTAAGAGCAGAAAATAAGGTTAACACTAGACGTCCCGGAGAATTCCAGTTTTCCTGCAAGCCCCCCTCCCCTCTTCAAGTCTGTGTATTCACTCTACCTTGCTAACTGTCCTTGTTGTAATGCAAATAACTTGTGATATGACCAGCCCCTCTACATGAGACTGGATAAAGGCTGAAACAAACTGGCATCAGATCAAGAGCATGCTCCAAACACTTTCATTACCTTCCCCTGCAACATCAGACCTTTTTGCAGGAATATCTTGATAAGTCATATCAAAATCTTTGATTTAGGCAAACCTATTGAACAACGAGATATCATACGGGTCCTAGTTCCTGACCTGAGAAAAGGTCATAACCATGCTTTTCCAACAAGGCAAGGCAGAGCCTATTTATATTGTCCATTCACCAACAGACTCATTTATATTGTTGCAAAGCTCACTATGTGAAAGAAAGAACAACTTAGAGAATAATTGTATTTTCTCTTGTCTCGCCTTTTCATGTCATTCAACAGTTCAGCTTAGAAAATGACAAACAGTATGATTTCAGTAATGGAGTAACATTTATTTGACCCAAGGAAAAGCACTACATATGAAGCTACAATTGTCCCATTTAGCAGTTTTTACAAACCCAAGGTGAGTCCTTCCTGCATTTGTGACGGGTATACTTTGTGCAGTGCACACAACGCTCAGTGCTGTAGGTCCTGTTGCAGAGATTGCACACCTGGCCTGCTTATAATAACAATGAAAACATCTAAAAAAAAAAAAAAAAAAAAAAAAAAAAGAGTTTAGAACATTTTCCCAAAGTGAGAGTTGTAGTCTGAACTAGATGAGGTTATCTATGTTTGGAGGCACTACAATGATCTACAGTGTAATTATTGGCTATTATATGCTCATAATAACAATGAATAAATCTCCATAAATACAGTTTGGCCTATATTCCTAAAGTAAGAAAGAAAAGAATGTTAGAACCGTAAATATACAGTCATATGTTTATATAACTATTTTTGTATGTGTTTATTACTGTTTTCAAGGCTGCACTTTAAAATATGAAATTGTCTAGAGCTGTTCTAAACTAAATTTCTTTTTGTTTACACTTGTGTATTAAAGATGACAAAATAAATCTGTCTAAGTCATAAGTAATTCTTGGCTTTTATATGCTTATAATAACAAAAATCTAAATAAAAAAAAAAAGAGTTTAGAACATTTTACCAAAGTAAGAGTTGTAGTGTGAACTAGATGATGTTATCTATGTTTGGAGGCACTACAATGATCTATAGTGTAATTATCGGCTATTATATGCTTATAATAACAAATAAAAAAATCTCCAACAAATACAGTTTGGTCTATCTTCCAAAAGTAAGAGTTGTAGTCTGATCCAGATGAGGTTATCTGTTTATCCTACAAGTTTGAAGGCACCACAATAATCTATAGTGTAGTCATTGCTCATTTTATACTTTTTCTAATAATAGAATAGAGGAGACATTTGTCATTTAGGCTTTTGGAAATTCCTCAGAAAAGTATTATTTTCTAATCCAATAAATGTAATAATAATCCGCCTCTCCTTGGTAACGCTTTTAAATATTTCTCTGATTATTTTGCAACTTGCAGACGGAGCATTTTTGAGCAGTGAGCTTCCCATAGGTTCCAAAGTATTCTCCCAGCACGATAGGAGACTCGCTTTGAGGAAACTATGGTTGTAGCTGACTGTCTGACTTGCTCTGGTTGAAGAGAGGTTTCTGTTTTGTAGAATAAATCATACGCAGAGTTATTAATCCAGAAAAGCTGAATCTGTGCATATATTGACAACTTTACTGCAGTTTCACTATGCTGTCTCGGTTGCAGCGGAAGAGAGGAGAGAGAGAGGAGAGATCGCTTGAGTTACCCCCGCCCAAATAAATAATTGTCATTATTGTAAAAATGGTCATTACTGTATAAATGTTGTTGCTTTCGTTTCAGCTCATGCAGCTATTTTCATTGTACAGATCAGTCATCGTCTGATCGCTGCGCTGGTAATGCAAGGCAAAGCAAATTTATTTGTATAGTACAATTTAGTACAAAGACAATGCAAAGTGCTTTACATGATTAAAATATAGGAAGATAAAACAGAATCAAAGCATGTAGCAAAAAATAAAATAAAAAATGCAGAAACAAAAAAGATTATTAAAAGCAGTTGGACTAAAGAAAATAAAGAAGTTGAACTAATGATGTTTCTGTTGAACTGTTTAACTAGAACAGTGGAAGGCAATCCTAAACAAATGTGTTTTTAGTCTTGATTTAAAGGAACTCAGGCTTTCCGCACTTTTACAGTTTTCTGGAAGTTTGTTCCAGATAAGTGGAGCATAGGAACTAAATGCTGCTTCTCCATGTTTAGTTCTGGTTCTAGGTATGCAGAGCAGGCTGGAGCCAGAAGACCTGAGTGGTCTGGAGGGTTGATATACTGATAGCAAGTCTGTGATGTATTTAGGTGCTAAGCCATTCAGAGATTTATAGACTAAAAGAAGTATTTTAAAGTCTATTCTCTGAGATACAGGGAGCCTGTGTAAGGACTTTAGAACTGGGGTGATGTGCTCTACTTTCTTAGTCTTAGTGAGGACACAGGCAGCAGCGTTCTGGATCAGCTGCAGCTGTCTGATCCACTTTTTAGGCAGACCTGTGAAAACACCGTTGCAGTAATCAATTCGACTAAAAATAAACGCATGGATTAGTTTTTCCAGATCATGCTGAGACATTAGTCCTTTAATCCTGGAAATGTTCTTCAGGTGATAGAAAGCCGACCTTGTAATTGTCTTTATATGCTTTTGGAGGTTCAAGTCTGAATCCAGCACTACACCTAGATTTCGGGCCTGATCAGTGGTTACTAGCTGAAGCGACTGAAGCTGTGTGCTAACTTTAGATCTCCTCTATTGGTCCAAAGACTATTACTTCAGTTTTGTTTTTATTCAGTTGAAGAAAATTATGGCACATCCAGGCATTGATTTCTTCTAAGCATTTCCTCAGTGCTTGAATTGGTTCATAGTAGGGCTGGGCGATAATTCAAAAATGATATATATCGATCAACAGACGTGTGGCGCAATAGAAAAAAAGAGAGTCGATAACTGTTCGATAAAGAAACGCTGTTTTCCTTCCTTCTCATTGTAGCCTATCATGTAGGTTTATGCTAGTCACAACTTCCTCCCAACCAATCGCAATCGCGGACCCAGGCACGCCGTCACAAAGCGCCACCCTCTCAAACCACAACACAGAGCACATGAAGATGTCGCAGCAAGGAGAGGCGGAGGAAGTTGTTCCAAAGAAGGGTTTTTGTAGTTTGCCAGTTTGGCAGTATTTCGGTCATGGCAAGTCTGACAAAAAACAAACCACAGTCATCTGTAAAATGTGTAGGGAACCAGTGAAAACGAAGTCTGATAACACAACCAACTTTTTTTTTTATCATCACAGCAGCTCACACCCGCAGGAGTATGAGCTGTGTGCGGCTCTCCTCCGAGGAATCTTCGGGAAAATATTTATATATACAGTATATATATATATTTATATATACAGTATATATATATATATATATATATATATATATATATATATATATATATATATATATATATATATAAATATATATATATATATATATATATATATATAAAAATATATATATAAATATATTAGGGATGGGACGATTGATGAAAACCGTCCGAACCGTTCGGTTCGACTGTCTCGGTTCGGTTCGCGTGTGTTTCGTTCGGTTCATGCGCTGCTCCTTTTTCTCATAAGCGAAGCGTTTACACTCCAGAGCAGAAGGTGGCGGTACTGCGACCAAAGCCAACCACCAGTAGTAAACAAGAAGAAGAAGAAGCGAAGCAGCGTAGCCGGGTGTAGCAGGGAAAAAAATCAGTTGTTGTGGAGAATTGTGTCGGAATGGCGAGTGGGAAAGAACAGGAGTTGGAAGACGCGCCAGCAGCACTTTATAGGTCTGCTGTATGGGACCACTTTGCATTTAGAGTGACCTATGATGACGGCGGAAAGAAAGTTGTGGATAAAAGTGCAACAGTGTGCAAGCATTGTGCAACACGTTTTGTTTACGCTAACAGCAACATGACCAACATGTCATGCTAACCCCGAAATCCCTCATACTATGTCAGCAAGCCCCGCTGCGCTCCAGACCGTCTGCTCAAAGCAAAGCCTACAGCCTCCACTGTGGCTCCCTCCGTCCGCTCCCCTCTGAGTCCCTTGGAGATCGTAGAGGGCCTGCGCGAGATGATTAAATTCAAAGCAGCAAAACATGCGGAAATGATCCAGGGTTTCCACGGATCTTTTAAAATAATTACAATCCATTATTTTTTGGGGGATTTTTTCATTAATTCCATAAATTTTTATGGGATTTCGGTGTAACAATCAACATGTATCAAACCGAACCGAAAACCGTGACCAGAAACCGTGAATCGAACCGAACCGTGGATTTTGTGAACCGTTCCACCCCTATATATATATATATATATATATATATATATATATATATATATATATATATATATATATATATATATATATATATATATATATATACACACAGTTCTGGGCTTTCCCACGTAGTTCTAACAGTTGAGAGAAAAATGCTGAGGGGCCAGCAACTTCAAAGTAATAACTCAGGTTAAAGCAGGAAACTAAGCTGAACCATAACAAGGTGCCAGCAGCAACTATAGAAGAATAGGGGTGAGAAAAAATACCCCATAGAAATGCTAGGCTAAAGGGTGAGTTGTTTTTTGTTTGGGTTTTTGTTCTTGTTGAGTGGAGTTTACATGGTAGCCTAGTCCTACAATCTTTTATTTACCACAAGCTGGTGGTGTACTATTCCCATCCAAATAGGGTATTCTATTTATTTATTTGTTATATTTATTTTGGTCACTTTTCTGGTCACTTTAGTTTATTCTTTGTCAGTATTTAATAACATAACCCAGGTCTCTTAAGTTATTTTTCTTCAAAACAATTGTTATGGTTAAAAAAGTTGGTTAAATAAATATTTCATTGGAAGTCTGTTTGTGTTCTTTACTAAAATTAAATCATTTAGCAATATCATAAAAAGTCCAGCCAGAGCTGCACATAAAATATGGTTTCAAATCTTTTCAATAATTATCGTTATTGATCAATATGCATTAGTTTTTATCGATAAGCTTTTTTTCTATATCGCCCAGCCCTAGTTCATAGTCACCTGGTGACATGGTGATGTAAAGCTGTGTGTCGTCTGCATAGTTATGGTAGCTGATGTTGTTTTTTATTAACTGAGCAAGAGGGAGCATGTAGATATTGAATAGGAGGGGACCCAGAATGGACCCTTGGGGAACCCCACATGTGATTTTTGTCATCTCTGATGTAAAGTTGCCTACTGACACAAAAAAGTCCCTGTCCTTTAAGTATGATTTAAACGAGTTGAGAGCTGTACCAGAGAGGCCGACCCAGTTTTCCAGGCGCTCTAACAGGATGGAGTGATCGACAGTATTGAATGCTGCACTGAGGTCCAATAGTACCAGCACTGTGGTTCTTCCGCAGTCTGTATTTATACTGATGTCAAACACCTTGATAAGGGTGTTCTCTGTACTGTGGTGAGCACGGATAGTTTGAACCATAACATGGAGTACAGTTATAAAAACATCACAGTGACACAAGAATTCAGTTTTTATACTCAGTTTGTTGTTTTCTGTACGCCGTACAGCTTTCCAGACAGTAAAGGAACATTTCCATTCCATAAAGCGCAGCAGTGATCAAATGTAAACAGCGAGGGAGAAAAAATGTGATGCAAAAAAACACATTGATATGGAAGTTCAGAGCATTAAGCTATATGGTGCAAATATGCAGCATTTTTGGTTTGGGTTTTTCAGTATGATGAATTTTTTTCAATAGTTCAGCTGATGGTGGTGGGGAAGAAGGAGGGGTCAGATGGTTGAACCATATTATTGATTTTTAATTTGATATTTTGCTTGACACTTGCTGCTATCTTTGCTGTGTCAGGGTTTGCTAATAAAAGATCATTAAACATTAGAATATGTGTAGAAAGAACATTTTTTTAATCATCAATTTCCTGATGGTATCCTGTAGAGAGGAACAGCAATGCATGTGGGTTCTATAAAATAAATTAGGAGGTTATCAGGGTTAGTCTGAAGCTAAAACCTAATCATCACCCATGGGGCTAATATGGCCACAAAAACAATGATGACCAGTATTCCATGAATCATTAGGGTAAGGGTAGGATCCATCATGAATTGTCACAACTGATATTCTCGTGGCCTCAGATAATGGACTAATATCTGTACTTGTCCTGTTAGATCTCAGTGCTGCATTTGATACAGTTGATCAATATTTTCTTTTAGATATGATTTAGATATGATTAGATATGATTAAAACCAGTGGTTTTAATCATATCTATCTGATCGAATTCAGTTTGTTCATGTTAATGACAGATCTTCCTCATGCTCAAAGGTTACCTGTGGAGTGCCACAGGGATCGGTGCAAGGACCAATTCTCTTTACTTTATACATGCTCCAAATCGGTAGAGTTATTAGACAGCATGGGATTAATTTTCACTGTGATGGTGATGTCTATAAATCCAGATGAAGCTAACCCATTACATAGATTACAGGAATGTCTTGAAGACATAAAAACCTGGATGACTCTTAACTTTCTGCTTCTGAATGCAGACAAAACAGAAGTTATAGTCTTTGGACCAGAGTCTCTGAAAAAGAAGCTGATTAGCCAGTCACTTCATTTGGATGGGATTAAACTGATTTCAGATAATAAAGTAAAAAATCTTGGTGTTATTTTTGATCAGGACCTGTCATTTAAATCCCAGATCAAAGAGGTTTCTAGAATTTCCTTCTTTCATCTGAGGAACATTGCAAAAATTAAAAATCTCCTGTCCAGGGGTGATGCTGAGAAACTAGTCAATGCATTTGTTACTTCAAGGCTGGACTATTGTAATTCTTTACTATCAGGAAGTCCACAAACTGTAGTTAAAAGCCTTCAGCTGATCCAAAATGCTGCAGCCAGAGTTCTGATGAAAATGAAAAAGAGATCATATCTCTCCTATCCTGGCTTCTCTTTATAGGCTTCGTTAAATCCAGAATAGAATTTAAAATCCTCCTTCTCACATATAAAGCCTTAAATGGCTTTCAATACAACCACAGTTGCAGAAAGCCAGAGATCCTCCACTATGCCGGAGAACATTAAGGCCTGCAGTTCCAAACAATGGATCCTTTATTCCTTTTTTGAGACCAATCTTCTCAATTATAGTTATGTCATTTCCTGTTTCATGTGATGCTGTCGCTTGCCAAACTGAGAGCAACACTGCAGACATAGAAACTCCAGGGAGCCAAAAATGTTAGGTTTTATATATATATATATATATATATATATATATATATATATATATATATATACATATATATATATATATATATATATATATATATATACTGTATTTTCACGACCATAAAGTGCACCGTACTAAAAGGCACAGTCACAGTTACACTATATTGCCAAAAGTATTTGCTCACCCCTCCAAATTATTGGAATCAGGTGTTCCAATCACTTCCATGGCCACAGGTGTATAAATTCAAGCACCTAGGCATGCAGACTGTTTTTACAAACATTTGTGAAAGAATGGGTCGCTCTCAGGAGCTCAGTGAATTCCAGCGTGGAACTGTGATAGGATGCCACCTGTGCAACAAATCCAGTCGTGAAATTTCCTCGCTCCTAAATATTCCACAGTCAACTGTCAGCTGTATTATAAGAAAATGGAAGTGTTTGGGAACGACAGCAACTCAGCCACGAAGTGGTAGGCCACGTAAACTGACGGAGCGGGGTCAGCGGATGCTGAAGCGCATAGTGCGAAGAGGTCGCCAACTTTCTGCAGAGTCAATCACTACAGACCTCCAAACCTCATGTGGCCTTCAGATTAGCTCAAGAACAGTGCGCAGAGAGCTTCATGGAATGGGTTTCCATGGTCGAGCAGCTGCATCCAAGCCATACATAACCAAGTGCAATGCAAAGCGTCGGATGCGGTGGTGTAAAGCACGCCGCCACTGGACTCTAGAGCAGTGGAGACGCGTTCTCTGGAGTGACGAATCGCGCTTCTCCATCTGGCAATCTGATGGACGGGTCTGGGTTTGGCGGTTGCCAGGAGAACGGTACTTGTCTGACTGCATTGTGCCAAGTGTAAAGTTTGGTGGAGGGGGGATTATGGTGTGGGGTTGTTTTTCAGGAGCTGGGCTTGGCCCCTTAGTTCCAGTGAAAGGAACTCTGAATGCTTCAGCATACCAAGACATTTTGGACAATTCCATGCTCCCAACTTTGTGGGAACAGTTTGGAGCTGGCCCCTTCCTCTTCCAACATGACTGTGCACCAGTGCACAAAGCAAGGTCCATAAAGACATGGATGACAGAGTCTGGTGTGGATGAACTTGACTGGCCTGCACAGAGTCCTGACCTCAACCCGATAGAACACCTTTGGGATGAATTAGAGCGGAGACTGAGAGCCAGGCCTTCTCGTCCAACATCAGTGTGCGACCTCACAAATGCGCTTCTGGAAGAATGGTCAAAAATTCCCATAAACACACTCCTAAACCTTGTGGACAGCCTTCCCAGAAGAGTTGAAGCTGTTCTAGCTGCAAAGGGTGGACCGACGTCATATTGAACCCTATGGATTAGGAACGGGATGTCACTTAAGCTCATATGTGAGTCAAGGCAGGTGAGCAAATACTTTTGGCAATATAGTGTATGTGTGCCATTTCTGTATTTAACACACACATAAGGCGCACCGGACTATAGGGCGCGTTTTTTATATACAGGTACATGTCCTCTACTACGTTTAAATACCTCTACTGCGTATTTAAAAATAGAGCGGGAGTAAAACTGAGTATGTTTATGCTTTATTCATGTATTTATTACAAAGTAGTATTCAAACCTGGGAGCCGCCGTGAGACAGATACATCGCTGATGACACAGAGCGCTGTGATCGCTCCTCTGAAACAGTTTATTGACGCATAAATTAACTTAAAATGCTGAAATCTGCCGGCAGAATATGTTCGCTTTTATTATCCTGCTGCCTGCAGTTTGGATTAATTAGATGAAAAACACCTACCAGCTGCCGCGGTGAACCGCGAGGAGGCGACCCGGCCAGAGGCTGCTGTTGAATGGGATCCTAATGACAGTGCACCGCTGGTATGTGGGGGTCTGAGGGGCTCCCACAGAAATAATATTGGAAGGCAGGATGGTTGAACTGACTGCACTGATTAAGTTTTCAGGTGGATTTTCTCACTTTAAAACATATTAAAACTACTTTATTCCCACTGATCACTGCAAATATTGCTGCAAGGCAAATAAAGGATAGAGTAGCTCCACTCAACGCGCGTCAGATACACTTTTGCCCCGCGCAGCCAGAGCAGCAAAGCTGCTTCAGCCGCGCGTCAGAACTAACTGGTACAAGCAACAAAAATTAAGCAGCAGACATGTGAACGTAGCCTTACTTTGAACGGCTGGTTCACACCGATGTCGAGCGGTTGAAGTTCCTTTGTCAGACCTCCCGCAATAACATCAAGCACAGCGTTCAATTGTTTCACCTTGTTTTTCACATCAGCTGTGAGATTGGCACGCATGGAGTCACAGATTAACAGCGATGGTGATGTGTGGAAAAAAACACCTGGTCTCCTTACATACACCTCCCTCAGCCACTCTTTCATCAGGAGTTCTGCATAAAGCACATACCTGTTCTTTTATACACCATCCACGCCCACACTTCCCCCTTTAACGTTCTCATGGTGGTCTCAACAACGTCCGCAGTAACAACACACATAGGGCGCACCCCACATTTTGAGGGGAAAAAAAGACGTTTATATGCGCCTTATAGTCGTGAAAATATGGTATATATATATATATATATATATATATATATAAACACATTTCTTTACACACATTTTTTTATCGATTATTTTGCCCAGGCCTAGCAGACACCGGCACTAAGGGATGCCGTCAGGCTGAAGAAGGAGTCCCGTGGAGTCTGTTTGGTTTGTGGGACACCTGAGGCAGCAAGCAGGTATCGTGATGCCAAGCGTGCCGCTGCCCTGGCGGTCATGGAGGAAAAAACTCTGTCCTGGGAGGAATTTGGAGAAGCCATGGAAAAAAATATGGGTTTGCCTCAAAGTCATTCTGGCAAATCATCCGGTGCAAGAATGACAGAATGAGAAGCAGTGCTTTACTAACACTGTTTTCACTGAGAGTGGACAGCTGCTGATCCTGAAAGATTACATAATTTTATGTTGAAAGGAATACTTTCAGAATCTCCTCTATTCCATGGCAGAAGAAGAGAAGGGGTGCTCTGGGATGGATGTGAAGTCATCCCTCCTGTTCATAACCATTATAGACAAAATTTCTCACTGCAATTCAGGGGCAGTGGATCCTGTCCCTGCTGTTTGCAGATAAGATGGTTCTGGTGGCTCCTCCTGCAGAAACCTACAGCATGTACTGCTGTGGATCAGAGCAGAATGTGAAGCGGCCGGGATGAGAATCAGCTCTTCCACGCCGTAGGCCATGGTTCTCCGCAATAAGATGAATTCCCCCCTTCAGGTTGGAGGAGAGGTCAAATGTGGGATATTTGTACTCCATCTTCTTCAAAAGTTACGCCTTTTATGTTTCCATTTCAAATCTCAAATTAGTATAAATTACTTTTTATATGGAAATATGAGCATTTTTGCTCAATAGCTTCCAGGTCATGTGATCAATAGACCGCAAATCAAAAATTGGATATCAGTACTCGAATGTCTTCAAAGTTTACCCCTCTATTTTTACATTTCAAATATTTATTTTTATAAATTTTTATATGAAAATATTAATATTAATTTTGCTCATTAGTTTCCAGGTTTTGTGATGAAGTGACACAGAATCTCTAATGGATCACGGTACTGAACTGGTTTCATGAGATACACCTTTTAGTTTTGCATATGAAATCTCTAAATACTGATAATTGTTCGTATATAGGAAAAATATCAACACCAATAAACAAATCTAGGCCTACACTCTTATTTTGAAGTCGATGTAGCAGTTTTCTCTGTAGCCGAGCGTTTACTGTAAAGTCACTAATCGTTTTCCGCCAGTCAAGTGACATTTGTTGCTAAGACGCCATTTTTGGTAGAAAAGGCGTAGTGTAAACAACCGCAGCATAGCTAAACGAAGGACTAAAGGATTGAGTTTGTTTCTCTGACTATATGGAAAATAGTAAGCAGAATGCGAAATTACCGTACCGGCAAAAACTTAATAACGAGGCCAGGGACCGTTACTTGTCGAAACTGTCGGATATTAACGGCATAGATCCTTATGATCTCCGCAGCAAAGACTGGAGCTCCGACGTCACTTCACTGCCTCCGACCTCATCAGTGGACATAACAAACTACCTAGTGTTTGGCATCAGTGCCTACACTTGCGAGGAATTCAAAGCATGTAAGTCACTGGAAGCACACGGACAATTCACAAATGGCTCCTTCTTTGCCTGATTTAGACAGAGGGAACAGATTATAGCAGGTGGCCTGCTATAATTTGTTTCCCCCTTATAACCAGTGTTGGGCATGTTACTTTGAAAAAGTAGTTATAGTTACTAGTTACTTCTCACAAAAAGTAACTGGGTTACTAACTGAGTTACTCCACAATAAAAGTAACTAGTTACTAGTAAAAGTAACTATTGCGTTACTTTTGCGTTTCTCACCCCCGTAACCCTCACCACCCAGCCCCCACCTTCTCGCCGTGTGTTTTCAAAGCCAGCTGAATAGAGCAGACGACAAAGACAAGAACCTGCAGAGAGTTTAGCATTTATTGCAACTCAATGTAAATGACATCAGGGGGGAATGCCATGTGAAGTTTTTAACAGGGCATTCAGATCTGGTGAGTGAATGAAATTAATAACTGGGGATGTCTAATTCTGAAATCCTGTGTGTTTGGGTTGTTATAGATACTGCAACATCTATCTATACATCTATCTATCTAGATGTATACTCTGTGTGTGACATAAAATATGGATCTCCGTCCCTGCCACAAAGGCCATCAAATAATGTTTAAAATAAAAAATACAGTAGGTTGAGAAGGCAGAGTATCCATCCATCCATCCATCCATCCATCCATCCATCCATATATATTTCTCCCTTTCATTTGATCGTTCACGCTCTCCATAGTTCTCCTGTGGCGCGAGCACAGGGCGACTGTTGCGCGCCTTTAGCGAGCATGCGCGTTTCCTGTCGCTTGCACGGTGACTCGTGCCGCCTGCGCTGTGCGGAGATGCAGAGGAAACCGTATCTGATGGGGAAACGCAGCTCGACGTAACACCGGTATTTCCATCAGGAAAATGCTGTTTTGCTGCTGGAGTCATCCTCACTCTCCATCTCTCTGTGTGCTGTACGTTAACACCCACCAGCGGAAACACCCACCTACCCAACTGACAGACGGAATCTCACTATACATCAGCCATTCTCATCCTCCCCTCTGTCATGACAAGGCGCGCACCTCTGGATGACCTAAAAAATAATCTTTAATATCTCTTAAACAAAAGTAGCACAAACAATATTTTTTTCTGCACAAATCTGCACTAACGTTGCACTAACCATTCAGTCTATTTGCAGAGTTTTTGGATGTGGGTGGGGTGTCAGCTTCACGCAGCTGCGCACGAGTCCTATCATGAAAAAAGGTTCATTGTGCGACCTGAGTAACGCGCAGTAACGGGGTGTCTGCAATGGTAACTGCGTTATAGTTACAGTCAAAATAATTAGTTAGATTACTCGTTACTAAAACAAGGTAACGGCGTTAGTAACGCCGTTACTTTCAACGCCGTTAGTCCCATCACTGCTTATAACTTTAAGAAATAAAGATCAATCAACTCCAAAGTATCAGGGGTTAGTTGTCATCATAAAAGATGATTATAAGCCAAAAATGAAAAAGCTGGGGCCTTTTTTGCCTGATTTAGACAGGGGGGACAGATTATAGCAGGTGGCCTGCTATAATTTGTTCCCCTCTTATAACTTTAAGAAATAAAGGTCAATCAACTCCAAAGTTTCAGGGGTTAGTTGTCATCATAAAAGATGCTTATAAGCCAAAAATGAAAAAGCTGGGGCCTTTTTTGCCTGATTTAGACAGGGGGAACATATTATAGCAGGTGGCCTGTTATAATTAGTTCCCCCCTTATAACTTTAAGAAATAAAGATCAATCAACTCCAAAGTTTCAGGGGTTAGTTGTCATCATAAAAGATGCTTATAAGCCAAAAATGAAAAAACTGGGGCATTTTTTGCCTGATTTAGACAGGGGGGACAGATTATAGCAGGTGGCCTGCTATAATTTGTTCCCCTCTTATAACTTTAAGAAATAAAGGTCAATCAACTCCAAAGTTTCAGGGGTTAGTTGTCATCATAAAAGATGCTTATAAGCCAAAAATGAAAAAGCTGGGGCCTTTTTTGCCTGATTTAGACAGGGGGAACAGATTATAGCAGGTTTTATTTCATCCCATATTGCCAGTTCTGGCAATATGGGATGAAATAAAACGGCTGATGTTAGAAGACAAACTGTTTATTAAGGATAGTACAACATAGATAAATTGTACGTTACTATAAATACAAATAGATTTAAGTACTAAATTTCAACCAGGAAAAATTTATTTTCCTTCTGCATATAGTCTTTAATGATTACACGTGCACTCCATTTTCTATTTCATTTTTATTACAAGTATATGGTTTACAACAGTTTTCAATGGGATGAGAACATTTGGACACTGAAACAATGAGAGATTTTTTGAAGGAACGTGTGGAAAAGAACAAGGATCTGTTTGCTTTCAGAGGGAGGAGTAAACACTGCTGTCAGCGACCAGCTTTCAAGCAAACGTTTGTGTTTTATTATTAGTTTTAGATCAATATCACTGGCGATATTCTGCTATAACATGTGAAGTAAAGAATAAAACAGTAAAGCTCAACTTTCATACACGTAAAACCTTTCAAATTTCAAGTTCTGCACATTGGAATTGAAGCGGAGTTAACTCGGGTTGTTCTTCCTACTCCGTGCGCGCTCCCGACGAGGGGATACAAATTTTCGCAGGGATAACTACCTTGGCACGACACCGGGACTGGCAGCCTCTCACACGACACGATCGTGTCATTTCTGGTAAATAATTGTGCCGAAAGAACAGCCGTGTGTGGGTTATCTCGACTTTCCACCTAATATGGTGGTTTTCCCATGATGCACCGCGCCCGAGGTAAACAATTGACGTCACCTGGCGGAGACCGATATGGATGCGCTTAAAATGCTGGAGTTTTTTTTTTCTCTGGTCGCGGTGAACCAAGAGAGAGGAAGATTAACCAGAGGAAGAAGAGGTTTAACCGGAGAAAACTTTTGTCGACTATCCAACGTCAAAACTAATTTCACCGCAGTTTTGTTAAGCACAACAACGAACTCCTACTATCAACCGGAAGTTAGCTTTAGCTTAGCATGTTGATCTCCTCTAAGCAGTGTTCCAATCAGATGAGGCTAAAATCCACAGTGTGCATCATCAGGGAATCGTTTCTATCAGGTGTTTCCTACCTATCCAGTGTAAGATGATCTGGGGGATCCTGGTGAAATCCAGCAGTAGATGTTGATCGTCCATCTTTTCCTCCGAATTGACCAAACTCCCTTTAAACTCCGTGAATGTTTCTTCAGCAGGAATTAACTGCTCGGTGATAAACTCTCCTTGAAGCTGGACTGAAGACATTCTTACTGCAAACACTCCCAGATTATCAGCCTCTCTACAATGATTCCACACACAAGCTAAGCTAATGCTGCTAATACTACCCGATCCCTACCAGCAGCTCATTGCGCATGCGCACCTACATCTACATCCGGGTTCTCTTCAGTTTTATTTTGTAAAATAGAATTAGGCTGTGGGCTCTGTACGAATTTATGGGCTGCATCCTCCAAGGACGTGGTCTACCTGGACTGGATCCTTCCAAGTCCTTGAAAATAAGAAGACCGGAAGAGTTTTGGCTGTGAATTCAAGCAGGTCTATCGTTGAGCTTTTACCGCCGTAGACTATGTTGCTTAGCAACCATGACAGTTGACACACAAACCAGGAAAAGAATGAAAACCGAACTTTTCCGAACTGAACCGTTTCTCTTTTTTTTTTTTATTATAAAGTGAACAAACACTACACTAACAAGAATCCAGAGTGGAATAAAGGTTCCAACCACCGGGAGCAGGAACAAATCAAATCAAATGTAATGATAGAAACCTTAGTCAATTAAATAACATGCTGCTGTCGTTCTGCACATCTCTGATGTTGCTATTTTCAAATATCCATCACTGTAAAAATGTCCATAGCTGCATACTGGTTATTTATTCTACAGTTTTATATTGTTAAAACACTTTACAGTATTTTATTGTTTATATTTTAACTCTTCCCTATTATGTTATTCTTATACATTTTTTCTAAGGTCCTCATTCGTGTGACCATTTTCAATAATCTTTCTGCTGCTGTAAATTTGCCCATTGTGGGACAATAAAGGGATTTTCTATTCTATTCTATAAAAGGGGTAGAAAGATATAAGTAAATCTAAACAATGTATGTTTAAAAATATATCTGCAAAATCTCTAATATTCAACAAAAAAATTCTTAGTTAAGCATATTGTGCAAAACATCAATAAGAAAATTAAAATCCTATCAGATTTAGAGTCCCCTCCCACCCTGCAGATATTCAATTCAATTCAATTCAGTTTATTTATATAGCGCCAAATTCACAACACATGTCATCTCAAGGCACTTTACAGTTCAACCAGATCATACAGTCAAATTGATACAAAGTTTTCTATCTAAGGAAAACCAGTTGATTGCATCGACTCATTGACTCAAATACAATCCCTCACACTAAGCATGCTTGTAGCGACAGTGGAGAGGAAAAACTCCCTTTTAACAGGAAGAAACCTCCAGCAGAACCAGGCTCAGTGTGAGCGGCCATCTGCCGAGGCCGACTGGGGTTCAAGGAGACGGAAGCAGAGACACAAAAAGCAGCTGTAAAAGGCGGCCCCGTCCAGGAAACACACAGCCAGGCAGACGAGCTCCGAGCCAGCTCCCATGTCAGAGGACGAAGAGAGCACATCCACCCAGTCACAGGACCACACTGGAAAACAGGCCGATCTCCAACATCTATAAACAAGGGTGTTGATGGAAGCAGCACAGCTGATGTTTCTTTCCAGGATGGAGTCACAGCCAAACAGGAACAGACAAGGCGAAGCTACTCTGAGGAAAAGCAGATAGAGCAGAACATTAGAGATTGAACTAACAGATTCTGCAGAATAGGAGAACAGAGAGAGAATGAAGCAGAATGATGAAATGGGGGTCCCTATGTCCTCCAGAAGTCTAAGCCTATAGCAGCATAACTATAGAGATAGCTCAGGATAACCTGAGCATCCCTAACTATAAGCTTTATCAAAAAGGAAAGTTTTAAGCCTAGCCTTAAAAGTAGACAGGGTGTCTGCCTCACGGACTAAAACTGGTAGTTGGTTCCACAGGAGAGGAGCCTTATAACTAAAAGACCTGCCTCCCATTCTTTTTTTAGAAATTCTAGGAACCACTAGCAAACCTGCAGATCGAGAGCGAAGTGCTCTGTTAGGAACATAAGGAACAATCAGATCTCTGATATAAGATGGAGCTTGGCAATTTAAGGCTTTATATGTGAGAAGGAGGATTTTAAATTCTATTCTGGATTTAACAGGAAGCCAATGAAGAGAAGCCAGGATAGGAGAGATGTGATCTCTCTTTTAAATTTTCATCAGAACTCTGGCTGCAGCATTTTGGATCAGCTGAAGGCTTTTGACTACAGTTTGTGGACTTCCTGATAGTAAAGAATTACAATAGTCCAGCCTTGAAGTAACAAATGCATGGACTAGTTTCTCAGCATCACCCCTGGACAGGAGATTTCTAATTTTTGCAATGTTCCTCAGATGAAAGGAGGAAATTCTAGAAACCTCTTTGATATGGGATTTAAATGACAGGTCCTGATCAAAAATAACACCAAGATTTTTTACTTTATTATCATAAATCAGTTTAATCCCATCCAAATGAAGTGACTGGCTAATCAGCTTCTTTTTCAGAGACTCTGGTCCAAAGACTATAACTTCTGTTTTGTCTGCATTCAGAAGGAGAAAGTTAAGAGTCATCCAGGTTTTTATGTCTTCAAAATATGCCTGTAATTTATGTAATGGGTTAGCTTCATCTGGATTTATAGACAGATATAGCTGGGTATCATCAGCATAACAGTGAAAATTAATTCCATGCTGTCTAATAACTCTACCAATTGGGAGCATGTATAAAGTAAAGAGAATTGGTCCTAGCACTGATCCCTGTGGTACTCCACAGGTCACATTTGAGCATGTTGAAGATCTATCATTAACATTAACAAACTGAATTCGATCAGATAGATACGATTTAAACCAGTCTAATGCTGTTCCTTTAATTCCAACAAAATATTCAAGTCTTTCTAAAAGAATATTATGGTCAACTGTATCAAATGCAGCACTAAGATCCAACAGGACGAGCACAGATACAAGTCCATTATCTGAGGCCATGAGAATATCGTTACTGACTTTCACCAGAGCTGTTTCAGTGCTATGATGAGCTCTAAACCCAGACAGAAACTCTTCAAAAAGTTCATTATGGTGTAAGTGATCGCAAACTTGTTTGGCAACTACTTTCTCAAGAATTTTGGATAAGAAAGGAAGATTGGATATAGGTCTATAATTAACCAAGTCATCTGGGTCAAGAGACGGTTTCTTAAGCAGAGGTTTAATTACAACAACCTTAAAAGCTTTAGGTACATATCCCTGTAAGAGATAGATTAATCACATCTAAAATGGAGGAGGAGATCAAAGGGAATACCTCCTTAAATAACCTAGTTGGAACTGGATCTAACATACAAGTTGAAGGCTTAAATGAAGACAATAATTTTCTCAAGATATTTTCTCTCCAGTTTCCTAGCATTTTGCTTCAAAGTACGCAGCTCTGCATTAAACCAAGGAGCAAGCTTTCTATTTTTAACGGTTTTCACTTTCAAAGGAGCTGCATTGTCTAAGGCAGCACGCAGAGAACTAGCAACCCCATCAACAAAATCATCAACCTGTGAAGGGGAATAAGCTATTCTTTTGCACTCTGCAGCACTGCTCAGCGACACAGAGGAGAGAGAAAGTGAAGCAGATTCTTTAAAATTTATAACTGCACTATCTGATAAAGATCTACTAAAATTGAACCTTCTTTTGGGGGAGGAGAACTCTGTTAAAGTAATCCTGAAGGTTATTAGAAAGTGGTCAGAGGGGACAGGGTTGTGAGGAAATACTGTTATTTCTTCACATTCTATGCCGTATGTCACCACAAGATCTAAAGTATGAAGATGTGAATGAATTTTCATTCATTTCAGACAGAACTATTCACAGACTTGTATTATATTAAACTGAACTTCCAATTTTCACCACTGTTCAGCGCCAAGTAACCTTTCCTCTGATTACGGCTTGCTTGGTCTTGCAATGAATCCTGGGATATCCAAGGATAGCGAGGAAACGAGAGCTCTGTTCGAAACCCTAGGACGCATCCTTAGAAGGCCAGATTAGAAGGCCGATACGTCATAGCACGGCGCCGAGGTCTGGTCGAATTCCAAGAGTCCTCGTTATGCTGCCTTAAAATGCGTCCTTCTTTTTGCCTGATTTGAAGGACGGGTCCGATGTATCCTCGGTATCCTTGGTTTACCCAGGATTCATTGCGAGACCAGGCAAGCTGGCTGCTCCGTGATCAGAGGAAAGGTTACTTGGCGCCGAACAGTGGTGAACATTGGAAGTTCAGTTTAATATAATCCAGTCTGTGAATAGTTCCGTCTGTGATGAATGAAAATTGTTGTTTTAATGGTTATTAAGTCAGTTATGTGGCGGTAATGTTTGATTTATCTAAAGGTTTTTATCTGTTACTGTGTAAATGGGTTTGGCTGTAATTTAAGGACAGATTCTAATATATCTGCAGGGTGGGGACTATAAATCTGATAAGAGTTTATCTTTTTATTTCTGTTTTGCACAATATGCTTAACTTAGTATTTTCTGTTGTTGAATATTAGAGATTTTGCAGATATATTTTTATACATACTTTGTTTAGATTTACTTATGTATTTCTACCCTTTTATAGAATAGAATAGAAAATCCCTTTATTGTCTCACAATGGGCAAATGCTGGTGTTTATAGCAGCATAAAGATTATAGAAAAAAAATGGTCACACAAATTTGGACCTTAGAAAAATGTACAAGAATAACATAATAGGGAAGAGTTAAAATATAAACAATAAAATACTGTAAAGTGTTTTAACAATATAAAACTGGAGAATAAATAACCAATATCCAGCTATGGACATTTTTACAGTAATGGATATTTGAAAATAACAGCAGCATCAGAGATGTGCAGAATGACAGCAGCAGGTTATTTAACTGACTAAGGTTTCTATCATTACATTTGATTTTATTTGTTCCTGCTCCCAGTGGTTGGAACCTTTATTCCATTCTGGATTCTAGTGAGTGTAGTCTTTGTTCACTTTACAATAAAAAATTAAAAAAATTAAAAAGGAAACAGTTTTGAAAGGTTCTGTATTCATTCTGTTCCGCTTTGTGTGTCAACTGTCACGGTTGCTAGGCGACAGTGCGTAAAAGCCGCTGAAGGGTAGACCTGTTTGAATTCACAGCCAAACCTCTTCCGGTCTCCTTATTTTCAAGGCCTTTAAAAGATCCAGTCCAGGTAGACCGCGTCCTTGGAGGATGCAGCCTGTGGTGGATGATCCTCCCCCCACCACATCGTATTAGTATTTTCTAATGGTGCACGCTTTAGTTAATGCCTGTCTGAATGGTTTATTTACACTTGTTTTTATTTGTTTGAGGTGCTGTTGATCCAAACCAGCTGTAGGAGGAAACCAGGAGCATACCATTTGCTTTCTGAAAGACTGACGGGGGAGACTTGTTTCTAGTTGTTTTTAATTAGATAATTTTGTCACTTAAATACTCATCATTGTTTCTGCTAAGTAAAAGTTATTTTTTTCTTTATTTGTTTCAAAGAATGCTTTAGTTAATTTTGTATTTATTGGTTCTTTTGTTGTCGTGCCTCCCTCCTGTGGTAGACTTGGGTTACTCCATCCCCATTTAAGCAGCCTTTAGTTCTTTCTTTTCAGGTCAGTTTTTGTTTAGTGTGTTCCTCAGTGTGGTTTTCTTTCACTGTGAAGTCAATGGCTGTGTCTTAAAGTCCAACCTAACCACTATAAAGAGCAAAATAAATAGCGGTTACGACATTTTAGATGAGTGTCTATGAGTATCTAGAAGAAAACTCTTCTTTTCCAGGCTTGTAAAATACAAACTCTACATATCTAAATATGCGGTGCGCCCTTTGTGTGTTGTTACTGCGGACGTTGTTGAGACCACCATGAGAACGTTAAAGAGGGAAGTGTGGGCGTGGATTGGGTATAAAAGAACAGGTATGTGCTTTATGCAGAACTCCTCATCTCCTCATTGAGGAGATGATGAAAGAGTGGCTGAGGGAGGTGTATTTAAGGAGACCAGGTGGTTTTTTTTCCACGCATCACAATCTCTGTTAATCTGTGACTCCATGCGTGCCCATCTTACAGCTGATGTGAAAAACAAGGTGAAACAAATGAACGCTGTTCTTGCGTTATTCCGGGAGGTCTGACAAAGGAACTTGAACCGCTCGACATCCAGGGTTCGTACACCTTTTCCAAAGTCAAAATCAAGCACTTTTCAAGCACTTTCAAGATCCATTTTAAAACTTTTTCCAGCACCTTACACCACCGTAAATTACATACCAATACATAGTCAAAATTATTACTCGGATGATCAAAGAAAATTACTCCTCTGCCATGGCGTAGTAATATAACCAACCAGTGGGTGTCGCAATTCAGTATTATCAGCCGTAGAGTTATCAATGCTGTTTTATAAGGAAAGCAAAACCTTACTTCGGTCAAGTTAGAAAGATATTCACAGATTCAGACTTCCAGGATCAATAACTCTTGTTGTTGAAACAAAAATGGCGCCTCTTTCATGTCCTGATAGCACAGACTACGTATTACAAAAATCAAAAAGGGTTATTTTCGAGAAAAACGAGCTGTTCTCCGAGCTGGATGTATTACATTGATCTCTATGCACAGGCAGCGGCCAGGCGAGTGGTTAGGGACCATCTGCAAATGGTCAAACAACAGCAAAACGTTGAAAATAAAAATCAATAACTCCACTGCCATAAAGTGCAGAGACTCAAAAATCACCACACACAACAAGGGGCTCTTGGTGAGCGCACTACAACAGCTGGTTTGGAAAAATACACCTTTACTTTTTTTTTAGAATTTTTTTGTTATTATTAACCATTAATATCATCCTATTTTACTTCATAAAGAACTCCCATCTGACTAGCAACTCTGTGTACTTCATTCACAAAAAGTTATAAAAAGGTGTATTTTTTTCCAAAACAGCTGTTGTAGTATGATCACCAGAAGTTCCTTGGTTTGTGTGGCGATTTTTGAGTGTCTGCACTGTATAAACACAGAGCAATTGATCAAAACAGGATGATATTAATGTTTAATAACAATAAAAAAATCAAAAAAATAAGCAAAGGTGTCTTTTTCAAAAACAGCTGTTGTAATATGATCATCAGGAGTCTCTCGGTCTGTTTGATGATTTTTGAGTGTCTGCACTGTATAATCACAGAGCTATTGATTAAAATAGGATGATATTAATGGTTAATAATAAAAACAATTCTAAAAAAAAAAAAAGTAGCTTTTGCAGTGCGATCACCAAGAGCCCCTTGGTGTGTGTGGTGATTTTGGAGTCTCTGCATTTTATGGCAGTGGAGTTATTGATTTTTATTTGCAACGTTTTGCTGTTGTTTGACCATTTGCAGACGGTCCCTCGCCTGGCCGCTGCCTGTGCATAGAGATCAATGTAATACATGAAGCTCGGAGAACGGCTCGTTTTTCTTGAAAATAACGCGTTTTGATTCTTGTAATACGTAGTCTGTGCTATCAGGTCATGAAAGAGGCGCCATTTGTGTTTCAACAACGAGAATTATTGATCCTGGAAGTCCGAATCTGTGAATATCTTTCTAACTTTACCGAAGTAAGGTTTTTCGTTCTCACGGAAAAGGTTTTGCGAGGTAACGCAATACTTTTGCGAGGGAACGCAAAAGAAAAAAAATTCCCCATGTCCCCTAGCGGGCTCCGTAGTTTTAAGGTCTGGGCCTGGCAATGAATTAAAACTTCGTTTTTTTTTGGAACGTTGGCGAGGCGGTAGAATGAGTTAGTGCTGCGGGAAACACTGCAATACTAACATTACATTATCACACAGTACTCTCAGTCACTCAGTAACTTAGCCTGTGAATTCCTAGCTAGCAGTTACTAGCGTAAACAAATAGGCGCTAACGTTAAATTTTCGGGCTCTCCAACATTTTATTTCTCCATTTAATAAACACACGATTCAGTTAGATAGGTATTTGTTGCGAAAGAAATAGTTACAATTTCAAGCATTTTCAAGCATTTCATCCAAAATATAAGCAATTTTCAAACCTTGAAAATACAACTTCAAAATTCAAGCATTTTAAAGGATTTCCAGCACCCTTACGAACCCTGGACATTCAAAGTAAGGCTGCGTTCAAAGTAAGGCCGTTCAAAGTAAGGCTGCGAGCGGTGTGGGAGCGATGGATGACAGACGGAGACCACAGTTTCACGAAAAATGGAAGGCAGCGCCGGGCAAGTTACGCCACCATTTGCGGATGGATTGTAGATGCTTGGGCTAACGTGTCGGCTGGCACTTTTGTTCGAGCTTTCGCAAAAGCCGGCATCTTTTCTGAGGAGCCGCCCGGCACGGAAAGTGACTCTGACAGCGAAGAAAGGGAAATTGGCATGTCTGATTTAGCGCAGCTGTTTAATTCAGAAACAGAGGATGATGACTTTGATGGGTTTGATTAATACTTTGTAATAAATACTTGAATAAACCACAAACATACTCAGTTTTGCTCCCGCTCTATTTTTAAATACGCAGTAGAGGTATTTAAACGTAGTAGAGGACATGTAACGGTGTATAAAACCCGCGCCCTATAATCCGGTGCGCCTTATGTGTGTGTTAAATACAGAAATGGCACACATAACTGAGACTGCGCCTTTTAGTACGGTGCGCCTTATGGTCGTGAAAATACGGTAAATGACCGGTCAGCTATAAAGCAAAATTCCAGCTAATGAGTGTGTGCAGCATCTCAAACCAGAACAGATGGAGGATTTTAATAGGCCGGTATAAAAACATAATGGGAACTATTTGTAAAGAAAAGACAGCAGTAAATGCTGTGAGACAGTTTCTAAGTGAATGAGGCAGTAAGATCTGCAAAATCCATCCTACTGTACCATATTCTGGGAACTCAGTTACTACAGTAAGAGACAGATTATTTTGTAGTACACATCAAATTTGTGTGGTACCCTGCACTTACCGGTCACTACGCTGGACACTGCTTGCTAAGTGAATCGTCCTTTTCTCTGGGCTTCAAATCCCCCAATCCTGCTGCTTCCTTTTTGTGTCCATCAAACTGGATTATTCCTACGGAGATGTCTAAGTGCTTCATGCCCTCTCTGGATTATCTCTGCACGTCGGCCTGTTAGCCCGTTGGCAACTTGTTTGGGTTGGCTACGCTAACAGAGTTAGCCAGAGCTACTCTTCTATTTACAGAGTCCTATCAGCACCATTAGTCTTCATAAATCTTCCAGTGCCTCCGCCTTCAATCAGAGGTCTGTGAATGGAACACCACCTCTGTTGAAGCTGTGGATCATCCTTCTGGGTATGGCTTTTCTCCACCGCTGCTCACTTGGATCCTGGCTAACTGTTAGCACCGGCACGCCATCGCGCCACTTGTTGCCCATCGACACCACGATACAACCACTTCGGATTCTCAACATCAACAGAGCTCCATTGGATCTTCCACGTCGACCCCGTTACATCCACCGGGGATCCGGGCGCCGCCTTGTAATGTCCAAACGCGGTGACCACAGCTCCATCGCATCCTTCTGGTCGGCATCACGTCCTGTCGCGCAACAGGTACGTCACCATCTGCGTCATCTGAGCGCTGCTAAGCCTACCTCAGATATGGCTGAGTGGGACCGGCGAACTGGAAGACCTGGCGTGGATTTCAGCGTTCTCCGCACTCTACATAAACTGGACTCCAACTCCCACATCACACTGGAACAGCTTAATTTGCAGTCACTGTCAAATAAATCCGGATTCATCCACGATCACATTCTGGAAAAAGAAATAGACATTCTCTGCCTCACAGAGACATGGCAACAGCCGGATGTCTACAGCTCCCTGAATGAGGCCTTCCTACAAGGGTACTCATACCTGGACAAAGCCCGCACAACTGGGCGGGGTGGGGGCCTTGCTGTTTTATATCGCAGCTACTTTGCAGTGTCCCTCCTGTCTGTACCTGGTGCTTCCTCCTTTGAAAGCCTTGTTTTTAAATGCAATAATCCTTTCTCTGCTACAGTAGCTGTCATATATCGCCCCCCTAAACCACAACCAACTTTCATTTCTGACATTCATCAGATCCTAATCTCTCTCTGCACTGCACACTCAAATATTCTTGTTATTGGTGATCTCAATATACACATGGACTCACACACTTCCCGTCTAGCTGCCGAATTCAAACAGGTTTTGGACTGTCTAAATCTTCAACAGCTCACAGATGGCCCCACCCACAGCAAAGGGCATACTCTGGACCTTGTTATAACTGACTCCCTTCCACTCACCAGCATCAACATATATGATGTTGGTGTCTCAGATCACCTGGCAGTTACATTTAGACTCCCCATAACCTTTTTCACCAAACCAAAACGCCATATCACTTTCAGAAACATCAAAAACATTGATTCCTCATCCTTCAGCTCACATCTTCAGCATCTTTCCCCCTCTCCACTCTCATCAGCCAGTGACTTAATGGATTTTTACAACACAAGCCTCAACTCCATCCTGGATACTCATGTTCCTGTAATAACCCGGACTGTCACATTCATACGTTCCGCTCCTTGGTTTACCAAAGAGCTAAGGCAAATGAAGAGGTCTGGCCGTGTCCTGGAGTGGGCATATAAAACATCTGGCCTGACGGTGCATAAACTGGCCTACCGGGAACATCGCAGAAATTATGCAACAGCCCTCTCCAAGGCCAGGTCCAATTACTACTCCTCGCTCATCAACAATAACCCAGGTAATTCCAGAAAACTCTTTTCCACAATCAGCCATATTCTCAAACCACAGGTCTCCTCCTTCTACAACCACACAGATATAAACTGCAACCGGTTTCTGGATTTCTTCATATCAAAAATAGACAGCATCCGCTCTTCACTTTCACCTTCAAGCAGCACCACTATTGATACCCCTCAGACATCTCCCACACAACTCCTATCACACTTCTTTCTGCCAACGCAGCAGGAGGTCGAGAACATCATCCGCAAATCTAAACCATCCACCTGCTCTTTAGATCCCCTCCCATCCCCTCTGCTCAAAACTCACCATCAGTCCATTAGTCATCTCATAACCAAAATAATAGCCAGTTCCCTGGAAATGGGTACTGTCCCATCTACCCTTAAAACTGCCCTCATTAAACCCCTCCTAAAAAAACCCACCTTGGCCCCTGAACCTCTGTCAAATTACAGACCCATTTCAAACCTCCCATTCATCTCCAAACTCCTAGAAAAAGTTGTTTCCACCCAGCTCCACAACCACCTTAAATGCAATAATCTGTATGAAAAATTCCAATCTGGTTTTCGTCCCTCCCACAGCACAGAAACAGCTCTCATCAGAGTCACCAGCGATCTGCTGATGGCCTCTGATTCCGGTTTCACGTCCCTCCTCATTCTTCTCGACCTCTCTGCTGCGTTTGACACAGTAGATCACCACATCCTCCTCCACCGCCTCCAGCATTTCATTGGTCTCTCTGGCACTGCCCTCCACTGGTTTCACTCCTTCCTCACTGACAGGACCGAATACGTGGCCCTGGGGGAGGCAAAATCCAGACCTCACACTGTCACCTGTGGGGTCCCCCAGGGCTCCGTGCTCGGCCCTACCCTGTTCACCATCTACATGCTCCCCCTTTGTTGTGTCGTCGGCAGGCATGGGGTCAACTTCCATTGCTATGCTGACGACACACAACTTTACATTAAAATGACTCCTCCCAGCGCCCCCGCCAACTCTGTCACCCGCCTCAGCTCCTGCCTGGAGGATATAAAGGCGTGGATGAGTCAAAACTTCCTGCAGCTTAATACCTCAAAAACAGAGGCCATCCAAACTGGTACTCCTCATCAACTCCGTTCCTCTCCTCTCACCTCTGTTTCATTCTGTGGTCATACCATTCCCCTGTCTCCCTCTGTTACAAGCCTTGGGGTCAAGCTTGACCCCCACCTCTCCTTTGACAATCATGTCACCTCCATTTGCAAAACGTCCTTCTTTCACCTCCGTAATATTTCCAAACTCCGCCCCTCCCTATCCCTCCCTGCTGCAGAGAAGCTCGTCCACGCCTTTGTCTCCTCCAGGCTGGATTACTGCAACGCTCTCCTCATCGGGATCTCTGGCAGGAGCCTTCAGAAGCTCCAGTACGTACAGAACAGCACTGCCCGGGTCCTGATTAGGGTGAGGAAACACCAGCACATCACTCCCATCCTTCACACTTTACACTGGCTCCCTATTCACGCCCGTATAGAGTACAAGATTCTTCTGCACACCCATCACTGTGTGCACGGTGCGGCCCCCACCTATCTCACTGAACTGCTCACACCACACACCTCTTCCCGGACCCGGTCAGGCCAACAGCACCGTCTGGCCCCACCCAGGACACGGCTAAAAACAATGGGCGACAAGGCCTTCGAAGCCGCAGCTCCCCGTCTGTGGAATGCCCTCCCAGACCACCTTAGGGCCTCACAGACGGTGGATTGTTTTAAGAAAGGACTGAAAACTTTCCTTTTTAGAAATGCCTACAATTGTTGATTTTAATTTTTTTTAATAGGCTACGTATGCCTTTTAATGTATTGATTTTAATGATTGTCTTTTTACACTGTTTTTAATGTTATGGTCTTTTAAACTTGTTTTAATTTTCCCTTTTTTAAATGTAGCACTTTGTAGCACTTTGAGATTTGATGTCAAATGTAAAGTGCGTTATAAATAAAATTCATTATTATTATTTATTAAGAGCTGATTCTCAAAGATCTGTGAAGTTTATCAAAATTTTTTTTCTCTCTCTTTTTTCCATAGAGTAGAGAATGATACAATTACCAGCACTTTTTTTTTTTTTTTAGGCCCAATGGGCATCACTATATTATATATCTGTTTCTGTCTAAGTTTTTCCCTGAAGACGGAGATAAACTGCGTTTTTGTTAGGGCTGGGTATTGTTAGGAACCTCAGGATTCAATTCAATTTGGATTATTGCTGTTGCGATTCGATCAAATCTGTTTCGATCCAATGCTGATTTTTGAAGCTGTGTGACTGCAGGAGTTTTAAGAGCAGCCTGGGACGCCAAGGTGAGCACATGGGCAAAGTAGCCAACATGTAATACCTCAGTGATATCGACAGCAACTAGCATGTTGGCAGCATTACCTGTGACAACGGCGGCTACTTTTCCGGTTATGCCCCATTCGTTTATTGCCTCCATCAACATGTTCGCTATGTTGCTCCCTGTGTGACTTCCGTGAAGCAGCCTGGTCTGAAGCCCATTTGAAACTAATTCTCACTCATTTGATATGGAATGAGAAGTGATGGTTATGTAGGGGTCGGTCGCTCTCGAAGTCCAGCCATCGCACGTCAGCGCGACTCTTTCAGCAGCCTTTAGCGACTCCAACACAGCCATCTTCACCTCAGTGTACAGTGCCAGCACAGCGACTTCTGTCATGTGTTTACGAGTTGGTATTGTGTAGCGCGGTTCGAGTGTCTTTAACATGTTCTTGAAACCCTTGTTTTCAACAACACTGTACGGTTGTAGATCCTTGCAAATGAACCCGGCCACAGACTTGGTGATTTTCTCTGCGCGAGCAGAACTTGGCGGCAGTTTAGAGACAAATGATTATTATTATTATTTTGTGTGTTTGGAGTTGACAGGCTGTGCTTCGGTTTTTTTTGTAGCGCCTCTGCATGGTATCTGATGAAGTGGTTGCGTAGGTTTGTCATGTTACTGCAGTACTTTAATTCTGTCTTGCACAGCTTCGGACTACCTTGCTTTTTTCGATTTCCTGAGTTCCGGATTTCAACAGGGGAAAAAAAGAGCCCAAACGTCTGACTTAAAAGCTGGTCTTCTGCTGGTGCTCGCCATGACTGCTG
This sequence comes from Cyprinodon diabolis, assembly GCA_030533445.1. Taxonomy (NCBI): domain Eukaryota; kingdom Metazoa; phylum Chordata; class Actinopteri; order Cyprinodontiformes; family Cyprinodontidae; genus Cyprinodon; species Cyprinodon diabolis. The sequence goes on from CM060085.1 coordinate 28,632,368, forward strand.
TGTGCTCTAATTCAGCCTCTGCACTAGCTGAGAATGGTAACCAAACCGACAGCGCCCCCAACGGTCAGGAAGTGAATCGATTCTGAGGAGCTCCTGCATCGATTCTGAGTTTTGCGTGTAATAATTGCGATGCATCAATTCTTCAATTATTTTACCCACCCCTAGTTTTTTTACTGTCCTTTGTTTTTGTGAGGCTCAAAGGGGATCACTAGTTTATCTTTTTTCTGTCCTTCTGAACGATCATGGCTAAACATTGTTTTTTTTTTAAATGTTTCATAGATTTTTTTTGCGCTAGTTTTTCTCGCTTGTTATATATACTACATGTGACTCTAAAACTGACTCTTTCCCGATGAGATTAACATATTTTATTTTGTAGAAGTAGGTGTGTTTTTTTAATTTGTAACTGCTTCTCTCTTTTCCTGGAAAATATCTGAATTTGCAGCTGAATTGCTGCGCAGTCTTAATGATTGTGCCTCAATGGGCGCTACATGCCATGACTTCACGAGACGTGATTTCCTGTCGGATCAGAGGCAAAATTGGATTTGGTATTTTTAGGGCTTAACTTCTTATGTGAAACAACAAATCTGTTTATAAGATGAGTTTCATGTGTCATGGATGAAAAATGGTTCTCACATGAGTCGTCAGGTGTCTAGCCAAACTACTTTTTTGAGTAAAGAGTTTGCTACAAATAGTACAAGAGAAAGGCTTCTCACCTGTGTGAATTCTGAGGTGTTCAGTTAGAATATTTTTTACGGAAAATGTTTTGCCACAAACTGTACAGGAGAAAGGCTTCCCACCAGTGTGAATTCTAAGGTGCTGAACTAAAGAGGTTCTCCTAGTAAAACTATTACCACACATTGTGCAGAAGAATGGTTTCTCACCAGTGTGAGTTATCATGTGTTCAGTTAAACCAATTTTTACAGTAAAGCCTTTGCCGCAAACTGTACAGGTGAAAGGTTTCTCACTTGTGTGAATTCGGATGTGTCTATCAAGATTAGATTTCTGAGTGAAGTTTTTTCCTCAAGTCTTGCAGGGAAACGGTTTTTCATCTGAGTGAGTGTTCAAGTGTTTTGTCAAACTACTTTTTACAGTAAAACTTTTGCCACAAATTGTACAGGAGAACGGTTTCTCACCTGTGTGAGTTCTTATGTGAATATTAAGATTGCATTTCTGAGTGAAGCTTTTTCCACAGGAACGACATTCAAAAATCTTCTCACCTGTGTGAATTCTCATGTGAACCTTTAAATGTTCTTTTTTTAGAATGTTTTCTCCACATGTAACACATGAAAATGGTTCCTCGTTTGTATCTTCACTTTCTTTCTTCAGAACAAGCTGCTCTTCCTGCTCACTTATGGGGAGCTCCATGGTTTCCTCTTTTGTTCAGGGATGTTCTGGTTTTTTCTGCTCTTCTTTTATCTGCAGAGGTTCTGGTTCCTCTTGGTCCAAACTGGAATTCCTTTCCTGCTCATAGAGCTGCTGGTCAGAGAAATCCTCCTCTTTCCCAACATAATCCTGAAGGCGGTCTGAAAGACAAACAGCAGAAAGACTTTCTATTGTAGGTTAAAGAAAGGACACCTCACTTTAATCATCCTCATGCTGATATAAACAGAGTGGACCTAAATCTTGCAGAATGCACTGCAGCTGTGATGTTAAAATCACAGGTTATAAAATACCAGTCACTGCTCTACTGTCAGCCACTTTTATCTTCAAAGCTGTAGAGTCTATCCGGACAGACAATCTGGTTGTAAATTCAGTTTTAAAATTATTTTTTGTTTATTTTTGCTTTCCTCCTTCAGAATCAAAAAATGTTTTTAGAGTGAAATAAAATGTTTCCGTAGCGTCGTGAACTCGCAGGCGCGTGCTTTCAGGTAATCCTATACACTACTGTTTATGTTCTAAAAACATTCTAAATGACTTCGTTTCAAGTGAATTATGGACGCTACCCACTCAGTACACTTGGAATATATTGGACGAGCAGTATGGAGGAATATTGTAACGTTTTTTGTGGTCTTTTATGGACCTTTTTGCATCGGGCACCATAGACCTCCATTATTTGAATGTCAGCAGACAGCAAGAAGCCTCCCAGATCTCCAGATGCATTTGAGATATCAAAAAAGTACTCCAGAGTGTTGTTCAGCATGGGGGTGAGTAGAAAATGAAGGCTAATCATGTTTTGGGTGTACTATTCCTTTAAATCCTTAGGTTTAGTCCAGTTTGTTGAAAATAAGATGACATGATTTTAAGTACTGTCTTTCTGGATTTATTTGAGAAGATATTTTTAATGTCCAGTTGTTTGATTCCTTCATGTTCCAGTCCTTTCCTTAAATCTATTCTTTGACTTGCATATTTAATACACTCAAACAGCACATGTTCTACTGTTTCTGGTTGACTACACATGTCACATTTTCCTGTTGGATGCTTCCTAATAACATGCAGTGATGCATTTAGCCTCGTGTGGCCTAGCCTAATTCTACTAAACATCCCCTGTTCTCTCCTGCTCTTCCCCAGAGGCTCTTCTTCTCCCACTTTTTGCTGTATCCTATATAAATGTCTTCCTTTATTTCCATTATCCCATAATTTTTGCCACTGTACCTTAATTTTGCTTCTTATGAACGATTTGATTTCTGTTTTGCTAATTGGTACTTTTACTTCCACCTCATATATCGTCAACCCCTTCTTAGCTAACGAATCTGCCATCTCATTCCCTTTAATGCCACTATGTGCTGGAATCCATAAAAACTGAACATCAATCCCCAGATTACGTACTCGGTACAATGATAACAAATTTTCTAACATAATATCCTCCCTACATTTAGATAACGTATTTTTAAGACTAGTCAATGCTGCAATTGAATCTGAACATATTAATATTCTCAGGGGTTTGACTTCCTCTATCCAGTATAATGCCAACATGATTGCCATCATTTCTGCTGTATAAATAGACAAATGATCAGTTAATCTTTTAAACACCTTAACTTTTAATTCAGGAATGTAAAAATCACAACTTGTTTTTCCATTCTCTGGATATTTTGACCCATCAGTGAATGTACATAATACCCATATCTCTCATGAATCAAAGTGTTCACATAAGTTTGTATACTAAACATGTTATTTCTTGAATTTATCTTCTTTAATAAAGAAAGATCAACACTAGGTTGAGGTAGTAACCATGATGGTATAGCTGGCATTAAGACAGTTAGACTAACGTCCCAATTATTGAGTTCTAACTCCTTGATTATCTGAATAATTCCCTTACTAAATACCTCCTTTTTAATTTTACTGCTTTCCCAACTTTCACTTAATATTCTTTTTGTTGGATGCGTTTCTTTTTGACTTTGTAAATTAGTCCAATAATTAGCCCTCAACTGTTTCCTTCTAAGACTTATTGGCATTTCTCCAACCTCCACCTGAAGCGCAGATATTGGAGTTGATTTTACTGCTCCACAACATATTCTCAAGGCTTGAGCCTGAATTATGTCCAACCTTTTTAAAGATGAACTAGCAGCTGAATCAAAAACAATACAACCATAATCTAGAACTGATCTAATTAATGCAATATATACATTTTTCAACGCCATATGATCAGCTCCCCATATACTTCCTGATAAACACCTCATAATATTCAGTACTTTCTTACATTTATCTTCTATCTTATTAATATGATTTTTCCACGTAAGCAAACTATCAAACCACAACCCCAAGAATTTAAAAACCTTTACCCTTTCTAATCTTTATTTATACAATTTCAGACAAACATCTTCTTTCACTTTCTTTTTCGTGAAAAACATGGCTTGAGATTTCTCAACAGATAATTCAAATCCCCATTTCAAAGACCAATCTTCCACCACATCCATGCTCTGTTCAAAAACCTAGGACGCATCCTTAGAAAACCGGATTCGAAGGCCGATTACGTCATAGCGCGGCGCCGAGGTCTGGTCGGATTCCAAGAGTCCTCGTTATGCGGCCTTAAAATGCGTCCTTCTTTTTGCCCGATTTGAAGGACGGGTCTGATGTATCCTCGGTATTCTTGTTTTAACCAGGATTCATTGCGAGACCAAGCAAGCCGGGATCAGAGGAAATGTTACTTGGCGCCGAACAGTGGTGAAAATTGGAAGTTCAGTTTAATATAATACAAGTCATTTAATAGTTGCGTCTGAGATTAATGAGAAATAGTTGTTTTAATGGTTATAGAGTCAGATATGTGGCGGTAATGTTTGATTTATCTAAAGGTTTTTACCTGTTACTGTGTAAATGAGTTTGGCTGTAATTAAAGGACAGATTCTAATATATCTGCAGGGTGGGGACTATAAATCTGATAGGATTTTTATCTTTTTATTGCTGTTTTGCACAATATGCATAACTACGTATTTTTGTTGTTGAATATTAGAGATTTTGCAGATATATTTTTTATAAATACATTGTTTAGATTTACTTATATCTTTCTACCCCTTTTATAGAATACAAAATGCCTTTATTGTCCCACAATGGGCAAATTTATAGCAAGGCAAAGGCATTTTGTATTCTATAAAAGGGGTAGAAAGATATAAGTAAATCTAAACAATGTATTTATAAAAAATATATCTGCAAAATCTCTAATATTCAACAACAAAAATATGTAGTTAAGCATATTGTGCAAAACAGCAATAAAAAGATAAAAATCCTATCAGATTTATAGTCCCCACCAGATTTATGCGAGTCTGATCTTACAATTGAAGAATTTGACTTGGTTATCTCTAAAATGGCTCTAAACAAATCCCCAGGCACAGATGGGCTTACTACAAATTTTTATCAATTTTTCTGGAAAGAAGTAAGAGGTTTGCTATTTAAAGCTTTAATGGAATGTATAGAAGAAAAGGAATTAATGTCAACCATGAAACAGGGATTAATTATATTGATTCCTAAACCTGGGAAAGACAAAAGGATACTGGATAACCTTAGACCAATCACTCTACTTAATACAGATTATAAGATTCTTTCAGGAGCGATCGCTGCTAGACTGAAAGAAGGCATCTCTTCTATAATTAGTGAGACACAATCTGGCTTTCTGAAAGGAAGGTCAATTCATAATAATATTAGACTTGTATTAGATCTGCTTGATTATAGTGACATGGTTCAAGAATATGGGTTTATTTTATTTCTTGATTTTTATAAAGCATTTGATTCTGTTGAACACCCTTTCATTTTAAAAACTTTAGATCATTTTGGTTTTGGAAGAAAATTTATAGATATAATTGGAATGTTATATAATGGGATTAATAGCTCAGTAGCTTTAGGTCATGGTACCTGCTCTAGATTTGAGATTAGGAGGGGAATTCGTCAGGGCTGCAGCACATCACCATTATTGTTTATAATGGTTGCTGAAATTTTATCTATCCTAATCAAAACCAGCAACATTGAAGGGTTGAAGGTTATGGACAGACAAATTATAATAAGTCAGCTAGCAGATGACACAACTTTATTCCTAAAAAATGAAGATCAAATTCCCTTAGCATTACATTATATTAATCAATTCTCAAAAGCTTCTGGTCTGCAGATAAATTTGAATAAATGTGAAATCTTGACATTACATGATTATCATCTACATTCCCTATATAACATAAAGGTAAAAAAAAGAAGTCAAATATTTGGGGATTATTATCTCTAAAGATAAAAATGCAATTGAAAATATGAATGTTTGCAACAATGTGGACGAGTGTAAATCAATCTTAAATAGATGGCTCCAGAGAGATATCTCAATATTTGGAAGAGTTCTATTATCAAAAATGGATAATCTGTCTAGACTAATTTACCCTGCCTTTTCCCTACCCATTTCAGCTAGGACAATTAAAAAGATAAATACTGTTAATTTCAAGTTCATATGGAGGAACAGATGTCAATATATAAGAAAGATAGATATGATAAAAAGTTATGAAGATGGTGGGTTGAATGCGATTGATTTTGATATTATGAACGGCGTTTTGAAACTGAAGTGTTTAAAATCTTACCTTGCAGATAGAAATTCTTTTTGGTTCATTGTCCCCAATATGATTTTTAAAAAGATGGGTGGTGTAGACTTTCTTTTGCGATGTGACTATGAATGTAGCTCATTACCAAACTGTCTGCCTTCCATCAGCAAGTCCTCCTCTATTGGAAGTTACTTTTTTGTCATAACTTCACACCACACAATACACCAGTTTGGAATAACAGGTACATATTGCTCAATAGAAAATCTGTTTATTTAGAGGAATGGAGATCCAAAGGTGTATGGGCTGTTGCACATTTTATGGATGACTCTGGAAACTTATTACAACATGAGGATTTCTGTGAAAAATTCCAACTTCACTGTAATGCTAAATATTATAAGAGAGTTTTTAAAGCCATACCAATTTCTGTGATATCAATGGTTAGAGAAGATACTCGATACTCTGCAGTCTCCCCTGAACTGAGACAGCTTTACATTGATGGATCAAACTTCTGTGATTTCAAATGCACCAACAAGGTTATTAGGAATGCTTTGATAAAAGAATATTATCCTAACCCAGTTAAAAGAATGTACATACTGAAGGAGTTTGAAATAGAAAAAATTAAGAAAATAAGAAAAAACTGTTACATTTCCTCTCCCACCTAAAGTGAAAGAGGTCAACTTCAAAATTTTGAATGAAATCTACCCAGTGAACGAATATCTGAGATTAAGATTTAATATTGATCGGAATAACTGTGTTTTTTGTGAAGAGAATGTAGAAACTTCAGAATACCTCTTTTTTTATTGTAATGCTGTACAGCTTTTTTGGAAAGAGATGCAAAGCTGGCTACTATCCAAAGAAATTTTATTGCCTTTGTCTGTGAATTTTTGTCTGTCTATTTTTATTGGTGTTTTTGTTGAAAATAAGAATGTAGACTTCATACTCAACAGTCTTTTGTTATTTGGAAAGTTCTTCATTCACAAGTGCAGATACTTTAAGACCAAACCTTGTATGACTCATTGGAGAAATGAGCTGAATCTTTTCAGTAAATCTCTTAGACTTATTGAAGAAAAGAAAGCCCTTAAATTATTTTCTTTACTCGAAGCATTTAATTTAATTTGAAATGGCCCCTGAAATTTATGTTTTTATTTTCATCTTATTTTAGTTTACAATCCTGTTGGATTAGTTTCATACTTTTTTTATGTTGAACATGCTCAATCCATGTTAAAAAAAAATCACAAGTGTGAATTTATTGTATGCCTTGTATGTTTATCTTTACATTCATAAAAAAAAAAAAAGCTTGCTTGGTCTCGCAATGAATCCTGGGATATCCAAGAATACCGAGGATACATCAGACCCGTCCTTCAAATCGGGCAAAAAGAAGGACGCATTTTAAGGCCGCATAACGAGGACTCTTGGAATCCGACCAGACCTCGGCGCCACGCTATGACGTAATCGGCCTTCGAATCCGGTCTTCTAAGGATGCGTCCTAGGTTTTTGAACAGAGCATGGATGTGGTGGAAGATTGGTCTTTGAAATGGGGATTTGAATTATCTGTTGAGAAATCTCAAGCCATGTTTTTCACGAAAAAGAAAGTGAAAGAAGATGTTTGTCTGAAATTATATAAACAAAGATTAGAAAGGGTAAAGGTTTTATGCGGCCTAAAAATGCATCCTTTTTTTGCCCGATTTGAAGGACGGGTCTGATGTATCCTCGGTATTCTTGGATATCCCAGGATTCATTGCGAGACCAAGCAAGCTGTGATCAGAGTAAAGGTTATTTGGCGCCGAACAGTGGTGAAAATTGTAAGTTCAGTTTAATATAATACGACATTTAATAGTTCTGTCTGAGATTAATGAAAAATTGTTGTTTTAATGGTTATTGAGTCAGATATGTGGCGGTAATGTTTGGTTTATCTAAAGGTTTTAATCTGTTACTGTGTAAATGGGTTTGGCTGTAATTAAAGGACAGATTCTGCAGGGTGGGGACTATAAATCTGATAGGATTTTTATCTTTTTATTGCTGTTTTGCACAATATGCTTAACTACGTTTTTGTTGTTGTTGAATATTAGAGATTTTGCAGTAAATCTTTTTATAAATACATCGTTTAGATTTACTTATATATTTCTACCCCTTTTATAGAATAGAAAATCCCTTTATTGTCCCACAATGGGCAAATTTACAGCAGCAGAAAGATTATTGAAAATGGTCACACAAATGTGGACCTTAGAAAAATGTATAAGAATAACGTGATAGGGAAGAGTTAAAATATAAAAAATACAATACTGTAAAGTGTTTTAATAATATAAAACTGGAGAATAAATAACCAATATGCAGCTATGGACATTTTTACAGTAATGGATATTTGAAAATAGATCAACATCAGAGATGTGCAGAATGACAGCAGCAGGTTATTTAACTGACTAAGGTTTCTATCATTACATTTGATTTGATTTGTTCCTGCTCCCGGCTGTTGGAACCTTTATTCCATTCTGGATTCTTGTGAGTGTAGTCTTTGTTCACTTGACAATAAAAAAGAAATAAATAAACAGTTTTGAAAACTTCTGTATTCATTCTTTTTCTGCTTTAGTGTCAACGTTTACGGTTGCTAAGCAACAGAGCATGGCGGTAAAACCCGCCGAAGGGTAGACCTGGTCGAATTCACAGCCAAAACTCTTCCGGTCTCCTTATTTTCAAGGACTTCGAATGATCCAGTCTAGGTAGACCGCGTCCTTGGAGGACACGTCCTAGGTTTTCGAACAGAGCTCATGTTTTTATTTTTTAGGGAGAAGTGACGTAATTTAACATAGAGAATGTGACCCGGATGTAGATGTAGCTGCGCATGCGCACTGAGCTGCTGGTAGGGATCGGGTAGCATTAGCAGCATTAGCTTAGCTTAGCTTGTGTGTGGAGCCATTGTAGAGAGGCTGATAATCTGGGAGTGTTTGCAGTGAGAATGTCTTCAGTCCAGCTTCAAGGAGAGTTTATCACCGAGCAGTTAACTCCTGCTGAAGAAACATTCACGGAGTTTAAAGGGAGTTTGGTCAATTCGGAGGAAAAGATGGACGATCAACATCTACTGCTGGATTTCACCAGGATCCCCCAGATCATCTCACACCGGATAGGTAGGGAACACCTGATAGAAACGATTCCCTGATGATGCACACTGTGGATTTTAGCCTCATCTGATTGGAAAACTGCTTAGAGGAGAGCAACATGCTAAGCTAAAGCTAACTTTGGTCGGCGACCATTTTACTGCGGTCAGCTCGCTCACTTCCAGCATTGGGTTTTAATGACTGCGGTCAAGTTAGTAATTTTCTCCGGTTAAACCTCTTCTTCGCTCCGAGTTCACTGCAATCACAGAAAGCCGTCTCTACCATAGAGATAATATTAGAGTAGACCCGCATTGACTGTCTCTGCGCAGACACTACGGGCGCCATCTTGGGGAGGTCATCCTGCTGCCCTAACCTGCTGCTTTAAGCAGAACAGTAGAAGGATGCCTCAGCACTGCAGCGGAGTTTAGTTTAAATCAACAGACTGTTGACATCAGGGCTGGAGGGAGAACTTCATGAAGGCATCAGAGCTTTGGAAGACATTACTAAATAAACAGCAGATATACACTACATAGAATAGAAACTCCCTTTGTTGGCCCACTGTGGGGAAATAGTGGAGTTACAGCAGCAACAGATTACAGCAACACTGCTCACACTATGTGGACCTTAGAAAGTTTATAAAGATAATAGAATAAGTGACAGTTAAATATATATATATATATATATATATATATATATATATATATATATATATATATGTTAAGCAATTAAAATGAACCACAGCTGATCAAAGGGCTGTCAAGAAAATAAATAAATAGAACATAAATCAGATAAAACAAACGTAAAGAAAAAGGTCAGAATAAATGTCCTCATTTCAGGCCTCAGATCTATCAAACACGTGTTTGATGTGAATAATGTGAAATATTGTGGGAAACTGAAGTGTTGTGATCAAAACCTCATTGTGGAAAAAAGCATCTGAGTCTGCAGAGTCCTGAAAGTTGGGATCCAGGTGGATCTGGAAGAATATGGAGTGTAAAACACTCCAACAGCTGGGATGATGTTTAAATCCATAAATTAGGATTACAGTACTTTAGATTGGGATTTCTAATTATCCTTCATTGCTTCATGTGGCTGTTATGACACTGCCATGGTCTGTAACCATGTTCATAAAGTTACCTGTGATGTCATGTTCCCTTCTATCAGTAGAGCTGCGTTATTAGATTTGCAGCCAGATAAAGTTTTTATTAATAATGTTTTTAAATTTTCAAGCAATTTGAAAGTACTTTGAGTTTGTTTCTACTATGAGCCCAAATACTGTATGCTTCACTGACACAATTAGAGGGAGAAAATGGTAAACTCATCAGAAAATACTCAGTACCAGGGAACTGTGTGTCTATTCATACTTTTATTTGAACATTATCTTGATCAACTCTGAAAAATCAATTGTATAAAAAAGAAGAGACGCGGCCCACAGCGGGTGCAAACCCACAACCTCCTCTGGCCTTGATCTTAAAGCGCTGTATTATTACATATGGCTGTAGCAGGGATGTCTCCTCATTTATAGACGTTATGATGTGATGATCAGTGTTGGGGAGTAACGGATTACATGTAACGACGTTACGTAATTTAATTACAAAAACAGAGTAACTGTTATTTGTTACAGTTACAATGAGAAAATATTTAATTCAGTTAGTTACTTCCGAAAATATTAAGAATTACAAATTTAGTTACATTGTTTAAAAAATATAAAGAAAAACCTTTGCGAAATATGTACAGTGAACCCTCGCTATAACGCGGTTCACTTTTCACGGTCTCGCTGCTTCACGGATTTGCATCTTGCATTGTTATACTTTATTGTCGAACATAATCAATGGTGGCATGTCGGTTTATAAGGATCTTTTGGCCCAGAAGAAAAAAGAGTGACAACAACTACCGATAAATATGTTCTTCTCTCCAAAACACACACCTGTGTCTTTACAAGAAAACAGAGCAGAATCAGGATGCAGCGGCTCCGTCAAACAGCAGTGAAATACTGTACTGTACATGTCAGTCACTATTTGTCCTACTGTACTTTGTATTTTTTTTCATAAACATTTTTCATTTTCTCCCGTTCCAATCCGTCACGGCGGGGCGGTGCTGATCCCCGCAATACTAACCCTTAATTTCGTATTGATGATTAAAATTATTACTTATTTATTTATAACTATATTATTTTACAGTAGCCTACAGTACAGTAGTTATTTGAAAAAAAAAAACAGGCAACGGTTATACCGTACTTTTATTTGTTTAACAAATGCTTGATTTCAATGTTGTATGGAGTATTTCATTGTATAATAACTTAAAAAAAATAAAGGTTTCTACTTCACGGATTTCACCTATCGCGGGTTCTTTTAGGAACGTAACCCCCGCGATAACGGAGGGTTTACTGTAATGATATTTTTATTGCTTCGCACCCTGTATCACTGTTTCCCGCTACGGCTCCTTGTCTCTATCATATTTGCCACTCTGATGATCCATCCTGTGCTGGTGGAGCCTCCTTGAGGAACAGCAAGCGAGCGGACGGTTCTATTTCAGCTCCAGCAGCGCATCAAAAATGACAGCCTTCCAGCACTGGAAATTTAAGGAGCATTTCATTTACATCTGTGAAAATGGCTCAAATTTAACCGTGCAATGCAAGAAGTGTTTGCCGGCTATCAACCTGAACCTGCTTGTGTTAGTCTGCAAACTGCATGGTAGAGCCTGGGGGAGGAACAGAAAAGAGTATGGCCCGATGAGAGGAGTCTGAGAAAATCTTCCATGCCTGGTGCTGCTGGCATCTCTTCTTGTGGACATCCTGTGATTGCCTGTCAGCAGTTCCCTCTCAGCTTAGTGCTTTTTTAAGGTTCACATTCAGTTCTCAAAAATTAAATGTTGAACATGGGTCAATACTCATTAAAACCTTAAAGTAATCAAAAGTAATTAGTTACATTACTTTTTAAAAGTAATCGAAAAAGTTACACTACAATTACATTTTAAACAAGGTAACTTGTAACTAACGGATTCCATTTTTAAAGTAACTTACCCAACACTGGTGAAGATGTGGCAGGCTGTGATGCTGTAGTTCTATAAAATGATTCTTTAACTGTTATTCTGCTGCTGACTCTGACAAAGCAAACCTGATGGTACCGTCTTATCTGTGCACTTTTTCACAGAGAATTAAATATTTGTATGGAGGCGATCCTACAACTCAGGTGAAAGGAAATTAGATTTATTTGTTTTTGGTTTGTTTAATATCAGCGACATCTGGATAATCTTTTATTTTTTACATTACATGAGGAACTAATGAAATCATTTTCAGATTCCACAGAAATAGATTACTTCCCTGGGGAAAAAGGAATTATTTTAGGGTTAGGATTAGGCTTCACTCGATGATAACAACCTAATGAGCCTACTGGCTCAGCCTGAAGTCTGATAGCCGCTAATAACGACCATTTATTGGTACGATAACATCTGAAGTGGCTGCAAATAGACATGTAGTATTTACTGGGTAAAAGAGACTGAATCAAACTGAAGAGGAACCCATGAGATGATGAGGTTCCATCTATTAGAACATTTTTATTCTTCATCCTCACCTGCTGCCAAATGATTTCACCTTAATAGGTACATTAATCCACTTCCAACTCAAGTAATAATCCCTTAATATTATTGCAGTAACTACCACTATGGCAAGCCATTTTGATATGTATTATTACTGAATATTTATTCCTCATATATGAAAATAATAAAACTTTCTTTGTATAAATGAACATGTCAAACAAATTGTTATTCTATGCATCTAGATAAACATTTTGGATGTCTAGAAATGAATCCATCATTTGTATTATTTTGACGATGAAGAAATGTAATTCAAATATCATAAATACATATTCAGTCAAAGCAGCCAATTAAAATGTGTAAACCTTTCTAGATATAAAACATGACTCTTTCCAGTATAGTTTTGTTTTATGTTTTAGTTCCTAAAATTCAGTTTCTGCTACAAAAGTAATTTAGAAAATGTAGTATTACATTTCAGTCTAGGAGTGTGATTTGTCAAGAATCTTATTTTAGTCATCTACAAATGGAAAAACACAGAGGAGTGATTTTAATAAATGTAAAAACAGCCTGCCATAGTGTTATTTCTTGGCCCTATCACCCAGCCTAATCCCTATTAACCTCCAATTTTATTTTGTAGAACCCACACGCATTGTTGTTCCTCTCTACAGGACACCATCAGGAAATTGATAACTCAGAAAATGTTTTTTCCACACATCAGCTTTAACCATCTGACCGCTCCTTTATGCTGTGTGGTTTGCAGTTTTTTCCTTGGATGTTAGTGAGGTTAAATATTAAAGTGTGCCGCCTTTTCGCTTCTGAATAGGGGTGATTAGTTAGAAGCTATTGTTCCATTCTTTATGCTGAGATGTAGGGAAAGGAAGGAGGTTTGAAAAGGAGTTTCCCCCCAAGTTTAGATAAGAGGGAAACATAGATAAACAGGTCCTTATTGTGTTTAAGATCCTCACGTCTTGTCTCTGGTGTGAACGGAAAACAGTTGTCTGAAATGTTTATCTGAACATATCTATGTCCTTTGATGAAGTGTTTTTGTTGGGAAGACTCAATGTTCGTGTGTAAGAATTCTCTTTAAATGCAAAGGATGGGCAGCGACCTAGTCAGAATCACACTGAGAGCTGTATTCAGCTGTTTGTGTCGTTCTCCTCTGCAGAGTAAAATAAAACCTTTTCTTCCTTGGATATCAACTCTCAGTGCTCATTTTTACTCCACAGCTGTCTATTGTTATAGACCAAGGTCTTGGCTGTTCAGCAATGTACCGGTGCAACTTTGTATTTTTTTCATAAAATATGCATTTTTCAAGTTATTACTTTGTTTTTGTCAACACCGTCAGACACAATAAAAAGCATATTATTTTTTTATTTATTTGGTCTAATATGTATTTAGAGTTTTAAAATCACCGGCATTGCTGGAACACATATATGCTGTTTAATGTTGAATATTTATTTTTGTTATTTTTTATACTGTTTCACATCTATAGTCATGGCCAAAAGTATTGAGAATGACGCAAATATATTTTCACATGATCTGCTGCCCTCTGGTTTTCATGTGTCTTTGTCAGATGTTGTCATCACATACAGAAATAGAATTGCAATCATATTATGAGTAACAAAAGCTCTTAATGACAGCTAGAATGAGTTAATGCAGCATGTCAATATTTGCAGTGTTGACCCCTCTTCTTCAGGACCTCTGCAATTCTCCCTGGCATGCTCTCAATCAACTTCCGGACCAAATCCTGACTGATGGCAGTCCATTCTTGCACAATCAATGTTTGCATTTTGTCAGAATTCCTAGGTTTTTGTTTGTCCACCCGTCTCTTGATGATTGACCACAAGTTTTCAATGGGATTAAGATCAGGAGAGTTTCCAGGCCATGGACCTAAAGTCTCTATGTTTTGTTCCCTGAGCCAGTTAGATATCACATTTGCTTTATGGCAAGGTGCTCCATCTTGCTGGAAAAGGCATTGTTCATCACCAAACTGTTCTTAGACGGTTGGGAGAAGTTTCTCTCGGAAGACATTCTGGTACCATTCTTTAGTCATGGCGTTTTTTTTTAGGACAGACTGTGAGAGAGCCGACTCCCTTGGCTGAGAAGCAACCCCACACATGAATGGTTTCAGGATGCTTTACAGTTGGCATGAGACAAGACTGGTGGTAGCGCTCACCTCGTCTTCTCCCAACAAGCTGTTTTCCAGATGTCCCAAAGAATCGGAAAGGGGATTGATCAGAGAAAATGACTTTACCCCGGTCCTCAGCAGTCCACACCCTGTACCTTTGGCAGAATATCAGTCTGTCCCTGATGTTTTTCCTGGAGAGAAGTGGCTTTTTTGCTTCCCTCCTTGAGATCAGGCCTTGCGTGTGCAGATGCTCTCACACCTGCCTGCCGCCATTCCTGAGCAAGCTCTGCACCGCTGGTAGCCCGATCCGGCAGCTGAAATGCTTTTAAGAGACGTCTCGGTGTTTGCTGGTCATTCTTCGGCGCCCTGGGGCCTTTTTGGCAACAATGGAACCTCTCTCCTTGAAGTTCCTGATGATGCGATAGATTGTTGACTGAGGTAAAATCTTTCTAGCTGCGATTCTCTTTCCTGTTCGGCCATTTTTGTGCAGTGCAATGATGACTGCACGTGTTTCTTTAGAGATAAACATAGTTTACAGAAGAGAAACAATGATGCCAAGCACCAGCCTATTTTTAAAGCATCTAGTGGTGTCATTCTTACCTAATCCAGATTGATCTCCAGCCCTGTCATCATCAGCACCCACACCTCTGCTAATGGAGCAATCACTGAAACCATGTTAGCTGGTCCCTTTAAGGCTGGGCTGCAATGACGTTGAAATGTGTTTTGGGGGATTAAGTTCATTTTCTAGGCAATTATTGACTTTTCAATTAATTGCTGTTACGCTGATCATTCTCTATAACATTCTGGAGTATATGCAAACGGCCGTTATAAAAACTGAAGCAGTAGACTTTGTAAATATTAACATTTGAATTCTCAAAACATTTGGCCATGACTGTATAGCATAGCATGCAGTCCATCCTGTTAGCTTGGTCTTTACTCATCAGTAAACACATAAAAAAAAATACTACTTCTTCTTCCTCAAAAACTTCTTTATTACAGACTTAAAAACTTCTAAAGACGAGGGAAAAAATATTGATACATTAAAATATCACAATATCTTCATATGCTGTTATATTGCCATTTAAAAACAACATATAAATCTCTTTTACTAATGAAATATTGCTCTATGTCATCGTTATACTACGAAATCCCCGAAAATTCACGAAATTTTGCCATATTTTTATATGTTGATATATTGACGCGGTATCGTTCTATTTTACTAACAAAATCTGACAAGAATTTGCAAAATATCACGAGATTTTGAAAGTAAAATAGATCGATACCGCGTTTTTAAAAATCAATTTGATATCAGTATACCTAAATATATCTGAGTATATTATTTTTCAAAGTGTCAGAAATGGATAAAAAAACTGCTATTTTCAATGACTACTTATTTTTGTCCAACTTTAACATCGATATCGGTTATCGGCTACATGAGTTTTAAAATATCGGGATATCGGCCAAAATCACAATATCGTGCATCCCTAGTTAAAACACTTTACAGTATTTTAACTCTTCCCTATTATGTTATTCTTAGACATTTTTCTAAGGTCCACATTTGTGTGACCATTTTCAATAATCTTTCTGCTGCTGTAAATTTGCCCATTGTGGGACAATAAAGGCATTTTCTATTCTATTCTATAAAAGGGGTAGAAAGATATAAGTACATCTAAACGATGTATTTATAAAGATATATCTGCAAAATCTCTAATATTCAACAACAAAAAAAACGTAGTTAAGCATATTGTGCAAAACAGCAATAAAAAGATAAAAATCCTATCCTATTTATAGTCCCCACACTGCAGATATATTAGAATCTGTCCTTAAAATACAGCCAAACTCATTTACACAGTAACAGATTAAAACCTTTAGATAAACCAAACATTACCGCCACATATCTGACTATATAACCATTAAAACAACTATTTTCATTAATCTCAGACGGAACTATTCACTGACTTGTATTATATTGAACTGAACTTCCAATTTTCACCACTGTTCGGTGCCAAGTAACCTTTCCTCTGATCACGGCTTGCTTGGTCTTGCAATGAATCCTGGGATATCCAAGAATACCAAGGATACATCGGACCCGTCCTTCAAATCGGGCAAAAAGAAGGCGGTATTTTAAGGCCGCATAATGAGGACTCTTTGAATCCGACCAGACCTTGGCGCCACGCTATGACGTATCGGCCTTCGAATCTGGCCTTCTAAGGATGTTTCCTAGGTTTTCGAACAGAGCAATTGTTTGTTCTGTCCCTAATTGTGCCAGACCTGCAAACCTTTTGTCCATGTCCATTTGGGAGGCTTGAGTTTTCATCCAGCAGAAGCTTAGCAGGCAGGCTAACAGCAAGGCAGGCTTTGTTGTCCATGTTGCTCACACCAAGGGATCCTTAGGAGACATTTTCATTCATTCCAGCTCTGTACGTTCTGAAACTCAACAGAAATGTGTTGGAAAAAGTCTGTTTTGCAGCGGTTTGGTTCAGAAAAGTCAACCATGATGACTTATCCTTGATCATTCTGGAGATCTGGGCCTTTTGTCTGGATCTCTATTTTGAATGTTTTTTCCAAAGTGGGCCTCAGGCAGCTTCATGGGAAAGAGAGAGAAAAATACTGCAATGGGTCTTTACTGTACTCAACACAGAGGGGGGTGACAAGTCACACCTCCGTGGGAGTTCCTGTGGAGGAAGTTGGCTGAAAAAAAAAAAAAACATTACCAAAACACAACATTACCATAATGCTTCCTTTCAATAGGATAGAACAGAGAAATTTCATTTGAAACTCATTAAAAACCTGCTCATTCTCTGACACATTCAGCTGGGGTATGTCCACCGGCCATAATGCACTTTATATCTTTAAGTTACTTAACAGGATCCACTCACTCCTCAAACTCAAGGACAGAGTTTGGTGCTTTTATGTCAGGTGTTGTTTATTTAACAACTAATAGAAAGTCTTTGTGCTGCTCTTTCCAGACCACCTGCAGGACTATGTTGGAAAAGAGGAGAAAATCTCTGACCAGCAGCTCTGTGGACAGGACATGCATTCCAGTTTGGACCAAGAGGAACCAGAAGCTCTGCAGATAAAAGAAGAGCAGAAAGAACCAGAACATTCCTGGACAAAAGAGGAAACCATGGAGCTCCCCATAGGTGAGCAGGAAGAGCATCTTGTTCTGAAGCAGGAGACTGAAGAGAAACCTTTCCCATGTTTGACATGTGGAGAAAACTTTCTAAGAAAAGAACATTTAATGGTTCACAGTAGAACTCACACAGGTAAGAAGATTTATGAATGTCTGTCCTGTGGAAAAATGTTTTCCAAAGTTCACAAACAAATCTAAACCTGAAGGGCAAATCAGAATTTGAATCCACCTACAAACCTCCTAAAAGCATTCCTGCATTATCCTTTGTCAGCATTGTTTTCTCTTTCTTTCATTTTGATTAAAAAATATTGTCTCCACGGCCTCCTTCACTAAAACATTGGTAAATTCATGACACTTGATCATCAATGTGCAAGAACCAGAACATCCCTGGACAAAAGAGGAAACCATGGAGCTCCCCATAGGTGAGCATGAAGAGCAGCTTGTTCTGAAGCGGGAGACCAGTGTTGTTTTTGCCATCTTGGATTTAGTCTTACTTTTAGTCTTCAGGGCAAAACTATTATTAGTTTTAGTCACATTTTATTCACAAAGATACGTGATAGTTTTCGTCGGTTTTAGTCGACTAAAACTTTAAACTTTGAAGTCTAGTTTTAGTCAGTTTTATGTGGCAATTCATTAAAAAGTGAACCTTTACAATTCTGAATAACCAGATTCTTTCCCAGACTGACAGCTCTATCCTAGATGCTACAGTAGCTGGTTATAGAATGCTGCCGAGCCGTTCATCATTGCTGTTGGACAGAAAACTTTGATTTATAGAATTAGAGCAAACTTTTTATGAATTAATGCCCTACTTTATACAAATGTCTCTCACAAAAGTTGTGAAATAGCAGACGTAGTTCAACACATCATATTAGTTTTACAGACAGACAAGCTAACAAAATGTACAATAAAGGAATGGTTTTAAACATATAAGGTTTCACCCCAAAGCAATCCCTTCCTGATCTACCATGAATTATTTAAAACACACAAATCAATAAAATCTTCATTGCTCCAAAAAAAGAAAAGAACAAAAAACAATCTTCTTTCTACTTTGGTGATTTCTGAATATATTTCTAAGAATATACCCCTCAGTCACTGTTGCTCAG
The DNA here is from genome assembly GCA_030533445.1 of Cyprinodon diabolis. NCBI lineage: Eukaryota > Metazoa > Chordata > Actinopteri > Cyprinodontiformes > Cyprinodontidae > Cyprinodon > Cyprinodon diabolis. The sequence goes on from CM060085.1 coordinate 28,651,300, forward strand.
AGGTGATAGATTTAAATTCATAGGAGTCTGTTAGAATAAAATAAAATAAAGAGAGAACGTACATAATTACCTTATAATGTCATGGCAATCTGGACCTAAATTTCAATATGTTTACTAAAAAGTTGAAGTATTCAAATTGATAGAAACAAGAACTGGGATAGAGAAATATTCACAGATCTATGTACCTTTTCACCTGGACTTAATCCGAAATAAACAGTATGCAATAAATATTTCCTTTGGATATAATGTAGCGATTCCTTTTGGTAGAAATGAAAGAATGTTTAGCATCACAGCTTCTGATCTTATAAAAATCCTGATGGTTAGCCAAAGGGATTTTTTATGCTTGGCAGAGGATGAGCAGCCACATAGTTTATTTAGTAGTGAGAGGAGGAAGAGACATCCTGCTGACAGAGAACCATCAGTGTGGAGCATAAAGCGATGACTCTGAGCTACGCTTGAGCAAAGACTAATTTCTGCACAAGCACAGCTGGAAGATCAGAGTACCGGATGATTCCGGGTTATTTTCTCCTCTGCCGCTATGATCCATCTGTGCTCAAGCAGAATGTGCAGCGCTGCACGCCAGGTGGGCTGCATGACCAAACAAGACGCAGCAGCACGGCTGATTCTGCTTAGCTTGTCTAACAGATTACAGCACTTTGCATTTTAAACACATAACAGACAACCCGCTAACATTTTTATGTAGTCGAGTCACACCCAGGAGTCGTCATCAAAGATCCATGTTTATCTGGTCAGTTTTCATTATTGTCATGTTTCACCAGGAAGTGATAGTTGTAGGGCTGTCACGATACTAAACTTTTCAACTCGATACCGATACTAAGGAAAATATCCGATACTCGATACCATTTTCGATATCACAAGGATAAAAACAAAGGCCCCCCTTAACGGCAATCCCCCCCCCCCCTTAACGACCGACCCTCAGAATAATAGACAGGTTTCAGATATTACAGGCTAATGATGGAACCAAACGACCGATTCATCGGTTACCATTTGTATGTTTCCAAGCGATACAAGGCTTTGTCTATATACGACTCAAATTCACTGCGGATCCAGACATTTGAATTGAGAAAGCTTCCTGGAGAGGTGGCGAAACGTCTTCAACTCTTGGAAACCAAGTCCAGTGGATATTTTTTGAATGTTTACGATTTACGTACAATGCATTTAATTACTACAAAAGTGCTTCTAAAAGAATATTATGATCAGCTGTTTAAAATGCAGCACTGAGATCCAACAGGACGAGCACAGATACAAGTCCATTATCTGAGGCCATGAGAATATTAGTGACTTTCAACAGAGCTGTTTCACTGCTATGATGAGCTCTAAAGCCAGACTGAAACTCTTCAAACTGTTTATTATGGTGTAAGTGATCTCACACTGTTTGGCAACTACTTTCTCATGAATTTCCTTCTCCATCTTGTCCTCGGTTGTAAAACAACACCTGGGTTCCTGGATCTCAAGGCCTAGAAAGTGTCTCTCACTTCTAGGACCCTGAGATCTTCATGGTTGGATGACCATACTGTCCATCTCCTTAGGGCCTCAGCTTTTTGCAACATGCAGGATAAAGGATCTAGCAACCAAAGGTCTGTCAGCTCCTGCTATGATCCCCAAGTGATGACTGATCCTACCCTTATCCTAATGGCTCTTGGAATACTGGTCATCGGTGTTCCATGGAGGATTGTTAATTGGTTTTAGCTTTAGACAATACCTAATAACCTCCTTTTTTATTTTATAGAACCCACAAGGGTTACTGATCCTATCTACAGGATACTATCAGGAAATTGATGGCAAATAAAATGTTTTTTCTACATATATACTAATGTGTAATCATCTTTAATTAGCAAACTCTCTGACAGAGCGAAGATAGCAGCAAGATTAAAGCAAAATATAAAATATAGTTAACCCATCTGCCCCCTCCTTTATGCCCTCTATTGGTCAACCCTCCTTTTATCCTGCAGTGAAAGCAAGTTTCCTCCTCTTTAGTGATGTGGCTCAGTTACTTTGCTGTTCTATTACGGGAAACCCAGACAAGAGTTCCCAAATAAGCAAAAACTTGCCTCTTTTAATGTGTCCAGAATGAGATGCTGCATTTCCATGAAAGCGACTGAAGGTCCTCGTCATCCAGGCCTTGCAGGTCATTTATGGTTTGCAGGACATCCTGCCTAAAATACAGTCTGTACTGAGTTCCTTTTATGGTTCAAACTATTTATAAAGGAAGAAAATGACATAGCCCTCTTACCATTGCTAAATTTTTTAGCAAAAATGAGGAAGCTACTCAAGATGGCTTTACTTTTTAGACCTGTTTTTCTGTTTCTTACCATGATGCTTCTTCTTATATGATAGAACATAGAAATTTTATTAGAAAATCACTTAAAATCAGCTCAACCTGTGACACATTCAGCTGGGGTATGTCTCTTCCAGGTAGAGGTGATCAGGAAGCACTGCTGAGGCTGTGGTGTCTCATTATTCCCTCATTTTACACTGTGCTGTTCCATGTAAATGCTTTACTTTCTTTAATAATTATAATCAACTTCATATATTCAGGTTTCTTGCAAGGATCCACTCACTCCTCAAACTCAAGGGAAGAGTTTGGTGTCATTTATTTAAGCACCAATAGAAACTCTTTCTGCTTTTTTTTTGTCTTTCAGACCGCCTGCAGGATTATGTTGGAAAAGAGGAGGATTTCTCTGACCAGCAGGAGAGGAATTCCAGTTTGGACCAAGAAGAACCTGAAGCTCTGCAGATAAAAGAAGAGCAGAAAGAACCAGAACATCCCTGGAAAAAAGAGGAAACCATGGAGCTCCCCATAAGTGAGCAGAAAGAGCAGCTTGTTGTAAAGCAGGAGACTGATGATACAGGAGATAAACTGTTCTCATGTTTGACACAGAGAGAAAGCTTTCTAAAAAAAGGACATTTAAGGGTTAACATTAGAACCCACAACCGTAAGAAGATTTATGAATGTCTGTCCTGTGGAAAAATGTTCAAAGTGAAATCTCATCTTGATACACACATGAGAATTCACACAGGTGAGAAACCTTTTGAATGTCTGTCCTGTGGAAAATGCTTCACCTCTAAGTCTCATCTTAATACTCACATGAGAATTCACACTGGTGAGAAACCTTTCTCCTGTACCACTTGTAACAAGACTTTTATTGACAAGAGTAGTTTGACTAAACACATGAGAATTCACACAGGTGAGAAACCTTTTTCTTGTACCATTTGTAGCAATAAATTTACTCGAAAGGGTTATTTGACTTC